>CM067381.1:53936602-54384585 GCA_034510155.1 Eucriotettix oculatus
GATGCTCCTCTCACCGCTCTCTGCTACCGTCTGTTTTTGAGCCACCCATCGGCTTCCCATATAAAGCTTCGGGCGGGACTTCCCCTATTTCTTAATATTTCGGGGAACCCCGAAATATTAAGAAATAGGGGAAGTCCCGCCCGAAGCTTTATAAGGGAAGCCGATGGGTGGCGAGTGATCAGACCGCAGGAGGGAGGCGAGTGCAGCAGACGGGAGTAGGGACCCGAGAAGGGAGGTGATTGCATCAGACGGCGTCAGAGTGGAGAGAGGAGACATCAGAGATCAGACGGCGTCAGAGTGGAGAGAGGAGACATCAGAGATCAGACGGCGTCAGAGTGGAGAGAGGAGACATCAGAGATCAGAGACCGCAGGAGGGAGGCGAGTGCAGCAGACGGGAGTAGGGACCCGAGAAGGGAGGTGATTGCATCAGACGGCGTCAGAGTGGAGAGAGGAGACATCAGAGATCAGACGGCGTCAGAGTGGAGAGAGGAGACATCAGAGATCAGACGGCGTCAGAGTGGAGAGAGGAGACATCAGAGACATCAGACCGCAGGAGGGAGGCGAGTGCAGCAGACGGGAGTAGGGACCCGAGAAGGGAGGTGATTGCATCAGAGTGCGTCAGAGAGTGGAGAGAGGAGACATCAGAGTGATCAGACGGCAGTAGAGACCCGAGAGGACGTGGCTCGACCCCGAGAAGGGAGGCGAGTAGAGCAGAGCAGAGTGGGGCAGACCAGACCAGATCAGACCCGAGAGGACGTGGCTCGACCCCGAGAAGGGAGGCGAGTAGAGCAGAGATCCAGAGACGCACAAACATTCGAGAGGTGGATGTTTGTTGGGCCAGTAATTGTGGCTGATGCATACTCCATCTCTTGAGAGACCCAAAATCCCCTGGGATTAAGCCCGTGTCTTCACGTAAATTAATAAACAAAATTGTTAAAATTGATCAGATTTGTAATTTTAATTAATAAATGTTTTATACACAAAAAAGTATATTACAATATATATATATATATATATATCGTATTGAATATACATTATTATATAGAGCTACAGGTAAATTGTTGTTTAAGATCGTTGGTTCATAACCTGTGTTTACGATCGCCACGATGTACTCGTATGATTCACTGAAACTATTAAATCAAGTTTTCATGCGGATCATATACGAACCGCCGAGAACGCATTTCTGGAAAACGCGCAGTCCACATCAACCGAACCGTGTAACATGATTGTGATTTTATTTGTGAAATTTTAACGCGCCTTTCGAGGAACCTTTCGTCGTTTAGCGAGCGTTAAAATCCGAGGAAAGGACTTGAAATATTCCGTTCTGACAGGGACCCGCACAGCAAGAGTATTAATAATGTATACTTATCGAATCAGGGTTGAAACGTATTCTCAGTAGGACGAAATCTTCAGGGTTAACCATTAATATTCATAAATATTCGCAGTAGCTCAGTCACTGTCTTGGGTCTTATTATAACATTCAGAATAATTAAATTCTTAATTGAACCAAGTCAATGTTTTCACTCGACAACTGAGAACAATTATACCTGAAAAAATTTAGATTAATTACCAATATGACCAAAAATTTGCAGCATTTGTGTTGAAAAAAATTGTCTGACCAACTTAAAATGTAATTTGAATTATTTAAATATTACAATTTCAATTATCTCGTCTTCTTTTGAAGCTAATTTGAAATGTAATTCTTTAGAAACAGATCATGTGACTGTGCTAAATAATGATGACTTTGATTAATTTAAAGGAAAACTCGTAGGTCCGAAGTCACCCCAGTAGGACCAGACACTCAATGGGCTGTTGAGACAAAAGGCGAAGATTAAAAAATAGGTCATTACTGCGCGAGTAAATTGATAAAATATTATTTAGCCCTAATTTGATATTTCAATTATGTACTGTAATGAATACCTATCGTCATTCCAAACATTTACTTGTTTTTTGCAACTGTGTGCTTATTTTATTAATCAATTGCTCATTTCGTTTTGTTAGTGGTTCGGTTTATTTTAAATGTTTAGCGTATTAAAGTACTGATAGTACGAATAGCTGATTGGCATATTGGAAACTCCGCAAAATAGACTCTTCCCTGGTGGTTTGAAAAAGCCAGGTAGAGGACCTCGCTGAATTTAGTAAAAGTAACATATCAGTCGATCGAGTAGGGCTGACGAAGCAAAGCGTGTACACCATTAAACTCGCTTCCTGTTTAGTGTTTTGTTGTACGTTAGTACGTTAAGTACGTTAGCGGCTAATAACAGTGTAAAAAATTTACTAAGCTAAGATATTAGTATTATTACGTGAGTTCGTATCTGGAGCGAGCTATCCAGAAATGATTAATCCTGATCCTGGAAAGAATCCTGTCGGAAGTTTAAAATATAAAAAAACGGTTTTCATCAGAAAGACCACAATTAAAAAAAATGTGTCATACGTGCTGTGTAATAAATTCGTTTCTTACGACTTTTTACTGCCAAAAACAATTATGCTTTAGGCTTTTTTTCGAAAACCCCCACTAATAGTAAGTTTCTCAAGAAAAACCTCGAAGGGAAATCCATTTCAACCATCATAGATATTTCAGGCTTAATCTGCTATCGAACATAAACTTTACTTTGAAGAGCTAAAAATATTTTTTATGTTTGATTAGACTTTGTACTCATAAATACTACAAACTTTTTGTTTAATGTCATTTTATCTGTACGATGACCTGTTTGACGCTACATATAAGTGACTTGACATTAACCTTCCTATTTCAATATTTATTTGAAATATGTTCTTACTATCCTTTCTTTCTTTGAATAAATACAATTACCTATAATATATCGGTCAATTTCAAAACAATATATCATTAACAATTTAAAAGTTTTTATCGTTACATTAGATATTACGTCTGCGTGTTTTGGGACTGTTTCTAAGCCTTGGCGTCAACCTTCCACCGCTGCTGTTTCCCAAACGCTCCAACCTTGCCCATAATAGGATTATTGACGTTATCTGGCATTTATTAAGCGTCCAGGCATCGATTACATGCGTGTTTGTTGTAATATGTGCTTGCTGTTGTACTGAACCGATACCTCCGCTAGGAAATCACCACAGTGATGCTATGCGCTTTTGTAATCAGAAACTGATTAAGCTCTCAGAGAATGTAATACCACAGTAAACAATTAATTACAAAGATGATGCGCTTCATGAAAATGAACAAAATTTTCATTCTAATCATTTACCCTAGCTGTATCTACTACACAGGAACTCTGAAAGGAAAATACAATAAACAACGTCAACAGGTTTCATGAATTAGCTAGGGTGAAAGTAATATTATTACTTAGAAGGAAAACGTTAATATGCCAATTAAATTTCTTACACAGTATTCAACTTTCAATGTCAATTTTTTCAGAGGGTAGAGAGAAAAGAAAGCATATTTTTGTAAAATTCTTCTTTAGTAAATATTTTAAACTTTAAAGTTAAATAATACCGCTGCTCGTAAGTTGCAAGATTAACTCAACGTCAATGATATCTTGATTTCATATTTCTTACACATTTATATATTTTCAAAAAAATGCCAAATCAATTTATACACTTTCCAATAAAGTATTAATTTTTAACTTCTCTTTGATAAATATGTTGATAAACCTGGCAATTTTCAATTTAAGACTTAGTCACTTTTGTTAATATTCCGTATAAGTCTATATTTGAAATTACATTGTTATTGTATAATGTTTTAATTTCTGTTTCGTTCCTTTAAGGTAGACGGGTTGCAAATCGCACTGATTTTACATTGCCGCCAAGAGAGGTCAGCAAGGAACTGGGGAAACTCAACAACAACGAAGTCATATCAATAATTTTAGAAGAAGCCAACTTAAATAAATGAATCACTTTCCGTAATGCATAAAATGTCACAAATATACCTTGATTTAGCTATTATTAGACATTTCAATCATTATTTTTAATGGTAACATTTATTTGGCTTACCACCACAAATAGTAATAGATTAAAATTTATTCTAGTTTGTAAAATATCTATGTTATGTTTTACGAAATAAAGAGATGTTCCTTAAACACCAAATTATTCATTACATTATAAATTGAATAAGCCAAATAAGGACTTATTATTAATAAAAATAGTAATTTCATTTTAAGTTAATAAATAGTTTACCTTTCGCTTAAATATTAATAGCTTTATAGCGCCTTATAGTGCAGGAGTTTGTACTTTTCCTCAAATAATTCACATTTTCTTGTCTGATTAAAAAATTCTGAATATTAATTTTAAATCACTTCCTAAGTTTTTGTAATGCCGAATGTAATTGAATTATGCCAAGTTAATTATCTTTGCCTAATTGAAGCCAAAGTTTCGTGACACAGTAGCGTACAATTGTTAAACTAGAGTTAAATTGACTCCTCACAGTTTCAGTATCTCATCCCGAAACAATTATTATGTTTGGTAACTACATAGAGCCATCCGTGGATGTCGTATCCCTAGGAGCGTCGCTTTAAGATACGATACATTTCGGGATAAGGTGGGATTCGGGAATGGAGTGTCGGGATACGTATATATCTTCGCGGAGAAAAAATATGAGCCAAGTTTGTGCAGAAGCTGGAAAAAACAAATTGCGTTCTCAATAACTTTCATTGGTCTGTTCAGATTGGGCCACAACGGAGACATTGGAGGGAAGCTCTTGGAAGAGAAACACACATTCGAAGCGGTGAAGGCTCTGCTGTAACCACTACAGAGAAATAACTAAACTACAGTCCGAATATTTGAGTTACGAAATATTAATATTTACAATAGAAGCAAATTGTGAACATGACATTAAATAATAAAATTTGCATTGTGAAATAATAATATCAATAAAAGAAGCAAATTATTAAAGCGACCTGAAATAACTATTTTCCATCTATTATTTAAATACGTTGATAATAAATATTCTCATATTACGTAATGTCTTTCCGTTCGGTCTAATATCAATTAAGACTTACTTAAAAAGTAGGCTGACCAAATCACACGAATGAATTTCATAAACAAATAGCAATTATTGAAGACGTCGTAGATTTAATCGAATATGTTAAGCGAGTATTTTAAGATTTAAAAGGAATGCTCCGCAGTATGATATTAAATTTAATATTTAAGCTGTTTTCTGTTGCAAGATGTACAAGAGAACCTTGAAGTATGAATAAGCTGAAATCCTGAATGAAAACGTGGAAAACCTCGAAGATTTTAAATAATATATTATTGGTCATTTTTGCTAGTGATTAATTTTGAAGTCCTGTGACTGGTCTAACAAATTTCGATCTTAAAAGCTATTTAGCACATTTATCAAGTATGATTTGAATAGTTTTCGTAGAACTTTAAACGTGAAGGTTGTGGACGATTTTTAAGATATTTTTCAGCACAAATAAAATATTGTTTTTCATTGGAGCACATGCAATGTGTTTGTTCGAAAAAAATTCGTTGGGAGCAATGCAGAGTCCCCTACGTTGTTGAAATGCGTAAACTTCGCAGACGATGTCCAATATTTATAAGAGGCGCGGGAACAAATGCGAAACTGCCAGGAACGTAGAACGTGTCATACATTATGTAGCCACAGTATTGACTACTGTACTCTCATAATCTTAGCAATTTGTCACAGCAACCGCAGATTACCACACACAATTTTCTCCACGTCAGAAACTAGATTGCATTCTCTGTTCCCGTCCCGAGAAAGATGGATCGTTAACGAATAAAACAAACAACAAGTTCACGAGTAATGCCTTTTGTAAGTGTATAATAAATAATTTCAATTGTTACTTCGTAGCTTTTGAAGTGCCGCTAATCTTTTCATTTCTCATTGATTCATTTCACCTTCTACCTTTAAAACTAGCCACCGATAATTTGTTAATCACAAATTATTATTCATTTACATGTTGATGATCTCTCAAAAATATTTAGTACTATATTCGATATTGAATATTAATATTTTCACTTCCACAGATTTCAATTTTATGGTTTTTGTTATGTCTACACCGATATTTGTGGTGTTGATAGGTTCGATAATCAACTTCAGTGCTTAAAATCTCAAATTAAGGACCATGATTCAGCTGTCACCAACTTCTCTCCGACACAAACGGAACGTGACACGCGCTGAACTTGCTTTAGTTATGTATCTGTGCCTCTTAATTATTTGTTGTTGTGGTACTTAATCCTAAGACTAGTCTGATGCAACCCTCCATGTAACCTATCTTGCGCAAGCTTTTTCATTCCCGCATAAGTAGAACATCCCACATTCTCCCTAATCTGTTCCATCCTCGGCCTCCGTATTCTGTTCTTATACCACACATTTCCCTCTAATGCTAATTTTATAAGACCCTCATTCCTTAAAACGTAGTCTATTAATCTATCCCTTCTCTTGGTCATCGTCCTACAACCTTAAAGAGTTTTAAAATACATTAAAAGTTTACATGCACAAAGGTAACATTTTTTCTACATGAAACGCTGTTAGATAAAGTATGAAAGCTGCGTGTCCAGATATATATATATATATATATATATATATATATATATATATAGTGTAACTGTTTCCTGTTTAAAAATATGTCTGACAATTAATAACTTGTACTTTTGTAGCACAATTTTGATTACGATTTAACTTTATACTAGTTGTTTTCTTTTTATCTATTATTGATCGTCTTTTCAAGTTGGTCATGCATAAAGATGTTATTTGAATCGAAGTATGAATAATTTACAGCTATACAGCAACCTTCTTTAAAAATTTTCATTGTTAAAGCAACGTTTCGCCCGCGCCTTCAGAAAGTAAACGTTTTGTTGTGTTTTAACGAATTTAGACTGAGAAATAATATTGCAAAGACTTTCTTCACTTCGTAAAATAAGTAATCTATGTCATAATGTCAATATGTTCAGAGGTTACCTGGGGTAGTCCCAATTATTCATTCACTGAAAATAATAATAAAGTCGAATTATCTCAAATAGTATACGCAGTACGTAATTTAAAAATTTACACGTGGTTATCGTATCAAATCTCCAGCAGTCTTAATTCCGGTCTTGGTACACTAACTATAACAATTAAAAATAAAATATTTTCAGAAGAAAATCAATATAGACATTAAAATTATTCATAGGAATCAGAATTCATTTTTAATGGGTTGTGTAAGTCAGTTTTTTCTATATATCGTGTAAGTAATTTCATATCAAGGTATTTAAGGAAAAGTTATTAAGCAATGCAATGAAAATTGAAAGCTTTTGCAATTTCTAGAACTGTCATTAAGCGTAGAATATTTTAATTATCTTTCATTTGAAAAAGTCCAATATTTGAACCGAAACTAAATAAAGCCTGCACGCGTCGAGGACTTTGAGGTCGTCGCGCAGACTGAGGGCTGAGAGGACCTCGTGGTCATACATAATCCATCTCACCTCGCACACCAGCTTCGCAAATAATGGATTGCGATTACTATCTCGCTTCCCTGCGAAAAACAGTTCCTCCGCCCAGGGACATTAGCGAACACCAACTTGCCAGAGCAAAAACATAAACACACTCGCTTGCCGAAGGATTTTAATCGCTATTTACTTGAGCGGAAATGTTGCTTGATTACGTGAGTTTTCGATGGAATTTTTAAATTTCCCTAGAGTGAAATAAGTTAATTAAAAATTATGTTGTATAAAGTGTGGTAGCTTATTTTAAAGGATCGTGAAGAAAACGCTAAGTATATTTGATAAAGAAACCAAACAGATTTATCGATTTAATAATTCCGATATTTTTATCTTAATGAATAAATTAACATATCTACCACGGTTATTCTGATGTTTTGACAAAGAAAAATTTCCAATATTAAATTTTAATTAACGAACCTGTGATCCACAATGTATATCTATAATCAATTTTAGAATTAATATAGTCCAGCGGATCAATCCTATGCTTCAGTAATTGACTATTCATTGGCTTGTTTAAGGACTAATTAATTATTAATATGTATTGTAATTGAATTCATAGTCGACGGACGATCCTGCATTGTTTATTATAGGTATCTAACGATTTTACTCGTCATTCCAATATTTTTACAATGCACTACGGAGTCAACATATAAACGCAGAGAGAAAGATACGGAGGCATTGGCTGTAAAATTAGAAGAAAGGAGGTCATTATTTGGTGAGAAATCTAAGACTGCAAGATGGACGCGGCTTTTATAAGGAAAAGACACTTCGTTATGAAACATGAAATATAAACACGGCAACGGATTGCACTTTCTAAATTTTCCACTGTTGATATATTAGTAAAAATTCTCATCGTGCCATACCAAGAAATCATCGAATTAAGTCATTTTTCCGTTAAAGTAAATATTTAGAAAATAAGGACCTTGCATTGGAGTGCAGGATTGACGGTAAGACGGGCTTTCGTTACGGACTCCCGAGTGCCTCAAATTCTGTTTTGGTATAGGGACGCTTGTGCATTGCGGATTTTGTCGTCAGCGGCCTGACTTAGAAAATTCCCGATCGACTTCTCTAAGCATAATGGCTGTAAGCTTGACTTTTTCATTAATCCACAACCAAATTCTATAAAGTGAATACAATCCGTAAAATCATATAGCCAGTCGATTTTCAGTATAATTAAAATCTTGGTTGTCAATCACAACAATCTCCCTTTATCATATATATATACATACCTGAAGAAAGAGAAATCTCTTGCCCTGCAGAAAATATTTAATACTGACTGTATTGCTGCTCAATAAGCGTTCTATTTTGTGTGTTAACACTTAATGCAAAGAAATTAAATTGTGTTTCGAAATGCCAACAATTTCATGTACATATTATATGCAGCAAGTGATTCAAATATTCCTCACATCATTTATCTTTAATTTACCTCTTACAGCGATCAAAAGTACTTTCTGCTTCAAATAATAAGATGTTGTTCTACTACTAATCGTTATCTATTATGTGAGTTCTAGCACTCGGTTAAAGGATTACAGTTGAGACGCCTTGGGATGCGAACTTCAGAGTTGAAGCTCCGTCGCAGCAAAGTAACTTTTCATTCATCATTACTAAGCCTTCACAAAACTTAAGCCGATATTAATTAATACGGCTTCGAAAATGCCATTTCCTGAATCCACTCTGACGCGTCCTGTCGTTTTGAACAAAAATCTATAATTAATTTGAGTAAATTCGACATTACTGTTCATATCACAAACATTTAGTTACAAATGTAATCGAAGCGATTGTAAACAAGTGTTGTTTGAAAGGAAAATATTAAACTTTCGTAAGTATAAATTACATGTAATGTTAATTCGCGTTAAACGTTTACATTAATAAGTTACTATATAATATGATTTTGTATCAAATTAATGTTCTATAATGGTTATACATATGGTTATATATGTTTTGGGCTGTTATCAGGAAATTAATACGACTGGAGAACGGAAGTAAGGGGCACAATATACATTAAAAAAAGTGAACAGTTGTAAATGTAAGACTGACAAGCGGAGAGAGATAAAAAGTGGAAGGTGGTTAGAAACAGATAATTGATGTTATTATAAAAGTAGAAAACCATCAATGAATATTTAAGTCTGGATTCAACCTTAAGGAATATCCTGATTGAATTTGTTAATGTTCCATGACAACGCATGTCGATAAGCTGATAACGAATCAACGCAGATACATCTAACGATGTCACACATTTTCGTTCATTTGTTAACCTCATTCAAGTTATAAATATGATTAAAGATTTCTACCCCTTATTTTCTATAGTTATATATTTTATGTACTATAACGCTTTCCCGCTCCCTCGGTTCAGTTTACACGAATACCGGGCGCCACTGAGTATGCAGAAAATAAGAGGAATAAAGCTTATAACAATTTAATTCAGAAACAAATAAATTTTACAGTTACTGCTTAAACCCAGTCACGCAGCTCCTCAATAATTAAATATTGTTTGTCATAATCATACTCATGTTCATTCTCAATTATAATCTATATTATCCTATGGTAAATTTAAATTTTTACTACAAAATTACGGAATTATGTTAAACATTATAAAGTTCATTGGCACATCTGGTCACAGTAACTACAACCAACTGCAGTAAAAAGGGAAGAGGTCCCAATTGTTGATTATCTGTGTGGCTGCCAAAGATTGTGTCCACGTTCCGGCAGGTATCACGTCCTTCAGTCATGTCTTCCGTACCTCTGAGCGGACTGACATCTTTGCTAATCAGATGCACGCGAACAGAAACTCCAATTCTCAACAATCTTTCCGTCTATCTGGCCACCACTCGTCTCTACATCCTCTCAACTTATTCTCTTCCTACTGATTCACATCTGAGAACCAATCCTTGTTAACCCCTACATACATCTGACCATCAAAACACACTGCCCTTCATCACCACTTAATTCCATCTGCTCACGCGTACCTTTGAAACACGACACACATTTCAGGTGAGCTTTGCATTACCAAAAAATTGCCCATTATCATCTGGCCTTGACTGCTGCTAAAGTTCAACGACCCTCCAAAACCACACTATCATTGACCTGATCTAGGTCTCGCAGAACCAACACAATATCTAAGGGACGCATTAAACTATTACCGTGCCTACAGATTACTTAATAATAGACAACAATTAACGTTACGCCTGAAGGGCGAATTCACTTATTACAGAATATACCATATTATTGAAATAAAATTATTTCATGTACATATTGTAATCTGTAGAATACTGTAAACGACGTACGCTCAGAGAAATTGTACTAATTTTTTGTTTTATGAATTTAATTGTTACATTTAATATAAATCAAATTTTCATCTTCTTAAGACTATATATTACAATATTTACTATCACAACAAATAATTTTATCATTTTTAGCATTGAATATATAAATCAGTAAGAATAAAGGGAGACGTAATACTCGTAATTTTAAAGAATATAAATGATAAAATTGATTTAATAACAATTGAATGCATTCCCACATTCATGACAAGTTAACGCTCTAAATATATAGGTAACCTAAAAGAAAAGCACATGTCCTGAACTCAATGTAGGTTTATAGATCCATCTTACAAAACGAAATTAAGCAGATGTAGTTATACGGACATAGAACATGCGTTCTGTTGCTCCTAACGTGCTTGGGACGGAGACCATAACTGCTTGATATGCATGGGCATCTGTCCCAATTCAAATGAATTGACACAAAAACTTCTAAGTTTGGTCATTAGGAGGCGCGTTTAAACGTGTTCCCTCGCAGTGCTGCAGTAAAACAGCTCCAGGGATCATTTCCAGCTACGACCTTACTTCCCGTCCCTAGAGGCCTGCTTAAAACCGCCCAAACCCGCCTCCTAATCGTTTCTGTTAACCTTCGCCGGTACTACACGTAGCTACGCCTAAAATTGCACTGCTTTTTTTCGTTACCCTCATGCAAAAAATACATTCATGGAACAACTTCGTAGTAACATTTTTCAAAGAGTATGCTCATAACTAACTTATACTTTTCACGAAACAATTACCTTAATTCTCATTGATCCTGAATACACAAAGTGGGTGTACATTTCCAGTCTATTGGATTAAAACTATCTAGTCAGCAAATTTAAGGTTATAGATTAAAAATAAATTGAATTGAAATAAAAATTCAAATTAATTTTAACATCATTTGAATTCAAATTGAAAAGTTGTCCTGAAATTCTAATATTTTATGCTGAATGACGCTGCTTTTTCATAAGTAGTTGCAGTGAACTTTGTTCACAATCACTTTTCTAAAAAATTAAAGTTATGGATTGAGTTTACTAGATTTTTAGACAGGCTAAGGGTTTTTCACGTCGTGGTCACTCCCCTCTACTAGCGTAGGAAGGGACTTTGTAAGGATCTTTACATCTTTAGTAATTATAAGTGCCTATCTAAATTCAAACAAGAAAGAGTTTGAGGGAATGGCCAATCAAAGCAATCAATAAATAATCATCATAGGGGACCTTTAAAACATCTGTGCCAAAAGATGACACGCAAAAATAAGGGAACTAGACTATTTTAGGAAGTATTGATAAAGAAAATGTAGTGATGGGACCATTTTGTACTTGGATTTCAGTCGCATAACAGACTTCCAAGTGAATTTTGCCCTACAAATGAACTTAGATTAGGCTAAATGTATGTAGTAAAGTTTTGTAGAAGAAGTGGAAACTTTAATTATGTAATATTATGAAATAATTAAAAAATATGATTCTTAAATATGACTGTACTAAAAACCTGTAGATACACGAATAACTAGCAATAAAAGTTAATATTAAAGAAATTTGGTCTCTAAAGAGATTTCATAATTTGTTGTTAAAGACGTAGCTTGTGGGGACGTTTCTAAGTGTACAGAAAATAATCAGTTCTTAAGTTCTGTGTGAAGCGCGATAGATGATAGTTAATAATCACTTCTTAAGTTCTGATGTGTTTCAAGTTGGAAACTACGCATAGCTAATTGTAAGCAGTACCGCGTAACGAACGCAAAACGTTTGAAGACACTTTCACATCCGCAGAAAAAAATTTTCCCTTTGGCTGCAATTTTGTAAATTCCAACCAATGGATGCTATTTCAAATTGCAGTTGATTGGCTATTAGAAAAGGGAGGAGGAGAATTCCAAAGAAACTTTGCTTCTTTTAGTTCATCACACATGTGACCTCATATTAAAGATTTTCAGTGTAAAATTATTAATGGTCTACTGCTTTCATGTAAATTCTTTTTTTCTTTTGAAAGGGTGGGTGGGGATTACGAGTTACACTATTTTAATTTTATTATCGTTAAAATAAATATATAATTTAATTTTAAATTAATTTCTGTCATTATTATTTATATTGTCTTTTCAATTATCATTTCTCCAATAATCAAAAATGATAACTTTGATTTAAATTTACTTCCACCAACCTGGGCAATAATTTTAAAAAATTTAACCGCCCTTTTTAATACAAGTGATATAGGTTTAATTTGGTGCACTTCTACACCCTCATCGGTATTTATTTCCCAAATCAGCAGTTAATTAGGCTACAGTTACTACTTAATATAAACCCCATGTACACTTATTTTTATTTTTCTGGTACTTATATTTCAGTAGTAACTCATTCAATAAAACATACGAAATATTTATTTTCTGTTTTCATCTCATAGTGCAGCAAACTGAGGTAAGTTTTCCAGTTAGTGATTTATTATTTATACTCTGACTGGAGCGTGTAAGGCTTAAGCAATTAATCGAATATTTTGACACCGTACTATTTTGCCGAGAGATTCGGGCACTCCCCTATCCTTTGCCTGGTATTGGTATTAAACTATGACAGACTCGCCTGAAATGCAGAGGGCCAGCGGAGTTGCAGTAAATCAGAGACCGTGGGAAAGAGGCATTGCGGCTTTGCGGTCCGGACTTCGTTGCCCGGGCCAAGTACTTGTCGGGCGACAGGCCAACCGCGAGACACAATAGTCACAGCCATATTTACGTTCCCACGGGTTACTAGGAAGCACAATGGCCGAGCCGACGTTTTTATTCCTAAACGCCGCTGAGCCAATCTCTCTTCCTCTCTTCCTGCACTGTTTGTGTTGGCTCTTTTCCTGCAGCCAGAACGCGAGATTTCGGGATGTAATTCCTTTCGCACACTCACACAAACACACGCAGTATGTGCATTTTGAAATTGAGTTATAAACTCGCCAGCGCAAAAACAACACAATTAATTGAAAACAGGGAATGTGAGGTAAAAATTTCATATGATTGTTTTCATGAAAAATACAGGAAACGTCCTCAATGTTTCGCTTGTGTCAATAAATATTACCTAAACGTCAGAGCGCAAACACGCTGCAGTTAAACAGTCAACTCGAATTCTTTAGCATCTAACTGAAAAGTAATGGAAGTTGATAAATATTAATTCCTTTGTCGAGAATAAAGTTAAAGATTTTCGGCTGACGAGACAGTGATTGTCGAGATGTGAACTGGATCCTCTCGTGAGTCGAGGAAGGGAACAGAGGGAAGTTCTCCGCCCCCCCCCTCCACTCCTCCCACAAGTCCCAAGGAAAAGAAAGTAAATTTTCAAAAGTGAATTATTTATATGGACCAACTGATATTAATAACAGAATTAACATCTCTCGTAATTTCGTGATGGTTTATTTCACTAATATATGTAACTGAAAATTAAGGTATAATAATAATTCTTCCAGTCAATTTATATATAGCGTATTATATCTTCAGTGAGTATACAGAAATGGTTGAAAAATACACTGAAAAATACCATAATATGTCGGGTGTTGTTTTATTGGTATAATCCTTATATTATAGCTGCATGTATATTTTTTGGAATTGTGTACGGAATTAATTACGTATTGCTAAATACTGTTAAATTAATATTTATTAAAAATCCATTTATTTATATTATATATATTAAAAGACCTAAAATAAATGGAAATGATACAAATCAGGATTAATTATTGATTGTACTAAACAAATATCAGTTTTACAAAGTTGTCCCCCCTCACGTACATACTTCTTTGGATCTGCTATGAAGCACCTTTTACCTTTACCTGCATATTTAGCGAGGTTTAAAAAACTTAAAACATTATGATGACTGTAATACTAATGCCTAAATTTTAATACGAAGAATAATAACTATTATATTGGAACATAATTATTTTGAACGCCTTTATCCCTGAAAGCTAACTCCAAATGAATGAGTCACGTTTCAACCAACTCCCATATACCATTATTTAAAAAAATCACTAAATTTTTCAATCCTGACTTCTTAAATATTTTCTGAACTTCACTGCGTTGAATTAATACTCTTCTTACCGATTTTAATGTACGACTAGCATGTTTTCCTGTCTCAGTCCATTACAACTATTTCTAAAACTTAAATGAATTATTTCTTACTACTTCCAAATTATTTTTGTCAACAATATTGCTTCATTAAATTAATTTTCTGGCGAAGGAATTTCTGGTATTAAATTTTAGTCACATCCCTCGAAAAAAACTGCGGATCTCAATTTCCTCATAACCAAAATAAATCCAAGATCACTATTAGAATACGAAATAGAAATATATTTTTGACAACATGCTGTAATGTCCGGTATAGCTGCTCACAAAGAATCTGTTAGCAATATTTTGGAAGAAAATGTGGAATTTTAATACCACAATTTTTATGGTATAAGAAGTACTGGGGATGTAAAACGAGATTAAAATTAATTTTTTATTCAACAGGAAAATACATTTATTGTCTGTTTGTATAATCAGTTAAAGACTTCAACGAAGTAATTTGTTGCATTATCTAACATTTCAAAGAAAAAACTAAAGATAGCAGATTTCTACTAGAAGGGTCAGAACGCTGGCAGTTCTGAAGGTGGATTTTTACTTCAGCTGTCTTTTAAAAATTTTAGTCCTTTCAAAACATGGCAGAGGTCAATAAATTTTTCTCTCAAATCCGAGTATTGTAGTCATTTTTATTTTTAATTATAGTACAGCTTCCAATTTAAACTAAATGTAAAAATGTTGCTTGTCAAAAGAAGCAATAATAATATTCCAGCTCACAGTGTTCAATTCAACATAAAAAGAGACATACAGGCCTCTGAATTTCGTTATCACCAACCTAATGTTTGCTGGAAAGGTTTATTTTCAGTGATGAGCATTAAATTGCTAGTTTTGAATTTTGGAAAATACTTCCTTGATAAAAAGTGAAGCTGACTATTATAGAATGAGAGTTCGAATGAAGGCTCATGAATACTAGTAATATCTTAAGTCGCAGCAACACATGCACAAATAACGTTGAGAAAACCCAGACCATTATCTGTAAACATATTTTAAAGTTATTTTTCATTGAAGTAACACGTTTCTAAAAAGAAATCTTCTGTTACGTCAATTTTTCCTAAAAATTGAATCAAGTCAGCATGTGTGTACAAAACTAACGTACCATTTCCTATAAAACGAATCTCAGGTCCACCATCTCTTTTATGTAAATAAGACCATTTACCAACGAAAAATGAGTTTGAAAACAGGTTTTTATAGGTTTTTTTTCCTTCGTCATCACAGCGGACCTTAAACCACGCAGCTGGTCCAAGCTCCATAATGCAGTTTATCCTATCTGTTGCAACACTGGAGTACAAAGGGCCGCGTTTCTTCCCTTGACCGGGTTGACAATGTATTTTCGCTCGACAAGAGGCTCTTCAAGTGGACTCTGGAAGTAAATAAACAGATAGCCTGGAGGTAATGGCCCTTGGAAGGGATCGTGCCTCGAGAGGGCGAATCCCTGCATACGCTTTAGGTACAGCTGGACAATAGCACTTTCCATGCGATATCGCCCTAAGAGAAGAGTATTATTACGTTACGAGGACCCAATTACGTCACATAATACAAACGGGCAGCTGCAGCGTCCAGGTGACAAATCCCTGAAAAGAGGAAGATGGTGGCGTTCATTCCACGAAGAAATTTGATACGATACTCGACACTGATTGACGTCGAATTTCGAGCTCTGTGAGAGAATAATCTAGGCTTCAATTTATATAATTACAGCACAACATATATCGATTACACTTCCAAACTATCTTAGATTAATTTGATTTTTGTTCGATTTTAACATTTATACATTGTAAAATAATACATACATCGAAAATCTGGAGAATTACCTACTGGATTAATTTATTGTCAATAAGCTACTTCGAATAAGATGAATATATAATTATATAAACATTTATAAGGTATAATGAATATATTTGTATGATGAGTTAAATTTTGTCAGATGACCAGAACTAAGACATCGCAAAATTCGCATGAACAAAAGTTGAATTTACAGGGTGAAAGAACAAACTTTTGATAGTGTCCAGAGTTAGAACTAACCATACTAATTTCTGCCATAATTTGTTACTTTCCAGTGCACCTCAACCGACCAGCCTGCAGTGTTCAGCCCATTACACTATGGAACACATTCTGCTTCACTACCCTTCTTTCATCGCCATCAAAAGAACGCAATAACCTGGCGATATTTCTACTTCGAGTCAATCAATCAACAATTTGTTCAATTTCCTGAAAGATACTAATTTCTTAAAACATATCGATGCAAACGTTAACTTTTTTTATACATTATTTGATGTAATTATCCTGGACTCGCCAATGACGCTACCAGTTGACGCGACTTTAAATAAATTTAAAAAACTTTGAGGAATGGTAAATTTATTAAACATACATTTCTTGCACTGGAAGTTATGGTCGTGACTAGGCAGCTGAGATTGACTAGTAAAACTGTGGGTAGAGGACAGCAGTGTCTGACCTGATATCTCCTGGAATCTTAAGATCGCTTTGCCAACCACTCATTCGACGCTACCAAGCATTTTTACTCTTGTTTTTCGGAATTTTTATGATTTATTGGTAAACATTGCTGGAAAGAAGTATTTGGCGATGATGCTGCAAATATATCACAATCGTTCATTTTTCATGATCCCCTTTTTTTTGTTTGTGCCTCAACACGGCACTTCCAGCTGTAGATTCCTATAGACAAAAAATAGGTTTATATGATGTGCACCATGCCTCAGACTTTATCCCATAGAGTAGCGAGTATTAAAATAAGTATAATGAAAAATGAAATCCTGAAATAACAAATATTCGATTTTCATCATTTGAATTACAGAACAAATTGTATATATTTTTAAAGCTTAAATATTTTCTTTCTAGCATTATTTTTTATCGAATAAGTACTAAAACGACTGTCTTTTGAAATCATTGAAAATAAAATATTACTTATAACTGAATTAATGCAATTAGGACAATATAAATCCCTTATACATAAATTATCGAATGATGTTGTGTACTGTTTTACTTAAGAAGACTTTATTTGCATAATATTTCCAAACGATACCAAAAAATTGCTAACTTTCTTAAAACATTGCTTCCAAATGTTTCGATAATAATTGCGTCCATTAAAAGTTGTGTGCGATGTAAAAGAACTTTGGTTTGAAGAAACTTATTAACCGCCATATGGAGGCGGTTTTAATTCCATGAATAAAGATTCCGTTTTTATCTTTAAAATCAATAAAGATACGTATAAGCATCTTTCTTTTTTTTAATAGTAAAAATTGTTATTACTTACGAAAACCTACCATTAAAATATTTTGTCTAGTGTTGATACTTGAGCGAAACGCTGAAACCTTTATTGCCATTTCTGAAATAATCGCCGTTATATTTTACCAACAGCACAATAAATAAATCGTTCAGAACCACGAAATTAATCTCACTATCGTGTACCTTAAAAACTGAAAACAAAAACTGTGGTTCATGTTCTTTTGTTTTTTGCCATAAAACATGAACTTATTATCGTAACGCAGTTTTAAAGCGCCGCCCACGTTTTCATCTGATTGCGCTTCAGGTTTGAATATTGCTAAATTTACTCTGCACCATTTATTAGCTAAATATGACAGCGTAACTGAACCAACGTTTTGCGGACCTCGTAACCCGAGTGACCTTCGCAAAAGTGGTTTAATTGTGACTGTAACAGTGGTTTGTCGTTATTTGCGGAACATGTGCTCGCTGATTGTGGCCAGTTGTGAGCTTCAAAAAGTACGGGGAACGCGGAACTAAAGCAGCTGTCGCATGGAGGACCACCTACCGTGTATTTAGACTGCGAAATCTAGAATGACAGTCTTTTTTTGCGGACCGGTGGGGGATGAAGAGCCATTACCGGGAGGATACCCGTATTTACGAGGGTCGTGGTTCTATTATACCTCTGTCACACGACTGTCGCATTGTGCTCCAGACCACAGCTGCACTCCCCGTTCCGGAAAACGATCCTGGAATCTCGAAAATGAATCCTGTGGGAAAAAACAACCGGCCTTGAGCAGTAGATCTTTCTCAAATTCCTGCGTCCGTAAAAAGCAATTAAATACCAGGTACTATTTAAACGCAAAAAAAATCTTCCTTCATATACTTAAAAACCAACAAATTCGAATGATCTATGTCGTACTCGCTGAAATGTAGAAGCGATGAACAGAACGATTCCTGCAGTTCCAGAGAATAACATATTTCTCAATCTGATCGAAAATAACATACTGAAAAAAATATAAAACAAGTGAGTAAAATTCTGTTATTTTACCTACAAAATTTGCTTTAACGACCAAATAATGAATACGAAGGATGTCTTACAAATTAATTTCTTTTAATTACATTTCTTGCTTTAAAAGTTGGATGTCGTGTATACTAAGATGACATGAAGTATACTCTAGAGCAAAAAATATTGTTTTATCATGCAATATAATTGTAATTAGATTTTTGAAATTATAAAATACGAAAGATTTCTTACAATTAATTTATTTTACCCACCAAATTTGCTTTATATATCAAATAAAGAATAGAATGTTAAAACTCATGTAGCATGAAAGTAATTAAGACAGAAAATTGAATAATATGAAATCTCTGTAGATCTTTCGGTTAACTTAGAAATGAACAATAAGAATTTTGGAAAACTAATGAAAGTTTACAAAATATGTTTTTTAAAGTATCAAATCTTGTTGGAAATTGAAGAAACACCATTATGGGTTTTACTTTGGGTTTTTTCAGGTGGGTTCAGCCAGGTAAAACCCAATGGGTTTCTTCTAAAATTTCAATTTGCCCAATTTAATTTTCTTTTTACGGTTTACGTTATTAGTAGGTAAAATTATTATAAATTGTGGGGAGATACCCATGTAACAATGTTATTGATTGACACCCTACGTAAAAAAGTAGTAATTTCCAATAAGGTCGGGTCGACGTTGAATTGTAATAAAAAAAGCTGTGTGTTAGGTATTAACGAAATTCTTTTATATTTGAAAGCTTCAGGTATTAACTTTCAAATGAAAAATAATTTAATTAACAACTTACACACAACTTGTTTGATTACATTTCAAAATCGACCCGCCGTTATTGAAGAACCCTATATTAAACCAAAGAGACTACATACCGGAGATATAAGGAAGGCATATAATAAATTAAGACAGCCTTAAGCTATTAGCTCTGTACAGTGTACAAAATTCATTGTCCCAAAGTGTAACCGCAACTTCTAAATCACTGCACGCGGTTTTCATCCTAGTGTGAATGTCGATTAAGGAGCTGTAAAAGAAAGATTGTTTGCTGTACTTCATTATTAATGCAGCACATTGGAATGAGTTCTACATTACGGATAGTACTGATACGACGAATTTAAAGAGGAAAATGAATATTGCATATTAACTAATTTCCATGTTACAAGGAATAACTGTAAGAAATGTAATTAATGAACTTAGACTTTCCCGGTGAATAATTCGGATGAAATCTTCACGGTTAATGTAATGTCGAAGCTTAAACGTGCAATCCTTTTGTCAAAATTTTATTACTCTTTTGATTTTACATTTGCACCGTTTAATAGAATGTGAAATGAAATGCCTTGAAAGACGATGCTTGTAAGTTGTACCAATCAACTATATTTTCGTTTGTTAACAACAAATACAGAGGTTCAAGCCCTTGTTCAAACTTAAATTCAATTTCATCATTCTGGACAAAAATACAGGTGTCATTGGTCTCGAAACCTTATACCACATTTGCATTAATTTTAATCAGTAACGCAATTCAATCGTCCCAATACTTTTGACTATTATACAATAGCAACAAACAACGAAATATAATTTGGTTTATAAAATAATGGACAGTTGTTGACAACTTCGAAATAGATTTACCAATACGTTAAATTTTTATGGGCGTAAAGTGTGAAAAAATGTAGTATGAATGATTCATGAAACTCTTATCAACGCTAAACGAGGCAAATCAGCACAGATGATCTTGCTTCTTCACGGCAGGAAAGGATTTACCAGGTACACTGAAGCTAAAGGAAGACTACTATCTCAGCATTGTGTATGGAGGGTGACCTGAGGAATGGGCTCAAGGCTGCCAACGGGTAGGAAAAAGGTTCAGCAGGTAGGTTACTTCCACTTGTCGTATGGGATACGAACTAATGAATCGTTTTCGGGGTGAAAATATTGCGAAGAAATATTGACGTTGAGAGATGAACTTGATACTTTTATTGCAAAGCTCTGAAAACGGGGCAGGAAAGCGTGTGTTGGTGTTGTTGTTGTGGTATTCAGTCCTAAGACTGGTCTGCAAAGCGTATATTCCCAGTATTAACCACCGATTAATTAATTTCTTGTCTGCAGCTCATAATGGAAGACGCTTCTAGATCATGTTCTTGTGTGCGCGTCCTTACAGCAATTCTGAAGGCTAACATTCATTGTTCTTGGCAGATTTCGAAGCAAACCGAAACAAAATACGACGTATTCATGCGCAGATAATTTAAGCTATGTTAAAGCAAATTTTATGACTCATCCTTAGAAACAGAAGCCAGAAAATAATTGGGCATTACAGAAATCTGATACTTTTCACTTCAATATGTAAACTGTAGATTCTTAATTCTTGTTTCTAATTAAAATTTCCATACAGTCTTAATGTAAAATCCCATGACGATGTTTTAAGAGCCCAACATAGTGATGCTAATTTTATAATTTAAATTATAAAGAGTAAATACTTTAATTATTTATGGCGCCCAACGTGGGCTCGTAAAATTAAATTTACTCTTAGTTTTAATTACACTGTAGAATATTTTTCTTAAAATTAAAATTAATTATAATTAATCGAATAAATTCCCAAACTTCTTGTAAAGCATTAAATATATCAATATTTTTCAGCATATGAATTTCAATACAGGGGAAAATCAATCCTAATTATCTTCTATTTTTTAAATCAACATTTTTCTATCGCAATGTAGAAACTATTTAAATAAAATATCATAATAGAGAATTAATGGATACATAATTATAGAAATCTTTGAATTACGTAGGTGCCGTCTAGATTGAAGAAAGCTAAAATTGTATGGATTGATTCAGAGACTAATAAACCCAACTGTACGAAAACTATATACACATATTTAATCATCAGTTGACTAGAAAATTAAAGACAGTGATACCAGTCTTAAAGAGGGGATTGTAAATTGAAGATTAATTAATAAAGGTTAACTTTCAAAAATGTGGTATTTTATGTGAGAATCCTAATATGATAAGATAACTTTTCTTACCATATAATATTTTTACAATAAATTAACAAAAGAAAAATAATCATTATTAGCAAACTTAGACTAAATAAGTTGAACAATATTAAAAACAGCAGTAGTTACCAACAAGAGACACTTGTATTTAATAGTTGTTGCGTCTAGACACGTAATTATATCAAAGCAGTTGTTTGTAACTGCAAGCAACAAGAAGACAGCAAAAAGACGGTAATAATAAGAGCAGAAGTTCATGCATTGTAGAAATGGAAACCACACAGGTCGCTTGACTGGAAGCCCTGCAAAGTCGACTGTGCAGAAACTCTGATGAAGCTCCGTTATTAAGTCTTCTGTTCATCTTGCATTAAAACTATTATCCCCTTCAATTTATGCAGTTAGTGGTACGTTAAATTGATCTAACACAGAGAACATCACAAATTAAAACACGAAGCTTGTAAGAACATGTTTCAATAATAGAATAAGTAATAACATAATTAAGATATAGCCACATTATTTTATATCAAAAAATAAATAATTCCCTTCATATAAATTATTTGTTACTCCAGTCTGTTGTAAATGAAATAAGGTAATATTTGACATTTTGGAATTTGGCATATATTTTATTTTAATTTACGTATCTTTTAAATTCAGAATTTTAAGAATTAATTGAACAGATAACTTATACCGTGACTGACTAAAAAGGGATGATAAATTAATTAGGTGTTAAAATACATCAGGCATTGTTATAAACAAGAAATATTTTTAATCTGGGTAGATTGACAATTAACGCAGTGAATTCGTGTGGTACTATTAATACGGAGTAGTCTTATGTACTGGATTTGGATATCTGCAATGGCTATGAAAGGTTACTAGAGGCGGAAGCGATCGTTTGCGACGATTATCACTGTTATTGGCTTTTCTAGTAAATTACTTAGCGGCTATATGATTAAAGAAAAAGGCTAAAGGGAAAAAAAAGTTCACAAGAACTCTTGGCTTATCGATTCCACCATACACTTGTGACACGTGCAGTTATTTCTATATATATTGTAAATGGTGAGATGAGAGAGTAATTATTTAAAATTATTTTAATAAAATTACTTGTGTTTATAAAAAACAATATTATATATACGAAAAAGAACAATTTCATTAATGGGTCCAGCGCGCTATTTACAATTATACATATTAATTAAAAGGGACGATTGTTTTAATTTCGAAGGGTTTCTCAGGGTTAATTATTGGAGATTTCACGTTCCTGACGTACATATCTATCTCTGCAATTCCATACGTTCTGAGTGCTAGTTTCCCACCTTCCACTCTCACATTTGCAGGTTGGCAATGGATTTACCCTCTGTTGACGGAAGAAAACTGAACCGGCGATTGAGGAAAACCCTATTTTCTACACTCCAGAACATAGTTACTATCACTAGCTCTCCGAAGTTCTGGCCTTTTTTGCTCACTCTTCCTTAAAACTCGAAATCAACAATGCTCACCTCCATTTCAACACAATCAACACTGTCTTATTAATCGTTAATTTCTATCTTCTCTCCTACTTTCTGAGCTTCCTGTTCCATTCCACTTACGATTAACACTCCTGCCTGTGTGCTTCCACATTCCTCACTCTTTCAACGTCTTGTTCCACTCACCTTCCTCTCCCTTTCAACGCATTTAACAACTTTGCCTATTTTTTGTCCAGAGCGGTAATTTTTGC
Source organism: Eucriotettix oculatus (assembly GCA_034510155.1). Lineage (NCBI taxonomy): Eukaryota > Metazoa > Arthropoda > Insecta > Orthoptera > Tetrigidae > Eucriotettix > Eucriotettix oculatus. The sequence goes on from CM067381.1 coordinate 53,960,308, forward strand.
TGACAAAAGGATAAATGCCCTTGGGAAATTTTGCAAGGTGAACGTCCCTGCAACGAAATACCCCCTAATTTCGTTTTTCAGGAGACATTCTGGCGCCTGCCTGTCCCCAAGTTTGAATATTCTTGCTGAATTTCTATCATTTAAATCATTTAAATGTATATATATATATATATATATATATATACAAAACGACATTTTACAATCTCAACTCTCTATGAGAACATCTTTCTCGAGTCTGCTTATTTCCTTAAATCTGAAAACTTCCTCATAAATTTTGAGTGTGGAACGAGGTCAATAACATTGTTTAACTTAATCAATGAGGAGTGAGAAAGTGAAAACAATACAGCTTCCAGAATAAATCATCTCCTGGCTAACAGTAAATGACACCTCTTTGAAAAATAAATATCATTATTTTTCCATAATATAAATAATTTATTAAGAGTTTACGAATATATCGAGTAGTTTTTTCTGAACAAAATTAAGAATTTTACTACATTTACGTTGGTCAATACATTTAAGGTTTGTTTAGTATATAAAAATACTTTTAATGTAGCTGCAAATACAGATTGACTAGCAAATACTTTAAGAATGCATAGTGCAGCCTTAACATGTCTCAAATATTATAATTCAAATATAATATGACTTGCAACATTTAACCTCCATTTTTTTATGTTTTATCGGGCAACACTTGAGAAGGTAACAAAATTTAGATTTTATGGTTTACACTCTAAAGTTTAGCCTTACAGCTATTGTTATGCGTTCCATTGTTCTAAAATTACTAAATGATTGGGTTTTCTCCGCATGGAGCTGAATATCTCACAGTGCTTCTATCAACATGGATGCCACGAAGCACTGCAGATGTTTCCATGTCTCAGAAATACTTGGATATGCGTAAATGTATAATTATTCAGAAGTTAAACTGTATGTTTTAAATACCATGCTGGCATTTGTCTGTCGTCAAAACGTTCGAATTTCGCCACGGTACGTATAATTAAAGTCTCAGCTTAGCGACGAAATGAAGCGAACCACGTCGACTTTCACCCACGGCGTATTCCTACACAGTTCATTCAATTAAGCCGGTTTTCCAGGATAAGAATTCTGTTACTTCAGGACAGTGTATCCGTCACCCTCGTACATCGTTTTAATCAACTCGTGCTACAACTTCGCTGAAACAACGTTTTGATTAGTGGCGGTTAATTGGGTCCAGAAGAACATAAACAAGACAATTAATCCAGAACACAATTACAGCTGCTGGACTTTGCTGGAGGAGTAGGAGTTACGGAAAGTTGGCTGTTCCGTGATCTCGGGCGTGCAACAGTGGATGAGAAAGAAGGGGGGGTGGGGGTGGAGAGTGGTGGAGAGAGAGGTGGGCGTGTATGTCTCCCTCTGGTAATCTTGCCCGAAGACTCCCCTCACCGGCAGAGGAGCAATCCGGTCTTCCAGAAGTGAAACGGATATCGAGCTTTAATTAAGGCATCCAGCGGTGTTTCTTGAAGGTAATTCGGTTGTGAGCGGCTGAGCGCTAATGATGCTGGCTGCGTAAGCCCCCAGGGCGTGCTGCCGTCGTTACAAACTGTTCAATAACAGTAACAATCTGCTACCAAAAATGAATTAACAGCGTTACAGATGCACGCCCACATTCATAGATATTTGATCGGATTGTTACTGCTTAAGTAGATAAGCTTCGAAGTAATTGGAATAACCAGATTAAGTCTAAGCGTCTGAGAGGATTTGCTGGGTGTCAAGATAAACTGTAAATAAAAGGGGCGTTGAGCTCTACCAGGAACGCCTTGTACGGAATTGAAAATAAAATCGTTAGCTAATTTCGAATTTTTCTCTGTAGTTATTTTTAAATGGAAGACAATTTCAGTTTGAAAATTTTCCTTCGTTTTATTCGACGTTTTCAAATTGGCCTGCAGTAAGGGTGAGACTATGTGACATTTGGCTGCTTCTCTGTTCTCATTCGCTAAACGTTGGATCGGTTCGCATTTAAAAATAAAAATAAAACATTTTCGTTCACTGACAATGATAATTCTCACACGAATGACAGTGGAAGACCGAGATTACAAGTTCAGGCAACTGATATTTCCTATAGCAAACTATTACGAATAAAAAGTCACGTTTTGAAGCATTTTTCACCACATTATTTACCACGATGTTCTATATTGATCGAGTAAATATATTTGCAGCACTTTTCCAATTATCCAGTCACTGACTGGCTACTAGTTCCATGAAATAATTCCAATAATACAGGTTATAATCCCCAAAAAAGTTCTGCTTAAAAACTGGAAAATATTTAATTTTGTGTTAAAATTTAACGGCTTCTGCAAGCATTGTTGAAGTAATTTATCATCACTACAATTTTTAGTGCAAACGTTGCGTTTAGCTTCATAGTGACTTAATTTATCTCAACTTATACGTCATTTAATCAAATACTTTGTGCATCATCTATCCTACCCATAAGGGGAAGTTGGACAGTGAGCGCCGTAACATACACAGGAGTACATTTTTTCTTGAAAGTCAATGAAGGTAATGAAATATTATTAGAGTTTCCTACTCCACCTTGAATTTTTATTTTACTCACTCATAATATTTTCCAAGTACCTATTCCAAAACAAAACCGTTATTTATTAAATGATTTAAATTTCACCTCTTACTAAAATTGCACAAAATGTATGTCCAAGGCTGTAGTTTCAGTTTATATTGATGTCTTCAGCCGTTTTAGCTGTACAGACAGCTAAGACATTAATCAAATCTTATTTAACTTTTAGTGAAACATCTCAGACGACAAAACAGGTTTATAAAACGAATAGAGATAAGGTTATCTTGTTGGATTGAGCGTTCGCACACTAAACTGTGGTCCCGGGCTCGATTCCCGGTTCTGCACAAATTTTCTTATTCAACTATGACAGACGTAATTTTTATCGTAAAGCAAATTTTAAGAAATATTGGCATTTTGAATAAACGGTTTTTTTGGAAGAGAATGGAAAAATGCCAACTGGACTGGCACCCGGGACCTCCCGCATTCCGGCCGGGAATCTTAACTGTTGTAGTCCAGGTCGACTGCAACATTTTACCACTCTCGTAAACCAATAATAGCCTCACCTTCAATTAACTAATCACGTTCTTCACACCTTGCTAATTATCTACATCCAGTTTCGTCACCTTTGAGTGAACTTCAATTCAAGCAATTATTTTACCTTTTATTAATTCGTGGTTTGACTTCAAATTTTCTCGGAATAGACAGTCATTTCTTAAATATTGTTAAGTAAAAATTATTTTTTGAACTGAAATACCTGTATTAATTAAACACCTCTTACTGTGATGACTAGCAGTTAAAGTTTATTTAAAATAATCAAATTAAAGGGCAGAAAGGGGAAGTTGAATTTGAAGGCTTTATAGAAATGAAAAAGTAATATAACAGTGGAGTTATTTTCTTGCGATTTATTAAAATATTACCACGGATTTAATTTCAAACGTACGAAATTAGTGTTTATATCGGCAATTAAAATATTGAAATACATTTGAAAATATACCTAACTCGAATTGCATTTTTAGATTTCCCTGTATTATAATTTTAGTTACATAAACGGTGAGCGATGTATTCTAGTGAACTGAAAATTTAAACCTCGAATAATGTGACGCTTGCCAGGCTTTTACACTTTGTTTTTGTGAGCATTGGAAACAAATTTAATTGGTTGGCAATTGTGGACATTCCTGTTGGCGACGCAATTGCGAATTTCTGTCATCCTTTTAATTCTGTTCATAGCTTTGTGCTAACTCTGGCTAAAACCACAAGTGCAGAATAAGCGACGCAGTCGACGTTGGTTCTTAGAAAGGAGCTTCAGACAAAATGGCCAGCGTCGTTCAAGGCGAAAAAACATTTTCACTTATTCATGAAACTAAACGTGCTTACAAAATTATTCTCTAACTACATCAGTATTTCTGAACCTTTCCTTATACATGCTTCACACAAGTCTTTCTAAAATTCTGTTTTCACTTATGTAACATTAAACTTTTTATCCTAAAATTGAATGATTCTCTAAATAAAACCTGACTATTAGGTGTTCATGACGTAAACTTAGGTTATTCCAAGAAATTACCAGGTATGATTTAGAAGAGAGCTTCAAGTATGTTTTCAAAACATATACTAGGCAAAATTAAAGTTCAAAATAATTTAAATAAATTTACTATAATATTTTTAATTTTAAGTTATTTGTATTTAATGGATTTGTATTATTATTATTGTTTAATAATTTAGAAATTATATCCGAAGTCACTTATGGAGTTTTAAGTCCTAGATGGACTCATTTGAGTTTAAGAGGCTGATCCAATGGGATGAGCGGAAAACTCTTACAGTTTGCCCAGGTCTTCAACTGAAGTACATTCACCTCCCAAAATGATGAAGGTGCCCCGGTATGTCAGAAAATAGGATAAACCACAGAGAGTATGAGGCATTCCCCAAATCAATCTGGGGAGAAATACCAGCAAGAGGAAGCTCCCACAGGCACTGTCTATTGGAAGAGTTCCATTTATTTTAGTTAACAGGCTACATGAGGGCGATCCTGAAACAGGCAACTCCCCTCTAATAGCATAGGAAGGGTATTGAAAAGGGGGGATGTGGAAGGTAGATGAAGACAGCCAATGGTTGACTAGGCCCACTTTTTTAAAAAATAAAGAAAAAGAAAGGGTGGGGGTAGTTAATCCTAAGCTGCTGTCCTCTTCCTTCCACGTACCCCATTTTCAAATTCCTTGCTGTGCTATTGAAGTTTTGACAGATCCCGACAATATAAATATTCAACAAGTTCTTCGTGTGCAAATTTTTTCCTAGAAATTTCTTTTGCCTAAAAATACTTGTTGTATAAGTTCTGTTATTTAACTTTGTGCACGATATTGTTTGAACTAATTATATAAAAGTTTTCCATAAATAACGAATCAAAGCGTTTCATGGAACGTGTGTAAGGGGAAGAAATAAAATATATTAATATAGTTTGATCTGCTTGTTATGCGTCGTAGGGTCAGTCTAGTGACTCATGCACTGATTGCTCACACAATGACAACGTACTTTTAGTCGCTGAGTAACGCCGTGCTGCAATTACAGGTCTGTTAGTTTTAGGGAAGATATTGCTTGTTCGTCTGGCTTTTGAGCCACAAAAGCAACCAGTTCAAATCGCTTTAGACTACAAGTTGTATTTAATACAATTATTTCAAACAAATTCAACATTATTGAAGATTGGTGAAACGTATGAGAAGAATTATAAATGAAAACAAATTAAGTTAAAAGAAATGTAAATATGAAAGGAAAAGTTATTCTGAAATAATATCACGTAATGAGGCACATAAAAGAATTAAAAGGAATTGCAGTTGAACTCTGCCATTCTATCAAAGATTTCGTATTTTAACTCTTTCATTCATGTAAATGTGTTGATGACAAAAGTGGAAACTGAGTAATATTAACGCAGATCTGTAAATTGCCAAACTGGATTTAGTACGATTTGAGGTGATTCCTATAATGTTCTTATTTTTTTAAGTACACTCACTGCATGAACCTCCAACGTCCGCCGGGAGACTTCTTCGTCGCAACTAATGAAACGAGCAGCGCCTAAACGCGACTTCTTGTATCGGCACACTTTTATTTTCCTCGAGGAACGCAAAAGCGAAGAAGGAAAACTTTTAATTGCAATCAATTCCTCTAAGAGCTCAGTCACATACAAAAGTTGGAGCACAAATAAAATGCACTAAAGAGACTTATGGATTAAACTTACATAAACTTGCTTCCGATAATTAAAAGAGAAATTTTGTTAGCATCGGAGTATTTTGTAAGATTCTGAACAGAGATTTTTTTACACTATGGCAAAATACATCGTTTTGTGAAACATCTCTCAAGTCAATGTTAAAGTTGCATGTAACCTCATTAAAAATTAAAGGGAGAGGGTTAATTTTAACGAACGTGATTATGATGTTGGAATTGAATACTTATAGTTCTAGGCTGTTATCAAACTACAGAAACAGATTTTTCCTTTCAATACCAAAAAAACAGGTTGAATTTAATTGTGTCATGCAATTTTCTTCTTCTTTAACGACTTTGTCCTTTAACATTCAGCAGACGAGCTTCCAAATTAAGGAACGAAACGTCTTAAGCTCATGTTAATAAATTTTATACTCAATTTGTTTTTATTTAACTACTTATTATTTCCTAATAGTCAGATAATGTAACTAATTATAATTTAATCTAGTTTGCTTTGGGGGAAAAATCCAATCAATTCACATGGATTTTTTTATTTTGTTGTATGGAATTGTAAGGTTATTCTCGGAAATATAAACCTGACGCGTTCCATCTTGGAATAAAACGGTTGGTGTCCAAGACACTTGATTTAGTAGTCCATACAAGGAAATTATCCAACTGATTTCATTGAAACTTTATTGTATTGTAAGAACTAGCTGAAATACCTGGCGTTGTTCGGGTTCACGTAACTAATAAAGCAGGAATGTATTAAAAGATAAGCTGATTACAGTACTCGAGGGTACATTACATTCATAGTTCTACTATTCTCTGCATTAACAAAAATACTTGTGCTTGAGCCGACCCTAGGGCACCAGCAAACGGAGGTTTGTTGGAATTTTCACTTTTTCACATGTATAACTTCAGGATATTTAAAAAAATTAAATATAGACAGCCTTGGGTCTTGAGGAATACCTGTGCCAAAACTGGACAAATTCGGCTAGTAGTTTGGACGCCTATCACTCTGACAGACATACAGACGGACACACCAACGACGGCTTTTAATATTATAGTGTGAAGTTGGGATTTTATAAAATTATTATACAATAAGACATCAATTACGAAAGTTTTTATTATTGGAAAGCCAAGTTTGGATTTAAAATTCTGAGTTTAATAACATTAAAACATTGAATTAAACGATACTAAGTATAACATAAAACGTTACCAATAATAATAAATTTCTATAGAGAGACTTTAAAATCAGGGTCACCTGTGGGTGAACCGAGAGAAGTAATGTAGTTTTATGGAAAAAGGTCTGGCAATGTGAACTCTATTTTATCAAAATTAACGATACCTGGGAAGCTCTGCTGCTGCATTTTCTAGTCTGCCATGTCTGCTATGTGATGAACACTAGATGTATCTTCGATTGACCTTCATTGCCTGCATTGAGGGTTGATCTGGTTCTCTGGTAGATGCCTTGGGAAAAATTTGGCGGAGACTTCTAGCAAGAAGTCGGGAATCTCCTTGCTTCACGGAAGCATTGGCCAAAAATTTATAAAGACTACATTTTCTCCGTTCGGTGGCTTGATCAACTCTTGCTTTCAACATTTTTGTTTAGCGGCTAGAAATTTAGTGTTTTGATTAACATTTTCCGACCTCTCTACATTTTTGCCTCTCCGCCTCAAAATCAGTTCCTACTACTTAATACCGCAACAAATCGGCTGCAATTTTCATGCAGGATCCATCGGCTTACACTTAAACAATTGCAACCAATAGAAAGTTTTTCAGATTCCGGGCGTAAGCAAGTATCGTCGCAAGATGTATCATATTATTCCGTTGTCGGTAGCAATTGCAAATTATCCACGCAACTTCCGAATTGACGAAGGTAAACCCTTCAGACTTAGAGATGAATCCTGCCTGCATCTCGAGATCAAATTGCAACGTTTTCAAAAGTGGATATGAACTACTTCTACAGAGATTTCGTTCATTTTAACAGTCATACGTTCTTCTCTTAAGTTCAAAATAACTTCGAGATTCTCGGAAATTGTCATGCACGTTGCAGAAAGGTTAATTTTGATTTGCTGTCTACCTACTAAATATGTATAGCTATAAGGTATACAAATTTTCTTCCGCCCCTAGGAAGCAGCAAGGTAGTCATAAAATATTCTTTCAGATAGAGCGAAAATGTAATCAAGGTATTAAAAGAATAATTATATACTAGAACAATGTTTAAGCAGCAACGGCTAAGAAAATAAGTGGAATTGATGAGTGAGATGTAGTAGACTATCTTAATATAGAACATGTTCTACTTTGAATACTACGAAACGTATTTTAGAGTTACTTAGAAAAATGTCAGATTTGAGATATTAAAAGTATCGCATCGAAACTGTTTTATTGTTTGTTTTTACGACGCTTGTTTTAAAAAGCGCGTTTTTCTGCCTGTCTGTTTTCCATCGAGATCAGTATGCCGTACAGTTCTCGTTGACAGCTGTAACTCAACCCGGAAAAGAGCTCTTGAAATGTTTTTCGTTTCAGAAAATTGTATCACCAACGAGACAGCGAGATTCTAAAAAGGCGGGTGGTAAATCTCGTATTTTGTTGCGAAGGAGGCGGTAGTGGTAGGGTTTATATTTGTTTCTTTGTCTGTAGGCAACAATGCTTGTTTCGTAATTTGTAGCGTCTTTCTTTTGTGGGGTTGCAATATTTCCTCCCCCGCGCCCATAAATAAAGTCAGGCCCAGATCCCGTGACTCATTCCCAACTCGGCCATCACGCTTTCTTGCGCTTTGTGGGGAAACTTTAAATATTCATGGTCCATTATCTACTCTTAACACGAGCGTCGCACGATCGGGGGACACTTGTATACATGATTAATAGCGACGTCGGCCGGCCAGTGGCAAGATAATATTAAGCCCTCCTAAGTTATTACAAATTCACACTAAGCAGAGCTGGCGCAAATTAGACGGTTTGTGTCAATTGAGGGAGAGGGGCGGTATATTGCCTCCTGCGGGCGGATGCTTCAAAGTCGAGAGGTTGGCGGCCTGCGTAACGAGATGCTGGAGTGCTCCTCTACCCTAGCCGCGCTAGAGGAACAGATGTTAGGTTCTACGACAACCAGTGTCATTTGAAGGGGGGCTTATTATGCGGGTGAACTGCGAAAACGGTTCAATAGTGTGTAATTGGCGAGTCAAAATCACTTATTACGAAACGCAGTGTTTAGAAAAATTTTCCGGGAGATACGTCAGGCGTCTGATTTAGAGAATTTGTATAATTCTGAGTCAGTACATTGAGTGAGACTTTAGGCTAAGTGGCGAGGGTAAAATAATAAATCATTTAGAGACAGAAGTAAAGAAATTCCGTGTCTCTAAGTCTGTAGATGGACTTTACCAAGTTATTTTTGCTCCTGATGCCCTTTACGTATCACAGTTTTTCCAAGACACCCAAAATCTAAACATCGATCTATTGAACCCACTTTAATTGTAAAGCGGATAGGTTAGTTTTAAAATATAATAATTAATTAAACATTCTCAAACAATTATATGAAGGGTTGTAATTAAAATAATTAATGAGATGAATGAGCTTGTTTCTCACTAGACAATTTCTCAAATCCCGGAATCAAAGTAGGACTACCGAAAACCCAGGTGCATATAGGTGCGAAGTTCCAAATGAAATTAATGGTAATCAATGAGCTACATATATTAGTGTTGTAATAAAAGACTATCGATAACACAGAAATCTCTACACTATAAGGGAAGTACTTTGTTCAACAAGCTTCCCCCATACATTAACAGCTTCGTAATGAGTCAAACATATTTAAAACTGAAATAGAAACTATTTTACTTAGCTACTCCTTCTATTCTGTAAAGGAATTTGTAGATCTATGTAATTATTGAGTGCACTACAGTAACAGAAATAGAATTCTACGGGATAAGCTTATCCTATTAATAATTTAATAAACTTATGTAAACTATTAGACTCATTCCATATGTAATACCTAACCCAAATCAAGTTTACTTTAACTTCAACAACGTCTCGTTATGAGAAAAAACACCGATGACGTCATAATGCATCACGCATCTTACGATTATTATATGGCTTCACTTGCAACCAAATATACTACTATACTACCTAATGAATACAGTTAACATACATTTTGACCTACTTTAAATTATTGAGCACAGTCGACAATATTTAGGAATCTAATATTTTTAATCGTGATATTTACACAGCATTCATTGTTAAATACTTCAGAATCAATTACGATGAATATATTGTACTTCACAATCGTCTCTCTACTTGTATTATCAATTCAAAATCAGAAAACTTCGCTTTTATAACCTCCACCAGTTGTTCAGTTGTCCACATCTCCCCGCCTAAGGTAATATCCTTTCTTCAAGGAGAAAGAAGTTTAATTATTTTCTTTGTAATCATACTACAGTTATCCTCGAACCATTGCTTCATTGAAGGATCCTCGGAATGTGACTATTGTGATATGTTAACAATATTTTAGAAAGCGGTAAATTGCATGTTGCCAATATTTGTCTTCATTGATCCGTCGCAAGATAATAAGATGTAAATTTAGATAGAGGTTTGCATCTGAATTGGTCTTGAGTCTTTACAAATTTATCTATATTGTTTGAGTCATCGTATTTTCGAACCGTTTTATACTTGATCTTCAAAAAGATTTTCAATTACAGCATAATTTGAATTTCATTGCTGATTACAGACTGGAGAAAAATAATCATTGATACCTTTATCATTAATTTTTCGTTTTCATGGTGGTAAAACTGATAAAGCGTTGTTTAGCCCAACAACTTTTCAGATAAGCAGAAGGAATATAAACCCGACTCACAACTTCGTATTGAGGCGGCATGTCAAAAAGTTCAAGCATAGTGAAAGTGGACCACTAAGTTACACAACAGTATCTAAAATAATTAAATTAAAATATCAATAAAATTTATTACGCAAGTTAAACATGATCCAATCCCCCCACCCGGGAATGGCGACGCATAGTTTTGAAATCCCTGGAGTGTGTTGGTAAATATTTGAAGTAACCTCTTTCTGCCCCTACAGTATAACATATACTTAGTTCTCATTCACTTCCTCCCTCATTATTTTCACTCACTTCTGTATCATTTTTTAATAAATTATTTTTATGCTTTCCCTCCTAAAAATTCTTGGATTATTTTTAAATCTGAAACTTACTTCATAACAATCGCTCCGATTGTCCCTGGCCGTAGCAAGCGGTTTGCTCCGAGCATTACTGGTTTTCCACGAGTAAATTACATGATGCCGCAGGTTGACAGCGATAAGCCGTTTTCGTAGCGAGTAGTTCTGCATCGAATTGATAATGATGTAACAACAATTTGCGTTCGACCACCGAAATAAGCTCCATGCTCCAATTTCATCGAAACGACAACGCCTTATGATAAATTTGAGGTTCCGGGAAGGGTTTGCGGATTCCACGTAATTTCTTTGAATTGATCAGTTAGCCTGCGTGATGCGGAACAACACGCAATATTCCATGCCTGGCGGTGACTTCGTTGTTTTAACAATGAACAGCTACAAGGTCAGCAGCGTTATTGAATCTACATTCACAACGCAAACAATTGCACTCCAGCCGGAAACATATTCCAAGAATTCTGACTTGTTATTACTTCGATTTGCCGCAGTGTTCATTTTTATATTAAATTGCATGATTGGGTTTACTTGTGTAATAACAAAGTAATAAGACCTCCGACACTAACACAAGTACATCCAATCATGCATTTTAGTATCAAAATAATTTTTTTTTAAAAACGGGGCAATTATTTTTAGATTAACTTTTTTAGATTTAATATTTATTGCATTTGTTTAATTGATATTGCCTTTGTAACAAATATCAGAAGAAATATACCTGTTGTTAAATTGTTGCGAAGGACCAGCCTGTCAATGTTGAAGAACATTAAATATTTTGGGGAATTTTTCTGAACTAAAATATGAAAAGAAAATTCTGCTTAAATCTAAATAGGAAACGTCAAACAATTATTGAAAAGATGTAACGCAAAGATATTGAAAAATAAGTACGTTGAAAGTAGCTCTCCTTAATGAGGAAAATAATTATAAAATGTAAGGACAAGAAAATCAGGTAACATAGTGAATGATGATTCATGTTAGTAGTAATGGTCAGAGGATAAACTCAGTTCACATGTTATAATTTTATACATAAAGAGATTGAGAACTTTTTATAACCTATTGAGAGAGGCAGTCCGATTAAACTGAAGGAATTGGATAACATTGTGTATTTAATAGATTCAACCGAACTTAAAATTGTGAATCTTATGGCAAACGGATTACTCAAAGCTTTACTTTAGAAAGTATGGCAATTAGATTTAAAAGTAGTTTCATTTGGTATATTGATGGAAGTCAAATCTTTCCAACAGTGGATTTAACATTCCTATAAAAATTTTTTAATTAAATTTACTGCTCATTTACAGTTTTAGGCTTATGACAATGAACAGGGAGACTCGATTACATTTTAAACCTATAAGGCTGAAAATCCTTCGGTTATATTCAGACTTGTTTTCCCGAGAATGAATTTTATTTTTAGCATGTGGTTTATTCCCTGGATGAATCTGAACGTGTTAGAGTTGCGTGATAACTGGTTTCCCCGAAATATTGCAATTCTGTCCAGCAATGGTAGACGGTTCCGGGAGAAAGAAGCGGCGGGCTCAAGCTTCCGGTCGATAATTCATTGAAGCGCGCTGCATCATCTGATAGAAAAATGTACCGTCAGCTCCCGCCAACAACGGGATTCACAGTAACAATCCCATTCTCCTCTTATAACTCGAATTTTATAGATTAAATTTAGAAAAAAAGTAACTTAAACCCATACAAATCATTTATAAATGTTTTTGATAATTTGTTTAGTTTTATTTAGGTTTCAATTTTTAAATCACAATCACAAAGCGGATGGGAAAGAAATTACCGGCCAGTAATAACTGTAAACTTAACCAGTATCATCTAAAATAGTTTTCAATGGCAATCCACAGAGGTCTCGGGACCCCTGGGCTGTGAGGCAGTGATGCTAGCCACTGGGCCACAGGAGGTCGGCAGGGAATATATAGCCCGGTTTATTAAACTTTAAGAAGACGAGCGATGCCTATGGCAAGTCGGCTCAAAAGATTACAATTATAGAGCAAAAAGAGAAACTGTCAACGCAAAGCTCTTGGATAAAATGAAAGAACAAAACCTGACCGTTTCAAAAGACGATGTTATTAAGAATAATAATAATAATTTGAGAAGTACTTTTCGATAACAAAAGTATACAGGAGTCCATGAACTCAGGAGCATCTGCTGACGCTGTTTACCAGCTTCTCCCCTGAACCATTATTGGTTTCTAGAAGCCCGTGGGAATTCCTACGTGTGTGTGGGAAAATCCTCAGACTGAAAATCCTCCAGGATATCCTTGAGAATTTCCTGGGAGTGTGCTGAGTTGAGGACATCCTTGAGAATATCCTCAATTGAACCAAATTGACACAGTTTGGCCGACAATGAATTGGTCACAGTGGTCTTATTCCAAGGCCATCTTGGTCACTAGAATTGACATCAATGTACTTCTTCTAGCAACTATTTTAGAACTCTCGGAGATACTTGCACTGATCTGGTTGCTAAGATTATCACAGCCACGGAAGCAGTACGCCAGACTGCTAGGATTCTTGAGCGTGTAAAGCAGTTTATGGCACATTACTGTACACATTTCCGTGTTTGTGGTTATTGAAAATTTGAACAATAAGTGCATGAGAACAGTTCTGTATTCGTTGCGTGTTGCACTGCACACAGACTGGATTGAACGCAGAGTCATAAAAGTGTGCAAGTTTCGTTTGAGGATTGTTGCAAATCTCTGTATTGTGTGTTGTATGTTTTAGTTATTGCATATTACAGCTTCACTACTGTGAAGACATTTTCACAGATATAAAGGCGATTGCAGTAAACTATAAGCATTAAAAATTTATTACGTTAGAAATTTTACATATATGGAGTTTACCAAGAGGGTGGGTCTTCTTTGAAATGAAATAAAACAAGCTGTGTGTGAGATATTAATGAAATTCTGTTTTTATTTGAAAGATCCATGCATAACCTATCAAATAAAAAAGAATTTTTTAAAACCTCGGCTTGCCCTTTATTGAAACCCCCTAAATTAGTAATACATTAAATTTTTGTATACTTTACTTGGAGAAAGCCGAGTAGTAAAGGTAACAATATTCATCAAATTTTAACGCATGAAATTCTATTAAGTAAAGCTGAGTCGAGGATTAGTTCATACAACATCGAGTTTTAATTTAAATACGTTGTAAATTATGGGGGGATATTAATTAAAGAAATTAATAATTGGGTTTAAATATATACATTTATTAATTGTAAACACAATAATTTTAATATGGGTAGTGCGTGTATATATTATGTACAAAAATAATTAATTAAAATGGGATTGTATTAAAGATCTCAGGGTATTAATGGTTTGGGCTACCACGTGTAGCATATTTTATGTTCGTTGACGAACCTGAGTTGTTTTCATAGGCGTCTCGCTGTAATTTCCGTGTTGTGGAACTTGAAGCGGCCGGTCGACAATAGTACGAAGTCGTGCTGCCAAATTGAGGAAACTCCGCTTTTTCCTCTTTCTTCCCTTGTTGTTAAGACCTTTCTTCCCTTCGTCCTGGACTGGTCAAAGCATGGTCCACCTCTTCACTGCCACCTCACAAAACTGCTCTCGCCGTAAATTCTCTGCTGCCAATCTCCTTTCGCCACCACCTTGTATCACCAGCAATCTCTTTCTCCACCACTCTCCTTCAATCTCCTCTCGCCATCACCTTGTATCACCTGCAAAAATCTGTTCTAAAATTGTCTCCGCCAGCCTCCTTAAAACCTTGTCCTTATCCAACACCTATCACTAAGGTGGCAGGGATGGATATTCTCCAATCATATCCCTTGTTTCATTTCGGGAACACATGCCACCCGGTCACCAAATTTTCAGGCAGATTAAGACATTCCGAAACCGGCGACGAGGTGTCCGAGCTTTATGGTCCAGGTGTCAGCCACAGTCCCTTTGTTAGTATTCCGAGCCGCCAAGACGGCGCGCGGAAAAACCCCTTCTTCCTGGCAACGACTTTCTCAGGCCGAAATATTTGTTATTTAATTTTCCGTAAATAATAAAATAATTGGACGCGGTTCTACTGCGCTACAACGTCTTTTCATTTTAGATCAATATTTTTTTAGAAGTTGTGTAATCAGTTTTATTGGTTATAATATTGAACAACTAGCATGTAAATTTAAGAACAATGAGGACTCAATAACCTGTAAAGAGTAATTTCAAATATTCTACTTGTATGACTTCTAATAATTATTTTGTTAAGTTTTTCGCGAACATTTAATACATCTAATATCACTTCATGCAAGATCTCAAAGTTTAAATTTACAGAATATGGATCTATCAATTTTTTATCCATTTTCCAAATAAATATGAGAGCATTCCAACTGCGTCTGTTTGTAACACTAATTCAAGTCAGATTTAATACACCAGACATTTATTTTATTACAAATGCCAAACAATAAAGTTCACGACGTGCGTTATAGAAATAAGCACCACTATTCTCTCAAAAGTAGTGGAAGAATACGAGTGCACATCATCCGAGGAGAAAAAAGGAAGGAGAATTATGTATTGACGAAAACAGAGTTGAGCCCCCGGCGAAATACGAATGTCATAAGCGATAAGGATCGTGAAAGAAAGAAAGACAGAGGGAAACGAAATTGCAGATAGAACAAAGAAGTTACTGTAACACTTGGAGCAGCACAATAAAGATGATTGGGGAGCCGACAATTGCCATCAATAAAGAAAGTTGCTGCAACACTTCTCGCTTCTACGCCACTGCTGACGGAAATGCTACAAAAGAACAGTAAAATCCCAAGACTTCACAGAAAAAAAAAGCTGTAGGCATAACGAGTCTCCGGGAAAATCATCTTACAGAATTTTTAAGAGTAACATTCTGCTAATAAAACTAAAGATCCTTCATAAACTTTTTATGCTGAAGAAATAAAAATTATAATTAAAATGTAACGTTATACGACCAAGCCACAAATTGAATCGCTGTATTGTATCGAATTAAAAATTATAAAATTTTATTTTGTAATTTCACTCTTCAGTATCCTTGCTTTCCTTTATTTTGCGGTGAAGGTAAGTGTTGTTGCAGAACCTAGACCGTGAATTTGACCAAATAATTACACTAATAATGCTTAATTTTATTTTGTCGCATCAAGAACTACATATAAATTTAAATACGGCTCGGAAAAGATAAACAATTGGCTAAACAAATCTCTGTTCCCGTGATTTCAAGAAAAGTTTTCCACGGAAATCTGGCACGAATTAGAAAGTGACTTACCATGGACGTGCAATAAGCTATGAGATTAGCTTATGATAATGTTGGGACACGGATTCGATTCTCTTTGTCCATTATCAATCACAGATGAATATATAGTGGTTGGAACATTGTATCATTGAGTTGTTGAAATGTTTGTAATAAATAAGACGGATTTTAGCCTCACGTTTGTATTTCATAGTCCCAGAAAACATTCCATACTGCATTTTAATATGCAAAATTTTCTGACGTTAATTTTAACGTTAACTTGAGAAAAAAATTAACTTCAAACAACAAGAAAGTCTTATATTAAATACAAATTAATATAAACTCATCTTTAACCTCCTTTGCAATTTCTTTCTACATCTGCAGAATGCACGGTAATAATTTTTTTCACGTGTTTGCGATTCGCGTTTTAATTTTAAGTTTGTGTTTTATGTTCTCTAAAGTTAAGACGATATCTTGAGGCCCTTTTTATGGACGGAATTGTTTTTTCTTAGTTATTAACTGGAGGATCCTATATGAGATACAGGTTGTCCGCTCCATGTTTCGCAAGCCTGGTCCGGGATAATATATTTTATGTGGCAGAGATAAGGCAGAAATAGTGGCTGTGAGATTAGCTAAACGCTTCCGGAAGCGAGTAAATCAAGCCGTGTGGAGCGTTTCTGGTCATAAACTCAGCCAGATAACAGCGTCGGCGCGGACACGAGCATCATGACAACGCCCTAATTAAAAACCAATGCCATACCCGCTACAGATAACTGCTATTATTCTGCCTCGTTGTGTCACGCACCCGATTCCCAATGTACCTTTCCTCACTTGCAGCAAGACCGATCCTCCTTCCCGACCCAGTACGAATCGCGTTCCTGAGGTCACCACGAGGTAGCTTATGACGAGGAATTAATTACCGAATTTTCTGCACCATGAAAATTTTATGTATGGTTATGTACTTACGGGTATCAACTCAGTTTTCGCAAGGTCCACAAGCTGCTTACCTGGAAAAGTAATACAAGGTTGTCAGTCGGGCAGAAAATGATGACGAAAGGTTATAAAAAATTTGAAACTGTATCAAAGGTATTTTATGTCTAAAACACTAACATACATGAATTATAAACAATTAACACACACAGTTAATTTATTTGCATAAGACCTTACAAGTGCGTAACTTGAAAGTTCCTAATTATTCAATCTGCTAATCCGTACACACTTGAATAGTAATTTTATTTACAGTATTAAAAGGAAGACTTCAGATTGGTGTTACCCTACATTCCAGACGCTATTACTTTCACCTGTTGCCGCTTGAGCATCGTCCGTTGTTTGTGCTCAACGAAGCTCTTATTATAGTCTTCCAACGAGCGTGAATCAAAACGGTGCAGGTTCGCTGTTCCTTTGAGACAAGCGTTTGGCGCTAATCCAGTCACGGCAGATCCCAGATCCATTACAGCAGCAGGCAAATGCGATTGTCGCGCCGCCTACCTAAAGCTGGGCCCGAGTATTACATGCTGGTTAGGAACGCTCCTCCAGGTTGCTTCATTGAAAACGCAAAGGGCTAATCGTGTTTGTAAACCTCAGAGAAAGCTGCTTGGAAAGGTTCTGCTCAAGCGAACGCTTGATGAGCTTACAATCGTCCAAGGATTACTTCATATGTCAGGAATATAAGTAACGAGAGAAACCTCTGGGTCATGTTGTCTTAACTTTCCATTTTTATTATTGAGTGATGTATCGTAGTTCATACATTTTTCTTATTATTTAAGTAAAAACATTTAGGCTATTTGAGCAAAAGATAAATTATATAGAAATTTTGTACGTACAGCATAGTCTGATTTATTCCTACCTGGTTACCAGTTTACATCAAACCTGCAGGTTTGAGCATAACGTGTGTGCTGTAGAAGAAGGAGAATGTGAAGGGGGAATATTGCCGTAAGTCAGGAACAACTAATACGCAAAGGCTGGTAGATTTAAAAAAAAATACAATATTCCTCCCATCTCTTTCCTCTACTGCGCATTTGACATGCCATGTTTCTCACGAATCGTAGGCTTTTCTCTATCAGAGGCTACGCCCAATATTCTATTGATCTACAATTATTATTGTCACGACGAAAGCCATACGTGTTTCCTAAAGCGTTATTCAACTACATTTTACTTTGTCTGAAGTTGTCTAAAGCTGCAAATAATCTTCTTCCCTGATTCGACTACATTTGTTCACACGTCAATATTCAAAACAAAACTGCTTGAGTCACCTCATTTCTCAATGCTCGATCAGAACGAAAATTTACAGGATTAAATAGCCCTCTATTTGCATAAAAGTAAGGAAACATGTCAGCAATCGTTCAAAAGCAAATACTCTGAAACCATTTTTGCTGCATGAATGATAAAACATGTTCTGATTTCAAAACAAATTTTTAAATCCCATCTCTTCCGTTAAAACACTAATGACACTATATTATTAATATAAAATATTTACAATTATCTTAAGATTTTGAACACTGTTACGCTCTGGAGTAAGACAAGATTTCAACGATGAGTTTTGAGATTATAAAATTCTTAAAAGAAAGAATAATAAATTATTAATAAAATCGTATGTTTGGAAACATCTCCTTTAAACGTAATGTGATTCTACTCATCACGGGAGAAATGCCAGTATAAGTTTCTGTAAAAATGTTCCTTTGAGTGGCAGCGCAACTGCTCTGCATAATTGAATCATAAGCTGCTCGCGTCCTTACAGTGTAATTAAATTCGTTAATGGAATACAATATTACTTAAGTTAAACGTATAAATGTTATGAATTATTGTTCCGCTGCCGTGTTAGCTACTGAACGCTTCTCAAAGAACTGCGTTTATTTTTTGCCGATTTCAGAGATTTTTACGGTCTATTGAAATACTAAATTACTACACTTTACTTTCTACGAAATAGTGCAAAAGTGATAAAACAAAAATGAAAAGTGTTGAAATTTACTGAAAGCAGCATGCAATGTGAACTTCAAATATCCAGCAAAAACTTGGCTTGAGTACAATTTTCTTCATAAAACTTCTATATGATAACTTTCGATTCCAAAATTGTGTTCATAAAATGAATTCACAGATATTTTCGATGAAAGTAATATAGTATTTTCACCTTTAATCTTTTTGGAAGTTCAAATAAAATATGGTGCATATTTTACATTTGAAATCTATGCGTATGTTGAATAAGTCGCGAAGAGAGAGAGAAATCTGTAGAACTAATCCCGTGGACTGCTACTTAGGCCGTGTCTTTGGAATTACAGCTGAAAGTCTGATGTGGGCAAAATAAGAAGAGCAAATACGGGAATCCTTACCACGAGCTCCAAGCCTGGAGCAGAGACGCTGTTAAAATGATCCTGATGCATCATTTGCTTAATGGCGAACCCGTAAGGTTTACTTAAAATGGAATTCAAGTGCACGAACGAAATCCTTGAAATATGAAGGGCGGAGAAACAAATTTCAATGAAACCCAGGGATGTGGGTGGCATATTTTCCATTGAATACATACATAGAGTAGATATAATTAGTTTGTCATTTATTATCTCGATCTGGAGACAATAATTTGATACAATAAAAACTATTTGTATAAAATTAAAGAATAAATAAGTAGTAAATAGTAAATAGCACTGAGATTTAACAATACGTAACTTGGACGAAAGACACGAGAGATAAATGAGGAAATTTATGAAAATTAAATTACCGAAACGCTTTGTACTTAAAATTTACGACTTTATGGATTTACGTAGGAGTTTGAGTATTTTAAATAATTTGTGTACATGTCCAATGATTTCTAGTACCTCTAATTATTAACAGTGAACTTGGTAATTTACAAAATTAATCAAAAAGCAATATACAGCTGTTGAAATCTTAAATTAAGGACGAAACTTTGTGTAATTATGCATTCACAATTTGTGTAAATGTAAAGATTTAATAGTTAGTATAACGAGCATCCCCCAATGTCGTTGGTGACGATATTTGATTTATCTATAGGTTACTTGTGCTTAAATAATGAACAATTACCACAATTTCATAATGTTCATCAAACACAATAACTGGATGATAATATTCTCTCTCCTTTGCGGTGTTTGTTCTAGGCGAGTTTATAATTAACCTTTTACGAAAATCATTTTATAATTTAGACGTATTGTTTTATTGTTTAATACATTTGAGATTTGGTAGCACAATGGGACATGAAGTTAATCAGGTTCTGTAACTAAAATTTATTTTACTCACAAGTGTATTGTTTTCATTAGTGTTAGGGGCGTGAAAAATTTTGTTATATGAACATGAGGAAGAATTCAAGCATCTCTTGGAATCGTAAAAACTGAGGGTAAACCTGTTGATGTAATCAGCAACTATTCATTCACGACGAATATGATTGAATTCTAATGTCGTTATTATGATTTAAAATCCTGGCTGGTTGAGCTCTAATGTTTCATAATTTAGCTTCATAAATTGTTTAAATGCATATCAGTTAATTTGATATTTCAGTTTGACATTGAAGTGATCTATTTATTTTAAAATGAGTACTATTTCAGTACATGAAATTTGGTGTGTTATTTAAAACTTTCGATGTTTTAGATGCCAGTCGTATATTAATAATAAATATTCTATTGCATTGACGATCTTGGTTCTTAAATATATTTACAATTAAATTTTAAAAACCATCTGAGTTTGGTGTCAGATTTTGACCTCTTGGAGATCTTCCCTTGTGGAGCGCAATTGGTTACCACATCGGAACCAAAAGCGATTAGGTGTGTTGAGGCGAAGAAGGTTCTATAGAATGTAGACCAGTTCAATCTGAAGTATTTTTGTGATTGTTGTGTTTTACTGAGGTGAGCACGGTTGATTGTTTTCCGCGATTGTTAAAGGTGCTGCGAATTGCCTCTACATGGAAATGACGGACGATGTTCAAACACTGGGCCCATTAGCACTCGGTACGTCAACTCGTGGGGTCAATAATTGACTGTTAGCGAAACAAGCCTTAATTACGTAGCCGCATGTCTAGTGTCCAAATACTGAAGGGGCAACACACATCCCCCAATCAAGATGTACAGCCTTGTTGACTGTGGCTTCTCCGAGCCACGACTGTGGATTTAAGCCGGTACCGAATGGGCTCTAATTGCGGCACTGAAACAATCAAATCACAGGATTTGAACGAGCAATCACTTCAAGGACGCTGCCAACCGAACCGCCATCTACAGCCCGAAACACCTCACCAGAAGTTATTACCAGAATCCTTTCAGGTTGTGTGTAAATTATATCGACAATACAAGATACAATTAACCGTTTTCCAAACAATTAACAAATAATTCGTCTTCCTAGAATTTTCAGTCTGAAAATATCATGAAACAACTCGTCAATAACGTGTCCAAACAGAGAAAGGCGTCGAAAATAATGGCTAGAAATTATATTAAAACTTATTTTAGCATAATTTATAAAGAAAAAACAGATTTTTGAAGGACGATTGTGATCCAGTCGTACATCATTAAGAAGTACAAGAAAATTAAAATTGTAGACAGCACGAGCACGATCTCCATAAAAAAGAAACCAAGACGCACAAACTGCTGCGATAAATAATTAATGCGCAAATTTTTAATCTCAGAAAAGTAAAATCAGTATAAAAAAATAAAATTCCATTGTCTATTAGGAAATTGATACTTCTGACTCAATTGCAGCGTTTATTCGAAAGATGCATAACTCTTTTTTAATTTAATTATAGGGTCTAGTGAGCAAAATCATCAAGCATATCCGTTGGAAGAGTGACTTATAGCAGTTTTACTCATTGCATAATTTTGCTGAGTAATTCGTAATAATTTTTCTTTATTTACTTAACTTGAATTGTCGTATAAATTCTGTGTCAACGATCAATGTCTATTTACATATAACACGAGATATTGCACGAGGTCATAAGTACAGTCGTCAGAATATAGCCGTTGGAAGAAGGTCAATTAGGATTTTAAAAATTGAATTATTTTATTAGTAACGCAAAGATCTTTTTATCACACCCTTAAGTGTTACAACAGAGACACGACTTCGATGACTGCGTTAAAGATATTTCTTATAACTCGCCTTATTTGCATCAAAGAAAAAAAATCGTGGCTTTCGGAAGATATTTATACAGAAACTGTTGGCAATTTTCAAAACATTTCGTTGCTGCAACGAATTTACACGTTATCTGCAGTTGTTAACGTCCGTTGTTTTCCTTCTCATACGCGAGTTTTAGAAATTAAGTAGTTAATTTTTGGTAGTCTTGCGACTTTGTTCGGGTAATATCTGCAACCCGGGAGAGCTCACACAAGCTACATTTCCACCAGAGAGCACAGCTGTTCCCCCACTCTGCATTATTAATAGTGTAGCTAGTCTACTCCTTCTTCCTAGTCCATAAAAGCGAGCTTGTATTTCCAAACATATTTCGTCATGCTCCATTCCATTAGCTATGTAACTCTGAGTGCATGTCTTAATAACTGTGTTATTGCCGCTAAGATGGAACGCAGCCATTAATTAAAGAAAGATAAACTAGAGCTCAGGAAGCTTGAGTCTAAAATTATTGATGAAGCTTAAAAAAATTTCAGAACAATAAAACAATATAATTACTCTTTATAAAGCTTCTTTATTTTAGCTTAATAGACCGCATGCCAAAATATTGTATGAGGACTTAGAAAATAAGATATCCTTCGTATATTCAAATACATTCTCAATTACGTCGGTTTATTTATAGATTCACAAAACACAACGTAGTCAAGCGCTCTACAGTCAAGTAGAAGCTCAGCACATAACTTTAGATAACACTTTCTCCTAACTAATTAATATAATGAATTCAGAAAAAGTAGTATACATTGAAAACGTTGAAATTTTTTGTTTGGTGGAGATCACATGATTTTAACGTCAGATTTCTCGTTAGAAAAGCTTAAGTGTTCGCAGTCACAGACGTAATTTACAAACATCGATATATAACTGTAGATTGATCCATCTATAAATAAATTTTGAACCAACCACATTCAAATCCTATTCATAAACAAAGAGAGAATTACAAACTCTTTCGTTTACTAAATCATTTATGGCGTTTCGGAAATTCAATTCAGGGTTTTTACTGTTTGCTGCAGTCAGGAAAGATGTAATTTTCAGTCTGATAAATAAGTACGAAATATTGGCTCTTCAGTCTGCAATTACGTCCAATGATTTTTTCATAAACTCCAACGATCGACCGCTTTAAACTGTAAGAGGATATTTTGACTTGCAGATATCCAATGTCTCGGTATCTTTTCTTTTACCCTTGGATCACTGACGCGTAATTGCGTGATTTTGTCTCTAATCTGATCTGATCGGAGTAAGGCACACATAATCACCATTTGGTTTACACTCTATTTATTGAATTCATAATTCACAATTTTTACAAAAAATAATTTTAAAAACACTACATTGTTTAATTTACATTTATGGAAGTAACAGCCCTCACACAATTGTGAATACTGATAAATATCAGATTTTAAAATAACGACGCAGGCAGCAATAGGTATGGGTGATGAATTTATGTGATGGAGATGATTCCAGAAAAGGCTTCCAAGGAGTTACAGTATAAAGTGAGCTCAAGGAAGATGTAAACAGGGCGATAACTCTCGCAGAGCCTCCTCACTCGCATCTTCAAACATTTTCTGTCTCCCGAAGAAAAGGTCTCGAGATGAAACCCACAGCAGCAGAAGTCAACAAATTAACACAGGCATTTGTATGTAGATATTATCCTGTTTTATTTTGGTTTTGGGTGTACGTAGTTCCTCATTCACATTTAAGAAAATGATATTCACGAAAAGTATACCACGTCAGTCTTACCTCGAAAAAAAGGAAATTAAAAATTATTTAAAATAATTGAAGTTATGGTAACTGACATTTTAACCCGCGATTAATTTATGGTGTATATACTATTAAACAGTTACACTTCGTTTCATTTGATATTAAATCGTTTACAGATTTTACACTATTTTTTTTAATTGTAATCAAACTGAGTTTGTCTTTTATTGTTCGAATTCTTCCCAGACTGTGTTGTGGTAACGTATTACAAAAGTCACGTTAAATATCTTTTAATATTTAGTTCTCGTTAAACTTTCAACGAAGGCAATTAGCAAGAAATTAGTTTTTAGCTTGTGAAAGTATTTGAAGAGAAGGTTGTGAAAAGTTGCACGCTACTTAGCGTGCATGAAATTTCCACAACTACTCCTGAGAGATCTTATTAGGAATCTCTTACGTCAAAAACGGAGCAAACAAAAAGTATCACAAGGGAGTTTCTTTGTAGTGTGGAAAAGTAATGCCAAAAGATTTTACGCTACGATTGCAGCAATGACACAGATTACTTCACGTGTCACACGTCTCTATACGGATAAATAATTTAATAATACGTGCCGAAAAAAGGGGATTCACTGTAACAAAATAATTTTAGGAGCACATTTCAATTATAAATAATTATAATGTTTTCACGACCATGTTCCTTTTTCGAATAATGCCAACCCTTATTCGTTATTTGAAATGAATAACAGGTACTTAATTTTAATGATCTACTAAGTTAAATAAATTCCCTTTCCTGATTATATAACCCTATATATTTTTTAATTTATTTGAAAACATGTTTCTGAAAGTTGAAAATCTTCCGGCGTTTACTAAGATTAGTTTCATCCTGTACATCGTAATAGAGTTGTTATAAGGTTCTATGAAATATTAAAAAATATGTAGATGTTTTTGAACGTGGTACCCGCAAGTTCATTCTGATAACCGACAGAGGCGCCTCCGACCGTAGGTTGAGAATTCTGAAATGTGGCTTATGCAATAACTTGTAACCGACAGCATTTCAGCAGCGTAGGTAATAGCAGCGGCTACAACGCTGTTTCGCACGTCTTGGAGTTTCCTTTGGATAAAGTCTAACAAAAAACATTGTAAGGCGTAGATCCGGTGATAGTAGTGCCCTTGTCGGCAGTTTTCTAACTAAATTTGCGGGCTCCGTGTTCAAAATAAACATTGGCAGCTTTTATTTTACGTTGGGTATTAATTTTTATGTTATGTTTAGTGATTTACATATATCAAATTTGTGGATCGTTCATGGACTTCATAAATACCTGTATTACTAGTAATTATAAAAAATCCTAAAAATGGTCATTCTGAATTCAGAGTAAGTATTTAATATTATCCAAAAGAGTGTTGAAACAGATTGTAATATACACGAAAAAAATTAATAAAACTGATGATTGAAAATACTGTAAGCTTTTCATCATTAAACTAAATACTTTGAAGAAATTTATTAATCGATATGTGAGTGATAAGAAAAGAGGGACAGAAAATGACCCAAAAAATCGGTAAGCTGTCAGAAAATTGAGTTAATAAATTTTATGTCCACATCAGTAATGTGGAATTATTTGATTTTATATACTAAATCATCATATATAGGCCTACAGTAAAATATTTCGATTTCTTTGTTCAGGAAGATGTGTTTTCAGGAGGAAGCGCATGTTATGGTTTCTGTCATCGAACCATCTTGACCTAACTTTCGGTCATATTTAGGAGCACATGATTTTAGATGCCGTTACTTGCGCCGCTCCATTAATCTATTAAAGGTTAAAAAGAATATATTGCCTAAGGAGAGTAATGGCGAAACTTCCTGTTTGTAAGTAGAAGCGATGGGGAGCTGTGAGGGAGAGCGGATGTGAGTGCTGGTACTCGCGTCCATTAATCACAATAACCGCTCAAGAGCTGGAGGTCGACTGACAACGTCTCCAATTGCAGACCACATTAACCTTTCCTGAAGAACTCGAGTCTGGGAAAGCCCGTCGAACAGCTCGTGTAAGCACCAGGCTAAGCAGTAAGTTCCCAATAACAGTCCTTAGAAACGAACTTTGAGATTTACAGACCAAAACCTTTGAAGACATTAAAGCAGAGTTGAAATAAAGGATGTTCATTGTGTGAGGTAAATCTGAAAACGGCAATCCTTTGTTTGACTACGTACATGTTATTAGCAGTATAGCTTTGGTATACAATCTAATTAGGACATGATTAGTGTAAGTAACCACTGCTACATGATACAATTCAGAATTGGAAATGTTACAACAAACGATATACCGACTTAAAAGATGGATGCAATTCTTAATCAATTTTGCTCAGGTAATCGTGCACTTATTAATCTACATGAGCTTCTATATGAGTTTAG
Organism: Eucriotettix oculatus; assembly: GCA_034510155.1. Lineage (NCBI taxonomy): Eukaryota > Metazoa > Arthropoda > Insecta > Orthoptera > Tetrigidae > Eucriotettix > Eucriotettix oculatus. The sequence goes on from CM067381.1 coordinate 53,986,609, forward strand.
TAGTCCTAAGACCCGACTGATGCAACCCTCCATGCTCCTTAAGCCTTTTCATTTCTACATAGCTACTACATCCTACATCCTCCTTAATCTTCTTAGAGAATTCTATCCTTGTCCTCCCTCTTCTGTTCTTACCCCACACACGTCCCTCTAATGCTAATTTTACAAGACCTTCATATCACAAAACGTGATCTATTAATCGATCACTTCTCTTGGTCGAAGTCCACCAAATTGGTCTCATCCCATGTTCTGTATAGAACTTCCTGGTTAGTTCCCCTATCCACCCATCTGATTTTCAGCATTCCTCTAATAACTTTTCGAAAGCCTCTATTCTTTTCCTTTCCGCAGCTCCTATTCTCCACGTTTTGCACTCATAACGCCACACTCCATACGAACATTTTAATAGTTATTTACGAATATTCATACTTATATTAGCCATAAGTAATATGTAAAGAAAGGTTATTTATATTTGGTGTTTGAAAATTTATTGAACATTCATTGGATGACATTGCGGGCATTAATTGCTATGAAATTTTAAAATGCCACAAACTTTGGTTCATGCAGGTTGTTTCTTCCCGTTCCGGGAACTTCCTTCCTAAAATCAGACTACGTACCTTTTTATAACGATAAATATTTTAAACTTATAATTAACCCAGCATTAGTCATGGCTCTAGCGCAGTGATTTATTACTAATGTTTCCAGTTCTATTTATAGCTTTCCTCTTCAAACTGCAATCCCAATTTCCTAGAATTAACAGTTCGTAAGAAATTTACGACCAAACATTTTAAATGCTCCCCAGCAGTTTCGATTTCCTTTGTATGAGCGTTTGTTAACGCATCCGTGAAACACATCAAACGTTTAATTAAATATTGCCCTTTAACTGGAAACAATTAGGCTGTCGAAACCGGTTTCGGTACTATATTAATTGTTTTCGCTAGCATAAATACTCCTGCGGCAAACGATAATGAAGCAAAAGTATTCCAATTGTCGTTTGCATGTTCGGTTTAATGGTTTGTGTCCAGCGTGGTGGTTTATAGTTAATGCGAATCAGGCTGTACTCGAATAGTCCAAGTCTATTCAAAAAGATTTGTGTAATTCCGATTTGAGTATTTTAATGTAGGTCTAGATCAGATGATAGCCAGGATTCACTTACAGCCGACAGTGGGACTCTATTCCCCTCTCCCACTATTGCAAATTCTTTTGCACGTTGCTCTCAAATCTAAAGAGGGCAGAATTATGGGGATTAATTATGTTTAATTTTTAAACACTAGATTCGCTTACGACTCGAAATAATAATCTTTTTTTGGATTAACAGGCTACATAAGGGTGATCCTGAAAGAGGCAACTCCCTTTTAATAGCATAGAAAGGGAATTAAATAGGGGGATGTGGTAGATAGTGCAAGGTAGCCAAGAATGACTAGGGGCCCCGGGTAATGTTTTAAGGATCCTACCCGGTGCTTCGCATAGAGAGATGCAGGAAAACCCTAGAAAACCTGCAAAGGTCGGTCTTTGGTACTGTTCTCACGTCCTTCCGAATAAGGGGAGACTAGTGTGCTGTGGGGTTGTAGCATTCCCTTCCCCGTGTCTCCACCGTAAGGCAGTTGGCCGAACGATCCAATGGGATAAGTGGACAACTGTTACCGTATACCCAAGGTCTTCGACCCCAGTACATAGACCTCTCAAAATAGGCAAAGGTGCTCCAACGTGTGAGAACTTTGAAAAAAAAACAGGAGGGTAGGAGAAATTTCCCACATCCAATCGAAATACTCTAAGTGGATTTATTATTTTGAACATTAGTCAGATACTTGTGTAATACAACTAGTATCTACGAAATTAATGCCTAATCCGAAGTAATTTCAATGCGAGAAACATACAGAACATAGACTTTTTATCACTCCCGTTAACGAGGTATTTATGAATGCGATGCAAATGAATGACGCGTCTGTTGAATGCATACGGAACGGAAATTGTTACTTATAGTTGGCAGGAATGGTGAAATATCAAATATGTGTACGTACGCAAGTTATTGATGCCGTAAATTGGAGCTTATATTAATGTAAATTTTTAATTAAATCATTATCTAGTTCAAAGCTTATCAATGAATACAATATTTATAAAATTGATTAGGACTTTCAGACCGAAGGCTATCCTATTACAGTAAAATCTGTCTTAATTTTTAAATTCATTAATAAATAATATTTTATATTATCATTAATGTTTTCCGAAGGAGCTTTTGGTACAACGAGTCATATTCATCCATATAAAAAGAATTAGCATTTTTAAAGATAAACATCAAATTAATTTGTTATACACACTTTATATTTGAATTTCAAGCAAATTATACATTAAAAAAAATAAAAATTATCTCTACCTCTTTTATGGAATTATTTGCTAAAAGTTTTTACGTGAAGTTTTCAGTGTCAAAATTACGGAAATTCTGTAAGGTATCACTGACGAATGCTTCTTTGGAAAATAATAACGATATTAATAAACATTATTATTGTATTGAAAAATTGAGACTCCTTTAAAATTAAAATCCGAATATAATGTAGTTTGAAATTTATTAAAAAGTGGTCAAAAATTAAGTCAATTTATTCGAATTCAAATATGTTTATAGTTATTTATTTGCAGGCAGGGTATAACGCCAACTATATGAGAACATATCCAAACTTTGAAAAAGTTTATCATCTTTAAAAATTTATATTTCCGATTCAGTGCTGTGGAACATTATTTTACGAATCCTATATATAGTGCAAATAGTATATCTGTTAGTTATCTGTCACCATCAAATTATTTTTAAAATCTGTAGAGAAGGTCTGTCATTTGTACTGGCGAGAACCAACGAAATTTGTTTTGGTGTTTATTAACTTTATTTTCTTTTTGAAATCAGTGCGAAATTAACATGGTTTATTGTGGCTTATAAGTCATAATTAAACAACCAAATGGTATATTGACAATTGTTTTATTGAAGGAGAAATTTATATAAATAGTGAACCTGAATGGCGATGCGTCACGATAGTATAGCTCAGTAAAATTTCGTGTTAAGTACCAAACTATTGGTTCACGTTTTTCAAGTATTCAAGTCTGACTAGTTTTAAGTGAAGCCGAAACATAATTTGGAGCCCGATTTTCTCAGTATGAGCTTGTTTTTTTCGGTTTATGGAATCAGGTGGACTTTTTGAAGCACCAGACGGCTTGATTCTGAACATGTATGGGATAATGTCCAACATATCTGTCAGATTAACAAGGATTGACACTCCTGCCAGAGGATCCGGCAATCGATTCCTTGCTACAACTTCAGTTGCATGTTCCTTAACCCCGCACTCGGCTCTTCCATTAATACGGTATTCCACTAGATTGTTACAGAACCATCTGAAAAGTTAGGATTAAATTCACAACATAAATTTACATCCATTACCTACTCCAGGGAAATAGGATACACAAAAATATGCTCTACACGCTTTTAATGGTGTGAACGAAATGAAAAGTGAACCAATCTAATAATGAAACATTCTGCAAAAAATAAACTAAAACAGATCTGGGAAATTTGTATGATAATATTAAATTAAAGCGTCGAAAAGCGTGAAAACATGGTGAGTTAGATTAACTTAATTACCGTTAATTGTGTATGCCTGTAGTAAAATGTAAACATTAGCATTGCGAGTATAAACATGTTATAGTAAACTAAATACTATATGAACTCTACATTCTATTTACTGTTTAATAAACTTAAAAAGACAGTCATTAAATTCCGCTAACAGAAACTGTGTGAAGCAGGTGAAAGGAAAAAGTAATTTATAAAATACTTACTCTATGTCATACATTATAACATAACAAATCATAATTTAGTTGGTCTGAATGAAAATTTCAGATTTAGTAATTAATAACGGAAAACGCAGGAAAATTAAATTTGTTAGCAATTTCAAATTATTTTCTATGTGATACCCAATTTTTCATTATATGAATGTTTAAATTAATATACCTAAAAGAGTTAATTTTTGGCATTACTGGACAACAATATAATCGATGGTATAAAAAGCCGTTATCATATTTAGCTTTATTTATATCTGAAGATAAATCTCAAATTAGTTTTTTGGTCGAGTACATTTAATATTAGTTTTCTTGGGTGTCAGTTATAGAAAGCGCCGGTGCCAGTAGCATTTACCAAGTAAACCTAGTAATAATAATAAATTGAGGTTGTACATGATTTTATTAAAATATTATCAGGATGCAAAGTTTATAGCCAGAAAAATAGTAATTTAGTGGTGATATGTATCAGATAAAATAATTAACAGTGAAAAAGCCACATAGTCCAAGTGTGTTTTTATCTTAATATGTCCTTATAAAACATATTAGCTCCAAAGGGAAAATAAAAAGATGTAAAAGGCATTTGGTATACTTAAATACATAAAATCTCACAAACGACTCTTATCTAGTAACCAGATTTTACTTTATTTAAACAAAGGTTTATTCCATAATTCAATGCATAATTATATCCGTAACAATATATTTTTTTAAATAAGTGGGACTTTTAGATTGGCGTTATGTTCCGGTTGCCTCGTAAGACTATGTACCATAATTAAATAACAGATCAATCTAAAAATTCCTATTAATTATATAATTTAATGACTAATTACACAATTTTTGAATTTGGTGTCACTGATGCTGGATATTTTTTTGTTGGATATTATCACGTCTCTTACGTGTAATATATATTTATTTATATTAAGTATCTGTCTGGTAATGTTCACATTTGTTGGTAGCATTATAGTCTTCTGGCCGCTGGAATAGACTTCGGACTTTCCGATGATTGGAGTAATTGGGAAAATCCTTCCCGGGGCGGAAGTAGAAAGTTCTCTATTACGAGCTGCGGAATCAGCGAGGGTGAATCGCCGTAGATCTGGTTCGTTTGCCGAAGACATCCCTCTGAAAGGAAGCCTCGTCATTATTAGCCGGTTTATGTCCGCGTTGCTTTCCGCCCGGGGCTATATCACTCCGTCCACAGCCGTAAAGCCCCCAGCCCTGCATATAAGTGCGGCACTACAGCAAAGCAATTTGCTTTACGAACTGCCACTGACGATGTTTTTATCGTGGCCATTGTAGCGTCTCATTGTGGCAGAATGTAAATTGGGATATCCCACGTCTTCTTTGCGTAATGGTCGTGTCACTTTCGCCTGAAACTTCCGCGGCGATGAAGTGTTTCCAAGTTGTATGTGCGAGAGATCCAAACTTAATTTCAGGCAAGACGCAAGCTGAATATGTTCCCATGGAAAGGCGTCAATAGCGAAGCTCCCTTGCCGTGAAAAATGTTAGTCCAATAACTTATTACTTACATCCTTACATCGTGCAATTTTTAACTGCCAAGGCATTCATGACACAAGTATGGAAAATCAAGTCAATTAATGGAATCCCTCGAAACAAAAAACTGCTAATGAACGTAGACTTTCCCGGTGAATAATTCGGATGAAATCTTAGATATGTGGACGATACGTTTGTTATATGGAGCCATGGAATACTGCGTTATCGGAATTCTTACAACATTTAAATAGTATACACCATAACATCCAATTAACAATGGAAATTGAAAAAGGAGGCGCACTACCGTTTTTAGACATCCTCATTTACAAGAAACCTGGAGGAAAATTAGGGCATTCAGTGTACAGGAAACCTACACATACGGATTTATATTTGAATGCCAATAGTTTTCACCATCCTGTACATAAGAAAGCGGTATTGCATACATTGATACATAGAGCTCGTACTATTGCAGATGAACAAAATCTGGCCTCTGAAATTGCACATCTGCGACAAACATTCATCAATAATGGTTATTCGAGAACAGAAATTAACAGGGCTCTGAACAGAAAGAAAACGGTAAGAAAACATGAATTACCACAATTAGCCCTGGCATTTCTTCCGTATGCAGGAAAAATATCATCAAAAATCAGTAGAATATTGGCCAAACATAACGTAAAAACAGTTTTTCGTCCACAAAACAAAATAGAACAGCTTCTGGGCTCCGTTAAAGATGACATTGGTTTAAAAACTGCTGGAGTGTACCAAATTCCATGTGACTGCGGCCGACTGTATATTGGTCAAACCCTGAGGACAATAGAGCAACGTTGCACTGAACACGAAAGGTACGTTCGCTTGAAACAACTTGACAAATCTGCTGTTGCTGAGCATGTTTTGACAACGGGACATAAAATGCATTTTTCGGAGACAACTAAATTAAAACATGCTCATAAATGGCGTGATAGTGTGATATTGGAAGCCATAGAAATTAAGACACATAATAATCTCATAAACAGAGACTCTGGCTACCATATCAATAATGCATGGGATCCCATTATCACGACAATACGTGATATGCAAGCTCAGTTGACAGACAGGCCTTCCACAGGTGACGCACAAGAACCAATCAGATCACCGCATGGATCAGGTGATTCCGAAGGTATAAATACGGCGCATTCAACGCATGACGACATATAGCCTGAAGACGGCGGCAGAAGATGGCCGCAGAAACGTTGTGTTCTTTTAAATACCTGACCCGGTTGGTTAACCGTGAAGATTTCATCCGAAAAAACTGCTACTTAATTTATGACGTATTTTTATCTCGCTTACTATTGAACCTAATAATTCAGCTTGAGCTACATTAACGAGTCCAGTTTATTCCTGTTACGATTACTATTTCATTAACAATATGATACCACAGTAGTCGAGGTTCCTTTAGCATGAACAACCCACGTCGCATAGGTTGTAGAGTTGCATTGATGCAGGTGATTTCTGCTGGTCTAGCTAAGACTAATAACTTTTATGGGGAGACTAAGTAATGATGCAGAAAGATTCCAAAGACTGAGCTTATCTTGTTGACACGTATTCACAACGTGTTAGTTTTACATTTACAGAAATATACACTACACCCGGGTTTCCCAAACTGTGTTTCGCGGAACGCTGGTGTTCCTCGGGGCCTGAATAGGTGTTCCGCAAACATTTGGAGGTAAAACAATAATACAACCTATTTATGCGAAGCTGGATTTTATTATTCTGGTGCAATCAAGTCAAAGTGCAGAAATACGCCACACCAGATATTAGAATTCAATTTACAAATATTATGCCTGACATCAACAAGATATGCGATTCAAATCATCAGTCACTAAGTACTTTATTTATATAATATTACAGGTCTATATTTAAAAATAATTATGAAATTAAATCTAGTTTTACTTTCTAAGACTAGGAATCACCCATCCTAAAAACTAAGCCACGTGTTCCGTAAGAATGTCCGATTTTGCGAAGTGTTCCATTGAAGAAAAAGTTAGTAAAACCCTGACTACATAAACAATAAGCGACGCATTCACTGCATAATACAATTTTCTGGTATGTGAGAATAAAACCATTAAGCAGTTAAGTATTCATTCATTAATTTAGAAGAATATAATGAAGTGAAAAAAAAGTTACATTTACTAAATAATAAGACGGACTGACAGAATAAGAAGTAATATTTTTATTAGGTATTCTGACTTCGAAGACGTGTAATAATTTTCAGAGTCAGACTTACCCAATACTTTTATGAACGTAGTTTCAAATTGGACAGTAATGTATCGATGATGAATGAGAAGTAGTTTATTATCAATTAGTTTTTATTGTACTAATTGAAACTTTTCTAATATATGTTTCTTTTCCACTAATTTACGTTTATTCTAGATTTTCATAGACTTGATGTTATCATTTAAATGTATTCTTATATTACGCTTTTCCGCCTAATGAGCGTTTTGAATATATTAAACAGACTTCTACAACGTATTAAATTTAAGTATTTTTCAGTAATTGCCCTGAGTCTGATTAATCATGGTAATTGCAAAAATATTTTAAATATAATTCTATATAGGACAATTGGCTAATCGCTATACTTATTAAATTTTATAGCTGTGTGTTTGCCTTTGCATTCTTCACATGGAAATCATATGCCAAAACAATAAGGCAACATATTTCAACAGAACTTTTATATATTTTTTATGGACTGGAAATTATCTAAGATTCAGTGTGTAAATTTGATTTTCACCACTTATAGCACTGTTTCCCACTCATTGCCTCGGTTGCTTTTGATGTATAGAATCAACAAATCAGCCACTGTACAAACGTCATTTTCCAAGGAAAATCTTTTTACTCATCTCAGACATCCCAGACATTAATGCAGTTTTCCTGGAATTCGTCTGTTTTCGATTATTACTATTATTTTTGGTGAGTCTGAGGCGGCGAAAGAATACTATATAGCTTTCCAAGCATCCTGAGAACTGGTGGGCGACTGCCAAAACAGATCATTTGTATTCCAGGGTAATATGGTTCTAGTGTTAACTCCCATGAAGACGTATTTATTGCTATTCTTGCGCAAGCACAATGGAATACTATGGTTCGCTCCAGTTTGACCAACTTATGCGCATTCGTGGAAGAGAAATTCAGCAATAAAACCTCGTCCCCTCATTGCAGAAAACCCACCCTCGGCCCGTATTTCTTTTGTCGCTCCTCCTATTACAGACGAGACTGTGTGGCCTTCGAAAAATCGTAATTCAAAGTGTTCTGTGTTTCGTGAACGACACGTCAAGAAAATTTCCAGCCGAGTGTACATCATCTTCGCCTTCAATGACCTCTGTAAACCTGCTGAAGCTGTCAGATGAAACCAACAACTGATGACAAAATGAGCGCATTGTTTAACTTTAAAGGAAAAGGATTCATGTCACGTGAACAGCGAGTCCATATCAATTTTCTAGAGTATCATCGACATGTGTCTGATCATCTGAGAATCGAGTATTTCCCTTTTCGCGTTTTACTTTCTTGCATGTTAGCGTGTGACTTAGCTCTCTGATAATAAATCTGATTATTTTGACAAGCATTTATAAGAAATAAATATGGTGGGAGAATAAATCGTACAAATTATAATTACAAAGATTATACAAACATTTCAAAGAACATAGCTAAGCAATACACCTGTTTATATTCTAGAATTAAATTTACTTGAAAAGGTTTCAAAATTAATGGCAGGATTAAATTAATTCTTAAAAGTTCATATTTTTATAATAAATTATATACAAATATCGTATATCATGGCTACCTATTTTACAAAAATTCAGAGCTGGATTTAGAATTCATGACGCTCTTAACTATTTATGAAAGGGGCCCCTTATAAGTCCACATATTCTAAATCGGTTAAAAAATATGATTATCTGATATCAAAAGGATGACTCTAAAATCGATTTTAGTGGTTAATAGATTGCCAAATAATAAATCTAAAAATCATTTTTAATAACTTTATATAGAAAAAACTTGTAAAATGATTCATTTTTTAAAAAGAATCGGTTTTCCAAAGATTATAATTTAATCTTTAAATGTGTTTGAAGAGTTAATTAAATAAAAATGGTTTCAAAGAAATTCCGACTTAATAAAATGAAAACTAAGAAAATCGTATATAGTTTAAATTCTAATTTAAGTATTGTTATAAAAATTTTCAATTGCTTTGGTATTCACATCTGAGTTATAATTAATTTTTAGTCCGCTTTCATGGAAAACTGTTTCATGTCTAAAAACTAACTTCGTAAATTATTTTATGTCTATTGTTCATCGATATTTCTGTAAGCCATCTGCAATTAGGCAGTGGCTTGCCGTTGCCTTCTAATTGGGAGAAAATTTTGATATTTGTTCCAACCTTTTTTTAAAATTCTACCAGAGTAAAGTCTTTGAGTGGGCCCACATCTAAATCGTGGCCTAACTATATAAACTGTGTAATTTCGGCCCTGTACTAACTATAGCAGAAGAATCACTTTTGGGTCCAACGGTAGGTACTAAATTATATTGTCTTAAAGTCAATGAACATCTGTAATCTGGTCTGACATTGCCTCAATCTATAAGATTTTCGTTTATGTTCGTAATTATCATGCAAATTCTGAGGTTGTGGCTTGCACCCACTGAACATTCTGCGCCACTTGCTACTTGCAAGACAGAAACGAGTTCATACAGGATGAGCATCTTTGAGAATTCGTCGTTTAACATCACATATCCATTGATATTGAACTTAGCGACTTAAATTGCGGGCATGTCAAGGCACTGAAATCGTGCTTGTTTGCCTGTGACGCTTTTGTTGCCTCCCTCTATGAAAGTCCTCGGTTCGACGGATGAATGTCCCCCAATTGACTGTTATCTGGTGAATGAAAGGCTCGCACCGGACCACAAGCGAGCAGCATCACGCCTCTCTCCCTCTCTCACCACGTATTACAATGGCGATCGATGTTCAATTTTCGAACACTCGTGTCATTGTTGCATCACGTGATCCCCTCTATAGTCTTCCTCATACAAAGCTTTAAACCCATTATTCCTATTCAATAGATCGAATTTAGAATCCAGGGCAGTAATTCCATTTATCTAACACCAGTAACAATTTCCAGTAGCTGTCGCACGATACACGAAAATATTGCCGCTACAATTTGAGACAATTAGGGAACAATTTCGGAACCGTTACTGAAAATAAACGGGAAAAATAATTTTTTGTCAGAAGTGAATGGATATAATACGTGGATACTTTTGCTTACATTCGGTAATTTTAATTATTATTGTTGCACTGAAATAAATATAGTTTTTGGTAGGATATTACTATTTAAGCAATTTTTCTTAAATTTCATTTATTTTATTATTACAACTAATAATAAGTGTCATTAATGTCTGCTGATTTACATGCAAAGACGATCTTCTGTGAAAATAACAAATAAAATCTGCTTATTTTATGTTCAATTTAGTTACATTTCTCGTTGAATAATTGGTAAATATAAATATGTATAGTTTGTAGCGTCTAATTGGTTGTCACATTGTAACAATTTCATCTCATCTGTTCTCTGAAGAGAAATAATTCGTTCAGGAAGAGAGGGCAGTAGTGTTAAAAATTACTTTGAGGATGAGCTGATTGCCTAGACAAGTTTCAAGGACTACCAGACGGTTTCCCTTTCTGCACGTGTAAAACAAATTCATTTTGTAACCTACGAGTGCGATAGTAGCAATTCTTTAGAAGCCACTTGGATTTAGTTGTGTCTAGGTGACAGACCATTTAACCGAGAAAGTCACGACTAGGCAAGACTTGCTTGCTGTTAGCCTCTTGCGTTGATAAGAGCCATAATATGATTCGCGGTATGACAAGGAGATTTCGGCATGACAGCGCAAAAAAGGTCAAAGAGAGGACAACAAAATTAAGAATATCAGAATTTAATCATTAATATGAATAAAGATCTTTGCCATCATTTGTAACGTACAAAATGAAATTAATTTTAAAACTCACAATAAAGCAGTTCCAAATGAAATGCTAACCAATGATCATAATTGTACACTTAAAAATGAGCACTTTGGTATGTAAAGAATGTCCTCTGTATTGGTGAAAGCTTACTTGAAAAAGAAATTAATTAAGCACAATAACTGTAGTGGCAATTTCATTTGAAACTAGCTGGGGACCCGGATTGACGGCTATTTATTTATATTATCCCGGCACATTATTTAACTCCTGGTCAACATATAACTGAACCGGCATCGGAAACTTCACAATATGAACCTCAAATATACGCCCAGTCAAAAAATCCCCGGTACAGTAGCTTGAATAAGAACATTTTCAGTACTCTCTTAAGGGATGAATTTTTACTTAAATCACATATTAACACAGAAACCCACTTTACATCCGTTTCGACACCAAAGTCGATAATTTTCTTGTTATTTTCGTATGACTCATTTCAACCCCACCCCTCACATGCTACAAGGGGTTGAAATTATACACAAGTATTGTCGGGGAAAACATTGTAAAAAATTATTGACCAAGAATTATTTTTCGACTCAAATATGAGCCTTTATTACATATGAAAATTCCACCCTCTTGCCCCAGGGGTGGAAGCCGTCTTAAATCCAAAGTGTTAGGTTTTTGGTCGCGAGGCATATGTATTACGCAAAGTCTCTGTACCATTTTCCTGTTAGGGGATGAACTACAATTAAATACGCATTCTAAAAGTCAGAATCAAACTCAAAGACTCCCACAGCAACGATTTCGATCCCAAACTTGACTTTTATTCTTATTTTCATAAGAGTTCTTGCAAGTGGCGGTAAAAACATGTACTAACTTAATATCTGTCGCTTCAACTACTCCCTTCCCAATGAGGGAGTTACCACCTGCTGGCTGAACAACCTAACTTCAATCTATCAATGTTTTGTTATAATTGATGATATCCCCCACTGCCTCCTGTCTCATTCACTCATTTTTCATATTAAGAGATTTTAAAAACTCTTCCTGATAACAACAAGACAACAAAAAGAACTTCTCATTTTGGTGCAGTAGTTAGGAATATATGCGCGTACATACATTTCGGCGATATATATATAACAATTAATGGGGAAAGGACAGAGAGATAGAAAGAAGATGACTTACCTGAGGTTCATAGATGGTAGACACCTTGTGAGGTTTAGAGTACTTGAATTTTCGGAGGCACCGCCCCCTTCATCAGAAAGTTAGGAAGACATTTCCAGTGATCGGCTAGCCGACATATATATATATGATCTTAATTTTAGTACTGCATCACACTCAAAATACATTGATTTTAATAACAAGTTTTGATCCTGATTTTAAAGAACTGATGGGTCAACATTTATGTCTAGCTAGATTTCTTGATTAATTAAAAATTTTATTTACAATGGTATAGTTTCGTAAAGATGCATTCCTCTTCACATATTTTCGTTGATGCTACAACGAAGAAACGAAATTCAATTCACTACAAAACGCAAACAAGTGAAAGTAGGATTAGAGTAATATTTATAAAAGACTTTTTCGGTTGTTTCGTAGAAGTTTTTTATATCACAGTGGCAGAAATATGTATAAAACAAAAAAAATTTTGAAGCGGAAAATGTTTTCATTCGAATCCGTTGAATGAAGGAAAAATGCTCGGGACTTCATATTAAAACAAACGGCCGGAGCGGACTGGTCTTGATGTTTAACTAAGGATAACACGAAACCCTAGTGGAGACAGAGCACATATGTAAATTAAGGGCGCACCAGTGACCCGGTCTTCTTGTGCGAAAGAAGCCCGATTTCACACATGACAAATCAGAAGAAACGTAAACAATGTCCTCTCCGTGGAGTCAGGCTCAGTTTCGCATTGCCCTAAAGTAAATGAAGGCTTTTAGCTGTACGCACCATACAGAACTTTTGCCTTGTACGTTTAAATAAAAATAGTCTACGTGCACGTAGAGGTAAAATTCAGATGTTTCTGATCCCAATCGGGCCATCCGCTTTAGGTATACTCTGGTGGAGTAACTACGCAAAGTAAATCGTCTGAAGAAGAAATCATAGATCTTGTATGGCGCATATAATTCAAGGAAACTGTGGAAATTTCCATTACATCACTAACTACATTAGCAGTATTTTTTTTGACATTCAAATCGAGATTTTAATCTGCACTTTGCCGAGAAGCAACGGTTTATTTTCTCGTAAAAACGTCGGTCTCAAATCTCCTTAGAATCCGTTCAAATGGAGATTTCAATCTTGAATTCATTGGGGAGCATTAAACGTTGGTCTTACAATTTTCACCATTTCCTTAAAACTTATTCTTTAAGGCTGTCGCATTCAGGAAAATAATAAATACAGACATTTTTCAAAGTTATACGACACAAGTTTTAATTTAACAAATTGTCAAATTCCGAAACAAAAAGATTATTTTCCATAAATTACAGGTTCCAGTATACTTGAAGAAAAAAATAAAACCCTGATATATTCTGAATAAAATTAGGAATCATGAAAAAAATTTTCTCCTGAAATACTTAGGCTGCCACAAATGTAGACAACATAATTTGAGAAGAGACAAAATTAAGGAAACCTGACACGGTTTTTCGTTCATTATCATAAATTAGATACAGTTTTATGATTCAAACGCAAAATTCTTTGCTAGATTTAACATATCTAGCTGTTATTGATAAGATGAATTTCTTATTTCTATGATAAAATGTTGTTAACACTGCTAAAGTCGTCGTTGATAAATCTGCTTTCAAATAATCGTCCTTGCAACGAGGCTGGGATAATTGCCGTGTATAGAGTAGTGCGATAAATTCACCCAACAAACGTTCTCGTAATTACTGCCAATTAACTCACCGACTTTACTTTCAGTCCTAATTATCGCACTTGTGTCATTAAACCAGGGAAGTTCAGCTTCAATTGCACCTCTGTGCTGAAGTTGACGCATAATACTCGAGCAAGCACAAGGCCGGCTGTAACTGTTTAAATCAATAAGACTAATAAAATCAATCAACATAGAAATTGACTAATCGAGTATAAATTGGGTATGCAGCCGTATTCATTAGGGTACTATTAGATTACAGCTGTAAAATGATAAACATGTTTGATAAAGTTGTATATCATAAAAAAATAGACAAATAGAATTTCTTACATACTTGATATAAATATTTTCATTTTTATTAATATCTGGATGCGTAGTTAATTTCAATACTGCATTTTGAGTACTTAGTTTCGAAAGGAAATATTCAATTGGAAAACAAATTCACATAAATAATATTTATTTTTTCAATAATTAGAAGAGCTAAAACATTGTTAAATCTGTTTTGGTGTCTAAGGAAAATGTATTAATTAATTTCTGTAATTAAAATATTGATATACCGACTGATCTTTGGGAACCAATACAGAAGAAAAGGTTCTTTGTTGTAAAAATAAAATTTATTAATAAATAGGAAAAAATTGTATTATTAGAATTTCATGCTTACGCCAAATTTCATTTAATATATATTTTAAACTAAACGTGAAATAGGAGCGTACATGATCGGCCCTGGTGCTTTACCGTGTAGCGGAGACTATGATAAGTTTAGAGAATTACAATAGTTATGCTTTTCTCTGAGTCATGCCAAATTTTAAGGTTATCTGGAGCTCATGATTTCTATCGGCGCTGGTTCCAGGAAATTTCTTTGTTGTCATCAGCTGTTCTCAGTGACCTCCGCCACGGGTTAGGACAAGGTTACATTAGCAAGATGCTTACAAATTTCTATGCCTGCTAAACCAAGACTGTTTTCTAAACCAAAACATTCTCCCTCTCAACACTGAACAGAAACTAGAGCTCTTCTCTCTATGAAAACTGAATAAGAACTCCCCAATATCAAACAGTCTTTCCTCGCCTCTATGTTTAACAGGAGACCTCATGTCCAACTTGCCTTGTCACGTGATAAATTTCTCCAGTTATTTTCTAACAATTCCCACCGTTCCAGAAAAATTGAACACTAGAAGACGTCTCAGGTGACGTGGTTATTGGATTCGTCACCTTCACGGCGTCTTGCTTTTAGTCTTCTATACGTCAAGAAGACAAATATAATTGCAATACTTCATAAAAATGCAACAGACTTTTCATCACAAGTATTCAAATAACTAATTGAATTAAATTTAATTTGCATTTTTAAACTATTATAAATTTTGTGTCAGTTGAAATGATTCAGTTGAACGAGAAATACATACGTTTTTTAAAAAATTAAGCTTTGAATGAGTTGAGTATCATACATGGGAGAATATAATATTGTATCGCCAAAAGCGATCCCCTTGTACCAACAGTTGGCCTCTCTATAAAGCATTGTATAGTGTCCCTTGGTAGTTGAGTAGCACTTTTCAGGAAATTTGTTTCCATCTAACATTCTTTAGCGAGGGTTCGAATGTCCCCCTTCGTAGCACGGAAAATGGGATTGCGCTTCTTCGTTGCATTTAATCGGCCCTTCCCTAGGGTCTTCATGCTCTTTAATAAATAAAAACGCGGTTCTTTGGGATATAGACTCCAATAGCTTTCCGTTCCTCTGACATGAAATTGCAGGCGAGACGTTTCTTTTCTCAATATTGAGATAAATAAATTAGACTAAACCTACTACACCTCACATAATGTAATCATTAAAAAAACTGTATATAAGACAGATAATTCTGCCAACAGAATGCTCGACAGTTTCAAATCGAACATTATCACTGGATCAAATATTTTGGTTGCCTACTAATAATACGAAATAAAAGAAAAGTAAAATGGGAAGATTGTTTCTCAAAAAGCGGTTTATAATTTATTAGTCTTAAAGTTATTTACCACTTCCCAGAATATCTGATAACACGTTTTCCTGAAAATTGAATAAAAGTCTAGTCCAAGAACTAAATTTCGAAGTTTCTGACCGATTTGGCATTGCCTTACGGGAGTTTGATATCTACGAGGTTCGATAGACCGAAAAAATGTTTAACAGAAACAATCAATAGTTTATGGATTATGCCTATTGGCAGGTCAATACCCTTTTTCCATCCCCCTACAAGGTTTCTAGTAGTTGCACTCCTTTGTCCATCTACGTATCTCTGATGTTACCATAAAATAGAATCTAGTCGTTTCAATTACTCTTCTTACTATTTGTTTAATTTTAGTTTTCAATTCTTCTTAAATAAAAATCCTTATTAATCTTTATGACTGGAATTAGCTAAATTAGAAATTGGCAAAATGTTAATATATAAGTTTATTTTGTGACACTATCACTAATCACTTTTCATTCTACCCTGATTTGTTCTTTCAAATACTGCGTCAAAATGTTGAACAGCAGATAGTGTTTCGCTCGTCGAGCTTCTTTTTACAAACAGATTCTTTATTCAACTTGAAATTTCATTGGAGTAATGAATTTAGAGCTGCGCAAGAGTGGGCGGAACCGGGACCTCTTTTGTCCGTGTTATTCGAAAATATTATTAATTTCAAAATAAGAAAACTGGTGAGAAGTGTCGAGTGGTTCATTCCGACGTCTCGTTAGGACGACTTTTTGCAAGTTTTGCGTCTCGTGGGCCACAGGCTGTTACATCGGCGCTCATTAAAGGCAGCTTTGACAATGGGCGAGTAAGTCGGTAATTCGGCCGCACGGTTGTTAGTGCCACTCAACAATGCGATTCATAGCGGCGTCTAAGCACTCATTAGTGGGAGTACTGGCAAAACAAATAAGCGAAGAAAACGCCAAACCATTCAAAAATAAACACACCGATCTTTTTACAGCTGACAGCGTCCATACGATCCATCAAATTATCCCTTACAGAAAAACAACGAATTGAAGTGCCATGTCCGAGAATTTCAAGTGGCTTTATAGATTAACATTCAAATATGAAAAATATTCGTACTCTAGAACAATTTTCGAGCTTTTACCTTCAGATCTTGGCGTAGGAAAAATGAAATGACTATTTTTGAAGTGGAAATATGATTAAGTTTGTAACTACCGATCGCTTCTTGGAAAACAATGTTTGATAAACAAGGACATATCGGATAATATTATTATAAAATGCCAATAAGTAAATGAGTGCACATTGAAGATGTAACATTTCCTTAAACTGAACTGGAAACGTCAACGCCTCGTACTGTTACTAGTAGAGATGGGCAAAACCGTTCTTTTCAGTGATCGGATCGGAACCACTCACTCAGTAGAAAGAGCAATTTCGTTATAACATGAAAAGTTACACTTAACAATGCAGGCCAGCTTGCGAGTTGCAATTGTTGCAACCCGGGCCAACAATATGGTCTGGCGAGAGGTTGAGATTCGTCATGGGGTGATTGGAGAAGCAGGTTGTGTCTGCGGGACGACGAGAGAATGACCACGCCCTGCAGATATAATTATTTTTCATGCTCTGATTGAAATTAAAAACTATTAAAATCAATTTTTGGTGTTTTTATGAAAAATACCTCGAATACGGAGGAACGTAGAATCCGCTACAATATATATATATATATATATATATATATATATATATTCGGATTATTAACCAATTTACCCAATTTACCAAAATGACTCTTACCTTGTTTCCATGAATATATAAGTTAATAATTATTTGACAGAAATTATAAATAAATACGAATATATATAAAGAAATAAATTGTTATAAAATTAAATAAGTGCCTGTAGGAAATTTATTTTAATAATTTGAATCGTCAATAATGGATTTGGAGTTTTCTTTTAAAGAGGAACAAAATTACTGGCAATTTTCGTATACATATGCTTATATTGTAATTGTTAAGCCACCGACTAAAAATTATGCACTTAATAAAAGTCTTGTAATGAGAAAGTGTTTTAAAAGTTATATACAGCAATTACAACATAGAACTCATATTTAATGTATTGCCTTAATATTATGAAGAATTGAACGTAATTAAGGGCTTGATCCAAATTGCACTTCGATATGATAAAAAATGAAGTTAATTATTAATAATGTAAGTAAAAGCATAATGTACTGTGAAGCGATTTTGAAAGGCTAAAGTGAAATGTTTTCGATACGATTTAGCCAGAGTAGGTGGAAGGGATTATACTATCATACTTTCACAATTAAAGTAACGTTTTCTTACAATATTTTCTGCATATGCCACTTAATTTAATTTTACCCCACAATAATGTATCCATAAAGAAAAATATTCTGATTACCGTGATATGATTCCTGAGTGACTGATTCTAACACTGGGATCGCAAACCTGATTCGTCCTGCGACGGTTACGGCAGTATTGAATATAAAATTGTTTGTTGACAAATTTGCTCAATTCTTACTTCATTATAGTAATTTTTAGGTACAACGATTTTTTATAACTTGGGGGTCATACAAAATACCACTATTATTATCTTAGCTATAATTTTTATATACAACTAATGGTGCTGTAGATCTCAGTAGTCTAAATATTTGAAGCAACGTCATGAGCAGGCTATCTGTCATTGATGCATGACACGCGGCGTGGAGCCTTGAGCGACCTTAACACTTGGGCGGAGGGAGAGCCTGTGAGAATTAGTTTGAAGAGGTGCTTGACCATTCGTTCGTTTAGTCTGCTGCTCCGGAGAGACGCGCCGATAATGGAAAAGTGGGGCGACGGGTCGGAGCCACTCACCTGGATTTGCCGCATGCAAATTATTATTTAAAAAAGCCCTGCCGACTGCCACTGACGGAGGATTTCAATTACAATACATGGAATTAATTTTCTACTCCTCAAACGCACTCACGCGCGCACATGCATGCAGCGCCGACAGCGAACGGCTTCAAAACTCAGCTGAATTATTTTTGCTATTAATTATTTATTTTATCATGCGTCATGATTGACCCTGCCCGACCGCCAATTAGTATTGACACTACTGGATTCGAAGCTCATCACGTTTTTAATGCACTTCTGACAGGGTATATATTTAGCTGTGTAACTCGAATTAGTGAAATAATTACAATAATAATTAAAAAGATTTTATGTACGCTTAAATCTTGCACAGCAGTTATATTTCTCAAGATTTATTTGAATAATTATACGAGCTTCAATTCCTACAATGAAGCTGGGACAAAAGATTTACGGAACGTTTCGATAAGGATTTTCTTGTAAAATCAGAAATTAGAATTATAGTCTCACTTAAATATAAAATTAACTGCCATATTCTATGTCTTAGTTCTCAACTGAAATTGCTGACAAATTAATGAACTCCGAAACGAAACTACGAAAATTTAAATTGGTAACAAATGGAATATAACTCAAGTTGTTGTTGAGTTGAAAAATAGGAAATACAGGGAAAAATAATTTAGACCGGAAAATATGTACCTACTGCAAAAAAAATACCTTCACGTGCCTCAGTAGCACAGAGTTGCCTAACTTTTCAGTCCTGGAAGTGATTTCACTGCATAACATATCTACGGGTCGTAATCTACCTTACAAAAAATCTGGACACAGGAAGCAGTTTATAAAATTCAATGTAAGAGTGCACTATAAATTATAAAAAAAAGTGGAATGGCAAGGTATTTGTTGAATATTTAACATTTAAGGTTAATGTTATTTTGTTAATAAATTTATTTTTGTCTCATAAATGGTCATTAGGTTTGTGTAGTGAATTTAGTTCTAATTTTCTTTTTGGTATTAGCTAAAATTAAAACCTCTACTTTTGTCTAACACGTTAGTTTCTCTATAAAAGCTAATTATTTACAAAAACATTTTTTTAACGCGAAAAAAAAATCGACGTTACGTTTTGAGAATTACGAGTTTTTTTCTGAATACTATCACACATAAAATATAAGATTATACGATCTGGTGTTGTCTAAACTCCACTGGAACATATCACGTATACATTATATGTTTTCAGTGACATTTCACAACTCTCTCTCGTTCAGGAACAATTTGCGTACTATAATGGAATTAGGAATAATTTATTGCTTAACAAATACTCTCTCCTTTATATTTTTATATATTTTATGTACTTATAGAAAAATACCGTGTTATATTTTCATACGTTATACAACACTAGAGCGGCGGATATCGTGTCTTAATTATGTCATTGTAAATTAAAGGCGTACTTCGACTGATTCAATTGAACTGAATAGATCAATTTTCACGGCGCTTTGGCTTTATTAATCCGTCAACTTAAAAATAAGTTTTTTGCCAATCGTTTAAGATTAACCAATTAGAATTTAAATCCGGCGACTTTCACATTCCATACTGGGACATTATTACCAATTTTTGGAGAGAAATTCAGTAAAAGTCACTATTAAATTAAATTATGTTTTCTATAATTTAAGCTTTCAAAATTATAATACAGCTAAAGAAAAATTGGGAATAAATTCTCAAGAAAGTCTAAATATTTACACACTTTTTAATTAAAACAATGATGGAGTTTTTTTGTGAATTAAAATGTTTTTTATATGAACATTGCTACTAGGCGAATTTGATGAATATTGTATTAAAAATTCATTAACACCATATATTGAACATATTGTACTCCCTCATCCCCTTTGACAAGTCTCTCTGTGTCCACAAACCGTGGCCCTGTCGCCCTCGTTACTTTATTGATAATTATGCATTTGACTTTCCTGTTAATGGAGCATAAATTAATAACCCGCGGTTTGTCCGTGTTTGGAAGGACAATTAATAGATTTGCAGAGCAGAGCAAGTTGTGCAGATGTTATCAGGTTGCTGAGGGAAGGAGACGTAATCTGTTGGGTAAACAGGCCGGGGGAGTTTGCTACACGTGAATTCCCTGGCCCCTCAACTTAATCCAGGGATTGGGGTGTTGGTAGCCCTGCACGCATCACCGCCTACGGGCCGCGTGCATTAAATTCTTCGCCTGCTATGCAAACTTCCATCTTTCAACAAAACTGTTAAAAATATTTTTGAAGACTTTATATTCCGGCTAAATGATGCTTTTCGAAGAGGCTGAAAGGCTCAGTTATAAAATACGAAATAAAAGACTACGCCTCATAAGCATTTTAAAGTATTTTTTAAACCAACAGACGATTAAAGGGAACTAGATGAAGGACGGAAACTAATAATTTAAATCTTCATTTCCTCCGACTGCATAAAAAACTGCACAAAACGTCCAATAGCAGTGTAACTAACAAAGAAAAATCTCTAATCTGTTGTAGCGAGGGAGAAGCAATATTAAGAAGTGTAATTTCTTAAACGTTAATTAATAACTCGCTTTGAAAATAAAAGTTGGGCCATGGAAAACTCATTTATTGATGACGATTTGACTATTAAAGTTCAAGTTACACGTTGACTATCGTTTAGGCTGATCGGCGTTGCTAATATGATGATCCTCATCGTCTTCAACTCAACTTACCATCTTGTCAACTTCTTTGGAATTATTAGCGTTTATCGATACCATGGTAAATTCCTTTGGCCCATACAGTCACATGATTTCTAAAAAATTATGGAAGGTGATGTGCAACCAATCTGAATTTCTAGCTAATAAAAATTTATTCCCTTTCGACACCTAGCGGGACAGAGAGCAAGCTACATTAATTAATATAATCTAATAGAATTCTCTCACTCACTAAACTTAATGCAGAAAATGTGTTTCTTTCGCATAATCTCACTGCAGTGCAACTTGGGATAAAATTACAGAATATAAATAAATTATTTTCAGGTAAATATAGTTTCCAGTGTGATCATGAATAATATCACATACTGTAGTTTTTTTTACCTAGCAATAACGTAAGGAATGAATCAAGAGTTTTACCTCGAATGAAATTTTATATAAAGTTAACAGACAGGTGACAAATTATACACTAAAAAGCAGAGATCAAATTTAACAGTTCTTACGAGAAAAGAATACAGATGGATCTGCTTGTTTAACGAATTGGATGGACAAGTGGATATGACTTGGCACATTGACGATTTGTAAGAAGGAAGATATTTAAAAACAGGACACAGAAAATGGGATTAAATAAGTTCTTGGACAAGGAATTAGAAAGAAAAATAATAGTTGCATTCATGTTATTAATATATATCATCCGGATTATGTAAATATTTCAATGGTAATTCTATTACTAACCAATAACAAACAGTTTATGTTCCACGTACTCTACAATAATACGAAAAGAGATAGAATGTATTCATATCTTCAAGTTCTATCAGATCTACAAAATATTTTCTCTCATGATGTACCTTACAATTCAAAATAATATGGCCATACATTCAACTATGTCTCATTTCAATGTTAAACGTAACTAACTTCAACAAAATAAATAACCTCTTCATGTGCTAATGTAAGCTAATAATAAAATCATAAAATAAATAGGTAGTACATAATTCGAATACAAAAAATGTAAAGTGTGCTTAATATACAAACATTACTGATAGAATTGTTAGTGTTTTAAATTTATAATAGAAAATTTTAAACATTAAATGATAGAGATGTATAATAATAATAACGGACGACGTCTTTTATTTAAAAAAATTGTATAAGTCTCCAAATTAGTAGTCGAAATATTAGATCAAATGTGCAACATTTCGCTCATAAAACTTGAGTATTATTTACATACTTCAGCTGAATCGTTTACATTTTGCTAATCAAAATTATGCTTCTTTAAGTAAATTTTTTTTTTGACTGAATAATCTTGAATATTGAATTTTTATTTGTTCTCATGCTCATTAATCAGAGTTTTGTTTGGCCAATGCAGCAAGTTTGGAAATCGTAAGAATTAATTTTTTATCTAGCATTGTTTGATATGTTAAATATTTTTAAATTTATGATATAAATTTTAAGTAATGTTCCATATGTTTTCAAACAATGTAATGTTAATTGTAGGTTAAGTATTTCTCATTTATTTATTTATTTCAATTAAATTATAATGCTGACTGTTATGGCTATATTATTAATTTATTTACGTCTTATTTAGTACATATAATAAGTTTCAAATTTAAGTACGTCACTAGGAGCTGATCGTAAGTATAATTTAATGTTTGAATATGGTTTGGATTTATTTTCGGATGCATGATAATATTTCGCATTTTAATAATATATGAATAACGCAATCAAAAATTTTAATTTGATAAAATTTTGAGTTTAAAATAATGGGTTTCTTGGCTGCAGGTTTGAAACCAGTGGCTAATAAAGCAGCTGAGGAGGTATTGGTTAGAGTAATGGAGATAGCGGTGACTTGGTTGAAGTCCATATATTCTGGGCGAGCTGGACGCCAATTACAGCAGCCGTCCCTCTGCGTGGCACATTATCGGTAGAAGGCTATTTGGAATGGATATGGCGAGCCATCATACAGGCCGCAAATAGCGTGACATACATCGGCGGGGGTCGGGACCGCATTATCGGTGATAATGATTGGATCAGACAGCGGACATTTCTCATCATTAACAGCCTGCTGCGCCCGGTCCGATAGCGCCTAAGTCCCCCTACGCACTTCGTCATCGCCATCGACATCACCCAAAAACAACTGACTCACGCACGCAGCCTAAGAAATATTAACCAAACCCTTATATACTCCATAACGCCCGCTGCAAAACACTCGTTGCACTGAACCCTGGCTCTGTTTAGCCACTTCAGCAAGGCGAAGCAACACAAAACCTGACTACACTGAAATATCTAAGAGTCCAATCAAGGCAAATTGCTTGTAAAGCTCAACGAAATCCATGAAAAATAACCAAAAAAAAATTTGATGCTGCCACTTTTTTCATCTACTTCGTATTCACAAACGCAGATGGTTACCTTCAAAGTAGGAAATCATACAACCAAAAGACTCACTCTTACTTTCCACTGCTCATGACATTTACGAATAGATTTCTGTGGACTTCACAGCAGATACGTCCTAATGGCTTTTGTCTATTCTATTTTTGAAAAACAGGAAATTTTTATTGACTACTTAAATTTGGGGAATATTAAATATTTATGATCATAATTTCCCAATATTTGGAGACTGTTCCACACTACAACGGACATTCCTTTTTCGTCAATTACTTTTGCTGCGAATCGTAATTATTTATTTTCATTGACCTTTCTTCCGAATAAAACAACTTCAGTGGCTAAATGTCTTCATCCTTTAGTTGAACCATCTTGAATAAAATTCACCTAATTTGACCTACTGAATATTCTTTTGCAAATCAATTTCCTTCTACAGTTTATTTTTCCTATTACACTAATTTATTCGCCATTCATATATTTGTATACATTTTAGAATTTATCTTGTCGGGTTTCAAAAAATACTTGGTCACAAAAGTATAGATTAATCGATTAAGTGACATTTATCGTGGTATGAACTCGTTTTTAAAGGAATCAAAAAGCCTAGACTAATATTCCAACTACCATTCAGAACGGCAGATGTTTAAAAATAAACGTTCAGACTATTTATTATTAGAACCGGATGAACAAGGACAGGATAAGAATCGGGAGCGGATGTGCTTAAGGAGGAACTCAAAGCTCTGTAGTAATATGTATATTCTAATTGACCTTAAAGAATTTCCTAGTGATATGGATTATATATATATATATATATATATACAGATGAAAAATAAAAAATTACAAATTGATATTTATGTGAAGCATTTGATTATCATAAATCTACTCTACATTGGAAATATTATAAATCGTCCAATACTATTTCAATACAAGTTTCTTCTTACTTAACATACAATAATTTTTTCTGTCTGATTATGAAAAGCAATCTGCAAATAAACAATCTCCATGCAGTTAAATGAATTTTTTTCTACCATATATTAGTTTATTTAAAATGTTAAAGCGATTGTTTCTGAGAATTTCAATATTCCTACTCCGTCTTGCCATATATGATTATGTTTATTGTGCTTCCTCATGTCTGCTTAGACGGTAATTAGTTATAATTTAAAATGAAAACCAAGACGAGCTCGGGGCAGACATTAAACATTTAACTTTGACAGGCAAACGCTTACAGAAATAGATGCAGGCTTTAATTAAACCGTATATAATTTGGTGAAGGATTTTAAAAGAGAGCAGGCATCTACAGTATCGTTCGCAACGTTAGCTGGAAGTACCTACGTCAGAAGATGTATAAAAAATCCACTGTATGGTGTGGACAGAATTTGCGTGAATATTTGGATGCAACAAGATAATTTCCTAACGAGTTAATTTCAATTAGTCATGACGGTTAGTATCTAATAAAATATAGGGAAGACCAGATTCGTGTTTTCTTACATTGGAGAATAAACGTAATAATGTTATCGACTAAATATCTGATCGGGCTCTTCCTCGTCCCAATCCTGTTCAATTTCTTCGTCGATACCCAATTGTTGATGAAACTTTGTTCCACAATACACCTCAGATACAAAACAGAAGAAAAACAGTGGGATTATGCAATTGGTCGACTCAAAAGTCTGCGAGATTGGCCGGCAATTGAGGTCTTTTGTAGAATTGTCCTCACTTATAATTTAGGAAAAGATCGGATAGTAAAGTGAGGATTTTATAGGACATTATTGGACCAATTTAGTCATGAAATAGGGGAAATACTTCTATCCATTAGAGGATTAAGACATCTTCAAGTTCTTGATGGTCGACCCTACAGGTTTTTTGTACTCGAAATCATGATCTAAAATTTCGACTGGTAGAAGAAAGTTTGAAATAAAAACTGCTCTTGTAAATCTAGATCACATTCAAGTCGAATTAAAATTGCATCAGACCCACTCATGCGTCAGGTGTTGAATTGCTGTGCAAGAAGATTCTTACTTATAAAGAGCATTAGCTCCAGGCCTAAGCACACAGAGTTCTTTATGACGAAAAATAGCTTGCCCCTCTTGTAGCACGACATCGATCAACTATCTGTGTTTGTACAGATGCTAATACACAGAGCCATTCAGAGGGGTATATGTGAGGCAGATGGGGTGAGAGATGCGATGGGAGATTCGACTCAAGAGCGTAAGGCGGTGGAGGGAGACAAAAAAAATTCTCCACGCAGCTGAAATCGAGTTTGCTTCCTAACTGTTTGATCGAAATGGAGAAATATTGCATATGCAGCCATTGAAGGTTTTTAGTTCTGCACATCCTCCCCGAAGCCATTGCGAATGTCCAAACCAGATTTCTTCGGCAAGACGTGCACGTCATCTCCACCCCTCTTCGTATCCTCGCTTCATCTCGCTTACAGATTTTCCTGAGGAAAAGCAGAACACCCACCCACTACCCACACACGCACACACACCAAATGCCGGGATTCGGATCGCTGTCGGCCGGGGCTGAGGTTTCCTCAGATTTCAGCGGAAAAGGAAAACAAGTCCGCAGCGAGATGAGAGAATATTATTTAAAGGCGATGGACACGGACCTTTCCCGTGTCCCGAAGGACGCATAATACAGGCTTATGGAGGTGACGTGATCCTGTCCCCGGGGCATTGTTCCAGGGTCTAAGCGGATCAGACTCTTTATAACAGCCAACTTCCTCAAAAAATTACGCACGCTCGCATCCATGAAGATACATATATTTCATCCGTATAAACGACTGTTAGTCATGTTTGAAAGTAATATAAATTAAATTTTCACCTTAACAGGCTAAACCCCCACTGAGTCAAAATATATATCATTAACTTGAACATATCAAATATGTTCAACATAGTGAATTGTTACTAATAATCCTAAAGAATTATATGTATTATTATTAATTACTAAGCTACGAGACGCAATATTTACATGGAAGAAAATATTAAGCTATGAGAATCTCTAAAATACGGTCGGGGTAGAGGGGGACGGGGTAGGCGGAATATCCGTCCCCCCCAAAGAAAGCAGTTATTATCCAAAAATTAATTAATTATGTGAAACAATTAATTTTATCTAAATCGAATCAACCACTTTCGCGGTGGGTTGTATTTCTATTATTAGACATAACTGTAAATTGAGGTATTTCATTCGTATGATTTCGTCGTTGAAGATACAAAAATAGATTAAAACTGTACTTAACAATACCAATATATATGGGTCATTTTTTTATTGCTATAATCCCTGTATTATAGTTATGAATAACCTTCAAAAGTTTAACGCCTGTTAGAATAATAAATCTTTATTAAAAAAACATTATGATCTATTAAATACCTAATACATGTAACACATAAAATAAAGTAGAACGAAATGTTTTAAATAAATCAAAAACTAACCAAATAAATTTTTTATAAAATATACGTCCCTCCTTCCACCTCAAGACAATTTCCTGGATCCGCAGTCCCAAGTGAACAAAATATTGTTGGATATCAAACACTAGCGGATCAGAGACTGTTCAGCAGACGGAAATTTTAAGTGAAATGTTAAAGTTGCCTCTGGCGCTGTTTGGAGAATTTTATACGAGGAAAGGACAATAGTAAATAGTGCGATCGGTGTACAAAAGAATAAAATACAATTGAATTGAAAAAAAATAGAAAACGGTACAGAATTTACGGTAAAATATTTTGAAAAGAGTTTGCGAGGATGTGGACAACTATATGTACACAGACAATATATACCGAAATTTATATTTTATACCACGAAATAAAATTTCCTCAACCTTGACAGAAAGTTCCATGTTATTTCTTTTGTTTATGAAAAGTACTGTGTTGTAGGCCTGCACTTCATGGTTTTATTAAAAGAAAGTTAACTGATACTTTTGGTAAGACAATAGTTACATTACAAAGTTTGAATATATTTTATAGATGTTTATATGCAAATTGGAAATCGTAATTTTACAGTATAAATAATTTTTAAATGTTGTGAGTGTACAGTCTAACTTTATATTCGGTAGAGCACTGACTAATGTTTTCCTAACTATAGCGTGAAGTGCATGAAATTGATAATAACACCGATGTTTTAATGATATCATAATTTTAAAATTGGGATAAAAATTTTAATTTTTTTATTAGATCCCCCCTCCCCATAGGGCTCAAATACCGCGACAGTACTGAAGAACTCTAGAACTTATTCAAGGAACTTCTTCAGAGAGTGAAAATATTTTGCACTTACGACTCCATCAGCGAGAGTATCGATTATTGAATCGAATATTAGCCATTGTTTTCCCTGCCTGTGGCCGGAGCATCTGCACTCAGGAAGATGACGTAAAAACAAAAGATAACACGGAGGGGAAAGTATCAATTTGCCTGCAGCACAACGAAAACAAAAGGTCCAGCGAATGGGATGTTATCTTAGTTAATAACTCGCCCGGAATAGAGGAGAAAGAACCGCAGCATAATACCTTGTAAGATGACGACGGAATGAAGATATTAAATTACGATACTGCCTTCTCAAAAACACATTGGAATTGTCTTTTATACTCGCTTTCAAAGAGGAATTACGGAACATGAAAGAATTTTTTCTTTAAAAAAATTTCTGCAAGAATAAGCTTTTGTCAATTCGAAGCTTCAGACGTGATGTATCAGTAGTGTCTTTTTTAATTATAGCCTATATATATTCGATAGGTGGGGATGCGTATGCTATGTTAATTGATGTACTTTTTTTTATTGTAGCTATATCTACAGTAAAACTTCTTAACTCATAATCTTAGAGGAAGTAACGAAAAGTAATGGAAAAACTAAAAAATTGTGAAGCCAGAACAGACTGAAAATATTTGATCGTGATTATTGATACCTTTTTACTAACTGGATAAAATATTCATTCTACAGAATCATTTAAAAATAAAGGTTACTTTCTGATGAGTCAAGATACGGGTTTGATAAAATGGATTTAGTCGTCCAAGTTGAGATTTTCGTGCTGATAATTGCTGTTGGAAGCACTGCCTTTCAGAGTTACGCAAAGGGCAAGGGACAAGGGACAAGAATTGATTGGTGAGTATCCTTGGTGACCATAATGTTTGGGCCACATTTGGATGCTTAATATTTCCGCAACGTACACCGTAGGAAATGCCATCATCTACACCACAATCCGTTATTCACAGATTTACTCGAATGAATAGAGCATAGGATGTGCTGTTATCATTAAAGGGTAGAGACTTAGCAAGGCAATTAGCAACAATCGAAAACAATAGGATTATAGAGGATTTTTGACGAATGAGTTATGTTGGAGAAGTCAGTGTTTTGATTGTAGTCACAACAGTATAACTATTGTTTACATTGTTTATACTAGCCCCCAAGTAATTAATTAGTGTGTGGAACCTCATGCCTGAGCTATTTCATACATAATGAATTTCAAACAGATTAACTCAGGTGATTAAGCGGTTTATATGATAGGAAGATGAAATTGAGCGATAAGATGTGCACCCCTATTCACAACAATGAGCTCCCCTTCTTTAATATAACACGTAAAACTAATTTCCTTTGTTAATTTAAACTTATTTGGGTTTTAAGAAAAGTAGTACATTTGCCTCCCATGTTCTTATTTTTCAGATAAGAATAATAAAAATTTGGAAACCGTACATTGAAATTCAAAACTATAAAGCCTTTAACGAATCATTTATTTTCGAATCTCCACCTAAAAAACTGATAAATTGCTTATCAGTTTTGTTTAACTGTTATTTAAACAATCGTGACTTTGGCAGCATATTTTAAGGTATATAAGAAGCATCACATATTCACAGGCTGAATTTCTTGAAAGGAAAAATTATTTTCAAGGAAAATATACATTTTTAACAGAATGACTGTCAGCTTTACTAAAGATTTGTGTTCTAATTATAGCATGAGATGCGACCTTATGTAACAAATAAACCTTAAAAATCAGAGAGAACTAATTAAGGAAAATAGGTGAACGTTTCGATACGAGCTCAGCATCTTTCTCAAATGGCTCTTAAATGGTAACTGAGAATATTTGAAACAGGAGAGCATCAAAAAAGGCAAAGAATTAAATAACACTACGTAAAGCTTACTAAAATTATATTTCTTGTTGAATATTAACAGTTTCTGCATGATTTTTAATTTGTTACATTTCTTTTAACAAAAAGATAGCTTTTTGCATAAAATTTAAATGTTGTTAAAATTAAACCAATGTTTGAAAACAATAATGTTCCTTGATCGGATTATGTTAAAGCTCCTTTTGTTTGGCCGATATAGCAAATTTTAATCAGGCAATTTTTAATTCAACAGTGGTAATGGACAATATATTTGTAGGATCTTTGTATCCATTATAAATACGAGGAAAAGAAGAATTAGACTTAAAAATTATAGAAATATTTTGCTTTTTAAACAAACACCGACTGTGACCACAGAAAGGTAAAACAACAAAGCTAAATTGTACATTATTCTTAATTACATTACATTTGTTGTTACAAGACTTAATTTTAGACTAACTAGAGTTCATATGCTTAAAAATAAATACAAAAGGGTTGGCAAGTAAAAAATTTCAGGATAATGGACAGGATCAGATAATTAAATAGCTTTGTTAAGTAATTTGTAAACAACACTGTTGTGTCTGGTAGGATCATCAGAAGAGAAATTTAAATATTACAAAACCACTTTTTGTGGCCGTACTTTACTCAAATTTTCGTAAAAACTTCATGTCAGAAATGTTACAAATTAAACATTTAAAACTGTTAGTATTAGGAATGACGCAGATAATTTTAATAGTCTGTACGAAGTGTCATTTAGTTAATTACTGCTTTACTGGCTATCTTTGGTGTTCTCCTATTACAAGTATTGACAAGTCATTTGAGAAAGATGTTAAGATCGCATTAAAACGTCGTCTTAGAAAAAATTTTCAAATTAATTCTCCCTGTTTCTAGGTTTGTTTCTTAAATAAGTCCGTATCTCTTCAAACGCTAATTCCATCTGGTAAATTGGACTGATACGTAAGTAATAATTGTCGTTAAATCGTCATTAAATCCAGTAATAAGTTCTATTTACAAACAACACATTAATTCTACCAGGATCAACGTAGATTTATACACAATTCTACATTAACATATCTATATAAACCTCACACAAAATTATTCACTTTACAATTATTTATCAGTCATTATACTATGTTTTTATCATCCTGATCAGAAAGAGTTTACATATGCCACTGACGCCATTCACATTGCAAACTATCTCCAAATCAGGTTCGTCACTTACACAAAATTAAAACCTACACAAATTTCGATAACTTAATCAGTTAATGATTCCAGGAGCAACAATATTCATAAAAGCATAAATATTTATCCTTATCACTGAATGTTTCAGTAGTTCCCTTAATTTAGTTAGTAACGAGATTGGACTTCAAATGATAAAAGTAATGCCAACCGTATTGATATTATTATACATATTTATTGCAAATATTTGTATTCGCTTTGACATCCAAAGACTCTACCCCGTAAAAATATTTCGTGCCTTAATATTTATAAGCAACCCTACGTTTCTCCACTATTCGCAAGCCCATTTCAGTCTCAAAGATATTACTCCTCTCCATTAAAAGGTAATATTTGTTTCATCTTATAATATGACACCCTTTACGTCCAGTGTATTAAATTTTCATGGATATTTGTATTTGCACAAACCAGC
The DNA here is from genome assembly GCA_034510155.1 of Eucriotettix oculatus. Classification (NCBI taxonomy): domain Eukaryota; kingdom Metazoa; phylum Arthropoda; class Insecta; order Orthoptera; family Tetrigidae; genus Eucriotettix; species Eucriotettix oculatus. Next base: position 54,018,306 of record CM067381.1, read on the forward strand.
GAAAATTAGTTTCACATTTCAATAGCTATAATTTCGTGATGTTAATATTATTTAATTTTTAAATGCTCCGAAGTTATTTATATTCCGGTCCGCATGTAAAATAATTTCCTAATGAGAGATACTGCATTCATCGGATATAATCATACTTCTTCTAACGACTTTCCTTTGTTTGAGGGGAGGGGGAGTAGGCTACACGAGGGTAATCCAGAAACAGGAAGGCAATTTGAAATGGGCTAGGATCCCCGGGTTATAGTTTAAGGATCGTACCTGATATTCATCTGAAAGAGATGCAGGGCAAATCGTAACAGTATGTACGTCGGGCTATTGAGAACTTGTCTCACGCCACTCCAAATGACATTACGCCTAAATTTAATTTAACAATTATTGTGAATAGCTGAAATTTCCATGTCGCAAACCTTTATTTAGTGCTCGTTTAGGAAACAAAATATCGTAACATTTTATGTGAAAGTTTTTTCACCACATGGAAAGACATCTCTGCGATTGGTTTATCGTGTCTGATCAAATAGTTTTAATATATTGTGGCACTCTCCTAACATTTAGAAAATGTTTACTAATTTAGAGATACAAACCAACTGCGTCCTAATTATATTCGAAAGTTGGACGAGTTTTTGTACATATTCGATGGAAAATAGTTCTCGGGTAGATAACGGTTAAAGTTTCTGACATTTTCTCTTGATTGGGGGTTCGAATCAAGCTGTAAATTGACATGATCAAATTTAAATCAAATTTATAATTTTAATAACGAGAAAAATAACTTTTTTGTATTGTCAATTGATTTGATTGATGTAAGTATGAGTAATAAATTGTACTGTTATAAAAAAATATGTCACAATCAAGTATTACAAACTATATTAATTTTCATAAATAAAATGTATGTTGTTTGAGGGAGTTCTCCATATATCTAGTATTTTATTTCAATAACGTGCCTTTATTAAGTAATACTAAATAAAATTTTGGCATGACCAAAATAAAAAAATTGTCTAGGCTTGTTTTGAATTACGTCGATTCTAACCTTGTGCCCTGAAATGAAATTACAGCTTCGTTACTCGACTTCTGAAACCAAAGGAAGCGTAAAAGTCATAGTAATAGTAAAATGGTGTGGAAGCAATGTGAAAGGACGTTTCGCCCTTTACCTATTTCCCGCAGCACGTTCTTTTGGCGGTTCCTTTGGGCGCAGTACGTAACATTCAGAAACTTTGCCGTCGCTAAACACACAAACTTCCCTTTCTGTCAGAAAACCTCTCCGACGCAATACCTTTCAACACTTTCAGGCTTTTCTGCACCGTTGAAGGTGACGCTACTCTTTTTCTCCGTACTGGAAAATATTTCACTTCTTTACCGCAAAACCGTAAGATTTTGCCAGTAACTTTTGATATTATGTGAAAACGCGCATTGGATTTATTACGTAACGGTTTCTCACTACTTGTTTTCAGGGGCAGAAATTAATATTATTAAATCCATATTTAGTTGCTAAAATACTTTCAACAAAGTAATTGAAATTCGTTTGATATAAAGCATATAAATAAAAACAGAACGAGGAGACACAATTAAAGGCTTTAGAAAATTGAAAAAATTAGTAAATAAATTTTAATGGTTTTAAAATTTCATTATTTACTACGTTAACGAGAAAAAAGAATATAATTGCTTTCCATATACGCTCATTAGAAAAATGAAAAAAATAGCAAAAATAATAAATTTTACTGTTTTGATCGTATATTTAATCATTGCGTTAATATTACCAGTATTGTATAGTATTTCCAAAGAGACTTATTTTCAGGGAAGAAATAACTGACTAGACATTTTTTAATCTTAACTTTCAATGCAATTCGAGTGATTCTTAATTTTTTAATGTTACCAGAAAGATTTATACAACTCATTTCCGTTATATTCCACCACTATTTTGTAACTGACAAAGATTTGACAGAGAAAATTCAACTAGATGCAAGTCACATGTTATCAAACAGTTTTCAGAGAGGAAGAACTGCGATAACAATTATATAAATTATTTTATTTCTTTTATTGAAAGATAGATGGAGAGAGTTTGAACAAAATATTTTTGTACACCTTCGTACTTTTGTTAAATGATTTGATTGTAGTGAAAGAACACGCGCTTTTGAGAGAGGTTGTTTTCGTCCTACAAAGCTCCTTAGAGCAATAGAATTACCTCTGCAGTACTGTACCGATATTTTTCGTCAGTTTCGATAAGCTTGCTATTATAGAGGATTTAAATGGTGGTGTTAAAAATAAGCCATTTATTAAACTAATGTTTAGCCTACTTCGGAAAATTTTGATACCATTTTAAATGGGATTGTTAGTTATTATTTTCATCTATATATTTTTTACAGTGTAATACACTGTAAAGAGTTTCAATTTGAAAATGTTATTTTGTTAAAATTTAATGCTCATTTCCGTGTTTGAAGAAGCAAGTTGTCTCCGGGGATACAGTGGAAAAGGGGGGGTAACTGAGAAAAAATAACAATTAGTGAATATTTTCAGGGAAGTGCAGTGACTGTAAGAAGACAAACTCTGTGAGCATCACGCACAGACTATTGGAGACTCATTTCACAGACAATAAAAAATTATTTATATCTTTCTGCACAAATTTTATCCATATCTTGCCATTAAATTATTTTCTGCCATTTCATCTCCCCAGTATGAATGATCCTGAGTTAAACGTCCATAGCCTGTTGTTTTGAACCTTTAAAGTCGTGGCACCAAACGTTGTGTATTTCTTTGTATTTTAACTTTTATTAAAACGATAAAAAATAAGTATAAAGTAATTGTTCTTTACAATACGTATACGTTTTGTAGTTATTAGACACCTAACTTAAGTTTAGGTATCAGAGTTTTATAATCCTGAAATGTCAGTTCGACTGACTAAGGTTTCCCTCAGATGTCTACAGATGAAGAGAACGTTCGGTAGTAAAGTGATAAGTCGATAAACTTCCGACTGTGTAACTGGAGGTCGGGGAATTTCCGTAAAATATTTTCGTGGATAAATGTGATATTTCGTCATGAGATTAAGGGTATGAATGGTCTCCCGGCGCCAAAAATTTGACGCGGGATAAAATGCCGGAGCGGGATAGTGAGTCTCCTTGGGAGTTTGACTTATAAATCGCGTTTATCAATCACGAGCGGCGCGCAGTGCGAGTCACCTAGCGGAAATGCGCCTTCATTTGTCACGCCCGCACTGCAGACGCTAAATCAATTTAGGGACAATATACCCGCCACATTTATAATGGCGTCGTAGGAAGACGCTCGTACTAGACGTCAGGGCTGCAACAGTAGCGTCTCGCAAAACATCCTGTCGCTCCAATAATATATGTTGGATGGTTCATAATGTAATTCACTACAATTAAGATTTGAGATGGATATGATTTTAAAAATAAGCACAAAAAACTAACCTGCAATTGAAAATCGAAAGATACAAAAATATGTGAAAAAGGAGATGAGAAGCGTGATATTAGCACATCAAACTTGTCAAGCAGAAGCTCCGTCTGTTTTCAATTGTTATTCATGTTGAAAATTAATTGAATTCATACACATTTATTTTAAAGTTAAATTTTTCATTTAAAAATTATTTTGTGTTAAAAGCAGTCCTACACGACTGTAAAGATTGTATTTCAGGACGCTGAACTTAATATCGAATATGTACGTATATGAAGACCAAGAATCCATGTAAGTTTAATTATTTTATCTCATTTATTTAGAGGCATAATGAAATGTTTCCTTCAAAGTCTTAAATTAAAAACAAAAAACTTTTACATTCACGGTAACATTATTTGGACTGGCGACATTTTCCGAATATTTTTCCAGCCATTCACATAATACAGGTATATGCAAACACAAAACAAACTTTACTCCTTTTTGCTGTATTTCATGGGTAAACAAAAAAATTCTACGGTTGAACATACAGAAGTTGTGTGATACAGACAGAATGAAGCAATTTTAACGAAGACCAACGAGTCCTTATTGTGAACAATAGGAAAACAAATTGCGATTTTACATTGTTTGTATATCGTTTGGTTAGTGGAGAAAGCATACATTAAAAAAGGGAATGGAAAAAGCTAATTGAATTGCAAGCAGACGGCAAAAAGAATTAGCGTTTTGAGGAGAATTAAATGACAAAGAAAGAGAATGTGCGCTGTTCCAGAGATCGTTGAAAATTTACAGATTATTTACCTTCTTCTAATGTCAAACACGTAACTTTTTAGAAGCCCGTATACAATTCACGACAGAAACTTAAACCCATTCATACACAAAATATATGTCGTGAAAAAGTTTCAAGCGAGAACGGACAAAATAAGTTTAGAGTGTAAAAGATGTCTGAGCAGAATAAAGCTGAATATTTCAATTAGAAAGGAATAAAAACCGAAATGTGTAAATAAGCTTGGACTTAAGTTAGTGATTGGACGCGAAAAGTTATTTTTTAAAATAGAGTAAAATTGCGAAATTTTGATATGAAGAATGCGATAAAAGTTACGAAAGAATTTCTGCATTCATATACCGAACAATCACATAATATATGTATATATGTAAACTTATATAAACTTTCTGCCAAATTAATCTGTTCAAAAGCCACAAAATTTTAGAATACTAATATATCCAGAGGTATAAATGGTGGGTGCAGTCACAATAATTTACCAGTTTACGAAATTTCCTCCAGCATTTTTGTGGACCTCTTCACGTCAGTTGTGATTGGAGTCATTTCATTAAACTTACTCGAATATGTCCTGAAAAAATTGTGCACGAAACGTCGTGAACTGTTAATTAATTTAGTAAATTGTCTGACTGTGGTAAAGTTTTCTAACTCAGTAGTACTACACAAACAAATTAACTATGTAATTCCCAACTATAATTTATCCGGATAAAAAGGATACTTGTATACAATTGTGAGAGTAAATGTTTCTTTTTGTAATTGTATGATTAAATATAAATTTTTATTATAAATAATAGAAAAAAGAACATTATTATTAAAATAAACTCCCAGGGAAGTAAGTCGTTCTAAATTCAGATTTGAAGCTTTCCTGTGGAAATTAAGAGCATTATATAGGAGAAAAAGATATTGCATTATTTAAGAAGGCATTTAAACTTCCGTTCACTTAATTCCGTACTTCACCGAACAAGATAATTGTCTAAAAAACGTAAATATTACAATATGATTTATAAATAAAACATCTACTGGGAAAAATGTAATTATTTTATCAGACGAATGTGTTTAATTTGAATGCAATTAACATCGGATTTACAGCATTATTAATCAAGTTAGGCACTATTATATCTGTAAAACATCTACATTTATAATCGTCAATATCTGCATGAGTCAGTCCTACTTGAGTGACACTCGAGTTATGTGCAGAATAATAGCTGCCACCTTGACGAAGAATAACCACAGAATGCGTACTCAATCAACGGAGAGAAATAGGAATTACGCATTTAAATAACACAGTCTCAATATGACGAATGTGAAATTTCCGCCCTGGTCGTGGTAGCGAAATGACATATACTTGGGAGCCTTGATTGCGCGGATAATGTCGCTGTCAGAAGTGACAAATGCTTGGACGAAGCCAATGAATGTGCTAACTCAGCGACGGAGCTGGGGCTCCTTTTGTATTTGTGTCTGGTCTGTGGTACACACCACGTGGCGCCATTGCTTCGAAATTCTAATCAAGCGAATAAAATATTTCGATAAAACGGAAACAACTTTAAATGGGAAGTTAAGAAAGGTGAAATTTGAAAGATAAAAAGAAATCGGAATATAAAAATTAATTATTGTAGTTGCAAGTAAATGTATTGAATACTACAAGGCCTCAAATGCCTAAAATAAGCTCTGAAACACCTGGTATTGATCATTAACCATAATATATATTTCAAGTTATTTTTTAAAAATAGCAACCAAACAATTACAAAATAAGTACCGCACAATAGCAACCAAACAATTACAAAATAAGTACCGCACAATGTTTCTTCTAGCATCGTAGATCGTCTGTAGTTTGTACAATTTTAGAGAGACGTTAACATTTTAACTTTTCTGTAATCTATTAGTTTCCATGCTCCCGCCTTTGCGAGCAGAACGTTTTCTGAGTCCCACGGGAGAACTGCAGAACTGTGCAGCATCTCGGTTTACGTCACATAAAATCTTGCAGGACATGACCTACTTGGTTCCATCCAGACCTAGAATTCACTGCCATACACTCCCTTATTTTGAATTATTTTATATTTCCCCAGAAATCTAAATAACTGGCTATTAAATAATTATCAGACAAATTGGACAACAATAATGGTATTAATAGCTAGAAATTCGAACGTGGTTGGTAATTACGCGAGGGTTGTAATGCAAATTTTACTACTTTACGTCACATATCAGGAAAGAAAAGTGCGGATAAGCTCTGATTAGCATTAACAGTTCTAGGGTTTGTACTCGGTTAAATAAAGAACCAAAACAAAACGTTCCCATAGCTCTAGCTGCCATATTCCTCAGAGGCATTTATTATGAAGGGAAAAAGCCCTTCGTCTCTAATAAGGTCTGATTCGATAATAAGGAAGGTTTCGAAACTGACTTGCTGCAAATGACTCAGAATGACTCAGTTGTAAATTACGCGGCGAATGTAATTTCACGCACCGATGTTATCAGACTTTTCTTTTATCTCTAAGATTGGCCGTCGTGTCTATGGTACGGAAGCAGTGATTTTTGCGATACGACCGCAGTAGGTCCTGCGGCAGGGTGCTGATTGCCGCAAGCGGTCCTCCCCATCCATGAAATTCGCCTTTCCCTTCGCTTGTCAGACACACGACCTTCCCCGAACGTGGCATTCGGTAAACAGACTACTTTGCGGCTTAGCGCACGCAATTTCCACGCACGCGCGCGCTTTTCCTTCCCCTCGCCAGGAAGACAGATTCCCAATTCTGGTTTCCACAACTGTGAATCCTCCTGATTGCAGAGCATGACGTCTTCTACATACGTTAGGAGTCACTAAATATATTTTCTGTAAAACAGTAATTCATGCTTAGTCCAAAACTATTGCGTATTTACATTTTTACTGGCGCTGGAATTCTGTTCTGCCTGCTTTTCGTACCTGAATCATGCAAAATAATTGAAGCATATTACTGCGTAATAACTGCAATATATCTTAAACTTTTGCATCAATTAAATGTTATAAAATTATAGTGTCTAAATTTTTTGGCTAATCTTACAGCACTATGGATAGTTTTATAAATATCGGAAAGTAATACAATTTTTGAATACATTATATACAAAATGCAACTATTCACCAGTAATAAACAATTTAATAGACGATCGATGCCAAGAGTAACTAGAAACTCAATTAGAAAGGAAATTCAACTGACATGGCTCGTCCCATGTAGACTAGAATTTTTTATCGTTCTGTTTGTACACAGTTATTGCCGGATATTGAAAGTAATTGAGCTTAAATTGATGGACTAAAGTTCATAGCCAGTAAATAAAATCCCTTCTTCTCTCTTGAGAGATGGATATATTTTAACGAGAATTTTACTTCCTTTAACCGAGGGAAAACGGTTTTGAATAAATTGCGTGTTTCAGGACGCGAGTGTTCGTACTTAGTTACCTTTGTTATCTAAATCAATTTAAATCATTAAACCAAATATTTTAGCTGGGAAGTATAAAACTTTCCGTATTCAACAAAATTGGCAAATTAACAAACCCTCAACATATCTCCTATCGTAATAATTTTTTTAGGTAGGAGTTTTGATGAATTACAAGTCTCGTCCCATGCTCACTCAACCTACATTTCTGTGACCTAATGAACATTAAATGTACTCAGAGGAACAATAAGAAAAATTGTATAAAATGAAACAAAAGTTTGTGTGTATTGATGGGCGTTTATCAAAGTTATTAAACGGTTCGTTGAAATTGGTGTGCGACTTGCCAATAGGTGGCTCAAAAACGGGTGAGAGTTCAAGCGGTAACGAAATAAGACGTGACCAGAAATAACTATGTCCACCTAAACTTCATTGTAGGAAAGGAAGCTCTCTGACAGGAAGAGTCTACGATTTCATTTTCGTTTAGAGAGAAAGGAGAGGAAAATCAGAGTAAAAATATGTAGATGTTGGTCATAGTGTGCGTTGAATGGTTTGATGATTTAGTTCTCAGGGATCAACTCGCAATTAAATGCTGATGTTAGAGTTACCGCTGAGGCTGAAACGTCGACGCCATCTCCTACCTTTACCGTAAAGTCCGGTAATTTAAAGCACTTATCCGACACATCAGTATATAAACTCTCAGTTTTAATTAAAGAACTTAAAGAAACTGTAAATAGGGAATGAGGTAACCAGGTTTTAGTAGGTTTTTTTTGCATATATTCAGTTAATAATTCCCTATACTTGTATTTCAAACCCCGATAGTGTGCAAGTTGATCACTAAACACCATATTAATTATATATAGACAGCTATTCTATTAAAAGTATTTTTATAATAAAGTACTGAAGAATATAGAAAATTTTCCTTGCTTTGTATATTTGCTTCGTATCTTACAATTTGTTTATCAGAAAGATTTGATGTTCGAATCCATGTAACACATTTCTCTCATTTTCAATATTCAAAGCGAGTAATAATTTAAGAAACTCTACAGTTTAATGCTACATTTAAGGCTTGGAAAAAAGTGTGTGAAAATTTTAGGTTGTGTCTTTTTGTACAGCTTTGTAATGTAACATTAAATTGGTTCATAAATAAAAATACGGGCATCAAATTCTCATATTCCTCATAAGTCGCACTAAGGGAAACAAAGCGAGAGAATAAAACTAGCACCTCCCTTGTGAGAGATGTAAATAATTTGCAGAGTTGCCATCAAAGAGCGACGCCGTCCTTATATAAAGCGGAACTTGCATTGACTAATAATAAATGAACTGCCCTGTGAAGTTTGTCGCGCTGCGTTTACGAACCGTATTAAAACTGTAAGAGCCGTTTATTTGCTCACCCTGATGTGACATCCAAGTGACAAGTTTACGTGGCCAATTGCTCAGTAAACACGAATTTTTTGCCCGTTGCGTGACATTTGGGTGCAAAATACGGCCACTTTCGTCGTGTCACTATTTCGTTTTAGTATTCAAGGAGCGTATTCATGACAGATCATTTCAGGGAATCGGCGCTGCAAGGTTTTACGGTTGAATACGTCAAATAATTGTAAGTGTTTGTAAATAATTCGGATACCAAAATTTCCAGTATCCACATTATGGATGAATGCACATTCCATCATGCTGTTCCAAGAGGCCACAGTATTTCGCAATAAACATCTCGAAGACGAGTACTTTAGTATATACAACTTCAAATTTGAGGTCAGCTGTGACAGAAACTTCTTTCCCGTCATTCGGAAGGACGTGAGACGAGTACCGAAGAGCACGACGTACCTGATTCAGGTTTCTTAGCGTTTATTCTGTATACCTTTCAGGTGAATACCGGGAAGAAACCCTAAATATACCCGAAGGGTATTAGGTAACTCTAGGATGCCTTCCTTTCCCTTCCGAATTGCCCCTTTTAAAATCCCTTCTTATCCTATTAAAGAGTGCCATTTATCGGTTCACTCTTCTTAAAAATAGCAGTATAATTTTCTAAGATATATAAATAAACCCAAGGGTTGAGTGAATCAGAAGTGACGCTTAACTATTAGGCCACCCAAGTTATTCTGTGACAAGGGAACATATCTGTAACCAAAGATTATAAAAATGTTGCTACATTAGAATAGTATTTCAATTTGATTTTATAAATGTTTCCTGAAGCTTCAGATAGTTTCATACAGCAAAATTTAAAAACCCTTCAGACTATAGTGATGTAATTTAAATAAAAAGCGAAGGTTACCTATTCTGAATACGTAATTAATTTGTGGAATAACGAATGAACAACTACCTTTATTTAGTAAATCAGGCAATCCTTAGGTTCTTCAACAGATGACTGATATGAGACGCAGCAAATATTTACTAACATCGCATCTCTAAATTATAAGCGACTATAACAAACCAGAACTTTAGTTAATTTCTATAATGAAATTATACAAAATAATAACGTTCATATATTAAATGGAGATAATACTTCATATGAAAATTTAATCCTGACGTATAAAATTAGATAAGGTCAGGGTATCAGTTACTCTTCTGCTACAAATGAGATATATTAACCTCAAACGCGTCGTATTCTAAGTTTAATTTAAATTAAATAAGTTTTATCGGCAATAGTGGTATTGTATATAAATCCCCTGTGGAAGAGAATAAATTGAAGATAGTTTTTTAAACAGGTATACTTAATGTCATTGTAAGCAACCTCGAAATTAACATAGAGACACGCAAATTTTCTAAATATATATAAAGCTAGTAAAAGTAGTTTTAATTTTTTAGCATTAAATCACAACTGTTTACGACGAACTGTGGAAAGTGCATAATAATTTATTTTGCTGAATTCGGATGGAATTATTTAACTACATGCCTGCGCTAATTGATGTCATTGCAACATGGCGTCACGTTGGTGGTATTAGACACTGGCATGCGGAGGCAGCCAGGGTTCCCGATAATCAAAAAAAATAAAGCTGCCGTAAATCAATCGTTGTCCAAGATTGATGGGCGCGGTTTGTGTTTTTACAGCCAGGTGCAGGTAAGGCAACTGTCTATCAGTGATATACTGGCCATCCGCAGATAAAAATAAATTCCGTGGCTCTCTGCAGTCAGTGTTCTGAATTAAGCATGGCCGCCAAACACAATTAGGATGTAGGACCTCTGTGGAAACTCCAGCCGTCGAGTCGTGCGCACTTTGCAGTGAAGAGGCCGTCATTATTAGCTAACGACGTGATGAAAAATTCATTTCCAATCGAGAGACCTCTCACAGCGATTGATCTGATTAGAAAACCACTTTCCATCACAGAAGGATTGAATACTAATTTATACAAATATCGCATCTGAACTCTGCCCCTTACATCCTATAACCAAAGGAGCTGAATCCTCTGGGTACATTACATTTCTTATTATTTACTACGAAGTAATTTGTTATGACGCCTAACTGGTAACCGCATTAAAATGAAACATGTTTATAGATTTGAGAAACATTGTAGTAACTTCAGAACCGTCAAGAATAATTCGTCTACATTTCACGATGCCTTATTTTTCATGTACATATTTAAAAAAATATTAATGCCAGATACCAAATACGGTTTTCATCACGCAACTGCTTTCAAATTGTGGCATAACCGTTCAATAGACCCGATTGATTAAAATTAACACGGAGTAAATTCAGTGATCCCGGTTAAGCTACAAATAATTCTTTTGTACAACTACGTGGGACAAATAATATATTATATGATTTAATATTGCGCCCTATAGGGACTATGACTTGGCGCAAGACCAAATAACCAGGACGAATAGTTCGTGAAGATTTAGCACACCGAACGGCATTTGTATGCTGAAGGAGGCCGAGTTGTTTATGAAGTGAATCCACGGACAAGGCTGCCAACTAATTCACACTGCGTGGAATATGACTTCAGGCGTTCCCCGAGCAACATACAAAGAAACAAGGGTAAACCTTTTCTTCCGGTAAATTGCTATTGTAGAAACATTTTTTCGGCATTTCCTGAAATCAATTAAAATTATCAGGTTTACAAAGCAATCAATTATTTACACCTTCTTCATTTACAAGCCATTTTGATATGATATCAAATATTTGGAAGTGAAAAATCGTAGTAAGTTCATATTAACCTGGTTCCATGAAAACAATTTTTTTAGAAGTTATAATTGTAATATATGACAACGAGATGTTGGAAGATTCCAACCAGTACTAAAATAACCTTGAGCAAGCTGGGTTACACAATTTTTATTCTACTAACATATTAATAATTTCTAAAATAATATAAGCTAATCTTCTGGACTGTCATTAGAAAGTTTTCATAACAAGAATTTTAAATTTTTGGAATTTTATAGAGGCTGAAAATTATATTGTTTTAATATCAGTTTAAAAATTATAGTCAGTAACGGTTTATGTTTTACGACTATATATTATTAACTTTTCATACAACAAAGTGTGTTAAATGAATAGAAAAATTGTCGATATCGCTTTGTTCAATGTTCCATAATAAATTTATAGTAGCGTCAACTAACTAATTAAAATAATCGTATTTCCCTTCTGTAAAATTGATCAGACTTCTAAATAGCTAGTTCTTTTACCCAAATTAAAATAAATTAGTAATGAAGTTCTGGTCTTTATAAATACAACTGTAAAGCACTGCGCAATGCAGAGATAATTACGAAACACGACGTCGATATTCGAGGTTCTCGGTCTAATTTCGTCCCAGGAGATGTTACTTGAGTTTCTACTTCATTATAACGGTTTATTGGTTTTCACTGTACAAATTATTTATTACAGGACGATTTGTCTACTTACTGAAACTTACACATCAATATCATAATTTATAATGTAATGTCATGTTCCTATAACGAAAGTTTTACATTAGGAATAGGAAGATATGACTGTCTTTTTTATTTTAAAGAATAAAGGTATAAAGGTTAACGTTGATTTCGAAAGTGATCTCGCACTTTGAAAGATTAGCACTAGTGCAAAAAAGGACGTTATCTCTGAGATTGACATGTCATTTCAATGAGAGTGGAGAGTGGCTCCATGGCGTCCTTTGTGAGCCGAGTTTGACAGGAGGGGAAAGGTCTGGATGGAAAAATCGCTCGCAATTTCCTCACCGCAGTGAGTTTGCAGAAAACATCCCCAGGGACGGTAAAGGCCACGCATGCTTAGATACACAAACCACCCTGTCTCGAGATTGACCGCCAGGGGCTAAGGGGCGGGTCATCCTCCTCGGATAGAGACGGATGATTCACACATCAACGTCCCCCAAATCACTCAATAATAGATTTAGATGTGCGTATCTGGTCATCGGTTGTACACGACCCCAAGCGATTTATCCTAAGAGTGGGGCAACTTCCCCCATAAACAACAGTTGGTCCCGACTCCCGAAGTGAGTTCCGACGCGTTAAAAACTTTACACCGTTTGCAATTCAGATTTTCCCTTACACGGTGATACAAATTTTATTTCAAGAGGGTTCTTTTGCTGACAGGGGAAACCATACACTGAAACCTAGGACTCCCCCAACCGATCGTCAATCCGAGTTAACGTCAAAGCCATCTCATTGAAGATGATCACGTATACCTCGAGATATCCCTTGTGTTACGACACGAATCACATCGACTGCGCATATGAAGGTTCTCAGCTTCAGTCCACATATATGTATCAAATTACAGCTTACCATTTATGGATGACCATATGTCTTGAATTTTATTAGCGGTTCCTTGGCCGGGCTAAAGACTTACTTGCAATACAGTAAAGAGATTACCAAGTTATTAGTAAGATGTTAAATAATTGGGTGACCAAGAAGGTATCAGTTTTATTTATTATAAAAATTCTTAAGTTTTTTTTTGTAAAGTTTCCAATGGATCTTTATAAACAACACTCACAAATTCCATCAGCTAAATCTCGCACGGAGAATTAAAATAATTTAAGCTACCAATATAATCAATTTACAAATTAATTTCTCGATCATTTTTAAAACGTTTGATTGGTGTATTTGTTGAAATAAAATCCGAAACAGTTATTCAATTTTTTATCTATTCCAGAAGCTTTCGGCATTATGCCATATTAATCTGCAAATTCAGTATTGGACATATGCTAAAATTAATCATAGTTAATTAGAATATGAACAAAATAAAATTTAAAATATTAATTTTATAATAAAACAATAAATGTAATGGTGTATTGAATTTTGTCTTATGTTTTTCATCGATATTTTACTGACTATGGGTGGTAGCCCTGCCTTGCATGGACAAGTTGGTTGAAATTTCTCCACGTAATTATTTGTATGATGAACATACAAACACACGAGCTCTTTTTATATAAAAACGATTAACTTAATTTATAAAATAAGGTAGCTGATCCATCTGTTTGGTCTGTTTAGCACGAAATAAATTTAATGAACGTTTTTATTTAAGTAACAATATATTTTAAGTGCTAAAAAATATAAATATTTTTCTCTCTTAAGTGCGGCGTACGCTCTGCACCATATTAAAGCGACGCTCTGAGACGCTCAGTCAATTTTATTTTGTTTAAGATTAACTTCTACTAAAAACTGTAGTGAATAAAAGTGTTTGCAAAATTTAAAATCGTCTGGTAACGAATGCAAGTTTCGACTTCCCCTCAGAACTAATAATAACTAAAACATTGTTTTCGTGTGTGTAATGCGATTGAAAAATTAATTATTTATTTGTCTTTAATTTGAATACTTCCTTGTGTAATTAGAAATGTATTATGTTTCATACCACTCCTTCGTTTACTCTATAAGCATTAACCTGACGAGATTCTTCAGGCTAGTGTTGATAGTAATGAAAACCTGTGTTAACTGATAGATTTATTTCCAGACCTTCCCTTCAGTCTCCTTTACCTGTTGTATTTGCTTAAATTCATAAACATAAAAGTAATCATTCTTCAAAGGTCAATACAAAATCAATAATAAAATTATGAAAGAAGAAATATTTTTCCCCGAGTATCTATAAAAACAGAACATACTGGAAAATAAGCTTATAGCCACGCGTGCTGATGAGATATTTAACGAAATTGAATTCAAACGACGACTTGTTCGCGTGACTCGTTTTGACGACGTAATTAACGAGAAAGGTATGGAGACACGTAGCATTTGTCACCGTAGTAGCTCACCCGAGTTTTTCTTCCGTGAATTTGAGACACGCATAAGCATTTACAAGATCGCTTTAAAGCCAAAGAAAACCCAAACAGTTTTGTAAAATGTCTGACTGTGTCAAAAGTAAAATCGCATTCCTTCCACGTATACGTATATATAAAATATATAGAAAAAGTAATTTTAAGTTTAATAATACCGGGTTTATCAAACTCGTAACGGTTTTTGTCAGATAGTTCATCGCAGTCAGACGGAAGACATGATGACGGGGATGATGATAGTCGTAGAAACGTTATATTCGGATGAAAATACGATTCGAGAATAAATTATTAAATTAATTAACGATTTAAGAGTACAATCTGTGGCGGACAACTGACCAATATTTGACTCGCATTTTAAAGTGATCCTATTTGAAGAGCTGGTCAATGCTTCATAAATATTAAACACTAATTTGGAACTATTTCGTGGTATCTTAAAATACATTTCACAACTTTTTTATGGGGAATGGTTTCTCGAAAAAACTAAGACCAAATTAGAACACGCTATGTTGGCCTCGGAAACAGGGTCATACAGTTTTTCTAAGTATGACAGTATTTCAACTTTGGCTTGCCGTTCATCGTAATCGCATGACTAGTTTGAGAAGATTTATTTTAAACAAGTTCATTAACTATCAATAAAAACAACTTTTAATTTGAAAATTGATGTATTAGTTTGTTAGGAGAAATATGCGTGACCTTAAATGTTATATATTGGATGACAATTTAATGTCAATAGACTACCAGTCGATATTCAGAGGTTACTTAAGGTGGCAGAGTAAAGGAATAGATCCATTAGGTTCAGCATCCCAGGGGGGTTCTGCGTAATGCTTCCTGTAGATCATCGCAGCCACTTACGTGAGCTGCTTGCAATTCGGAATCGATCACTTATCTGCTGAGTATTTCACCCAAAATTGAAATATTAGTATTCCGTCACAAACGATATTAGGGAATTTCAAACTGATCCGATCTCTACTACAAACAGGCTTTTAATAAAAACAATTCTTTAATTACAATCAACAGTACATTATTATTGAAATATAGCTTTCGTGTCCCACGATAATTTGAAATTTTATAAGAGAAGTTAATCTCTACGTTTGGTAATCTGTATTGACGGTTGTTTTTGACACTAATTCCAATTATTTAATTTTCCTCTAACGGTTAATTAATAACAGGAAAATGTCCCTAATAAAAAATCCCGTGATAAATGGTTTGAATAGAATAAGAGTAAAATAACAGAAATACGAATTCTATTAAAAAATAAATATATCAGCCGTCACAAATAAATGTTAATTAAATAAAATATTTATAACCTATTAATAAAAGTAGAAAAAACGGAACTGGCCGTTTATTTCTTTTAAGTGCAAATTTAATAATGTATAATAAGTTTATTTGATTAAATTTACTGTAGAAATTTTTTTTTGACTGCTGCAATGGATTACGGTAGGAATGCGCAGGCTTAGGAAAGTTTCTCCATTAAATTTCACAAAACGCATGATTCATAAAATTGTTATTTTTTAAACCCGGAAGAGGCTCTAGAGAAAGTAATAGCGCGTTTTGATATGGTTACTTTCATTAATGTTACAATTCTTATTTTATTAATATTTTTCTAAGATTTTGTTGGATTAATTATTATAAGCACTACTATTGCAACCAATATGATACAAGATTCTACTAAATGAACAAAAACTAATCGTATAAAATCTGAATAAATTTAATGGTATATAATTCATTTTAATTGTGTGTCTTGAATCATTGTCAGATGACCACCATATGGTAGAATGATATTTACAACTATAAATAAAACACAAGTAACTGCGAAATTGTCAGAAATGGGATAATTTAGTGTTAATACGTCCCCCCCACTTTAAGGGACCTCCTTAGTTCTTTATTTAAAATTTTATACAACTTTCATGTTCCTGTTGCAACGACCAGGGCCAAAATGCCGAAATTCAGTCCCGGACGTTGCAGCAGAAACATAAAAATTCGTAATATTTCCATTAAAGAACTGAGGAGGCCCCTAAAGTTGAGGGACAAAACATATTCAAATCAAATTATTCCATTTGACTTTTGGCCGTCATTTGTGTTTTTATTAAGTCAGGTAATTTAATTACTTTATTTATAATCTTTTACTAAGGCTTCGATGATGGTCTTCTCTATTCCCCTCTCCCCAGAATCAACTTTTCTTGCAACTGCACATATATAGGAGCAGTTTTTTAATTTCAGTTATAGTCGCATCAAAAATACAGTTTAGGTTTTATTTTTCAATGAAAGTAATTTATTTGATCTTTAAAATGAAATCAATGCACCTATGATCAATTTACACAATATCCATTCTTCTTGGATTTCCTAGCAAAGGTTGTGAAGGCTGAGGTTATTAAAAATGGTTAGTGAACTGAGTCTAGGTTAACAAGAGTGGAAGAATGTAGAATCTGATCTTGCTGTTAACTTGAAACCGTTCGGTAAGCGGGCGGTCCTTGGATCGATTCCCGAGTCCGGTAGACATTTTCCCATTCTTATCTTCTAAAACTTGTTTCATGGACGTAGGCTGAGCTTATAATTACAGCCATTCTTCTCTCTTTGAAATAAATATAATTTTCTTCTGTATTTATAATTTAAATAATTTAAAATGATTTAATTAACCTCTTTGCACAGCTAAATTTTTACGTAATAAAATATCAAATGAGACACGAAACGTCGTAATATTTTATATTTAAATTATAAAAACTGGCAAAGAGGCTAATTCAATTATATATATATAATTGTCATAATAATTATTTAATTAAAGAATTTTACTCTTTTGTAAGGTCATTAAACAGTTTTTATATTTGAGATTTAATATTTTCTTTAAGTTATCGTTAGGAAAATTAAGATAAAGGAGCATGGAATTCGCCTCCAGGCGTAAGGGACTCAAGCTTACATGAACTTTCTTAATGAAGGAATTTAATGAGTGGACGTTTATTAGTGAACAATTTTGTATTTAGCGCCCTAAAATACAGCCTCATCATTGGTCAGCTCTCGGAGGGTGACATGATGGATGAACACAGGGTGTTTTCGTCTTTATAATAGATGTTCAATCTGCATTTACCGTCTCGCTGTTGAGGTTCTACTCCATCTTGGTAAAATAAAACTTATTTATTTTATCACTTGTGAAGGGAAACACCTCGATTGCAATCTGACTGTCTTCTTTATTCCTTCACACTTAACCACACGACTCAACCCAATCAATCATTTGGGCATTGGTTGATCGAGTCTTGTTGGAAGCAGTAACCTTTTCTTCTTATTTTGTATTTTGCCACGCAAGTATGCAAAAAATTCTTTGCTATTCTAATAGCTTCTTGAAAACATACGCGTTGCTATTCTGCTCGGTTGATTGTCGCGCTGTTGTTCTCGAACTAATTTCTGTGTATATATCAGTTATTAAATCCAAAAGTTTCGTCGTTTCACTCAAATTCATAATGCTTGAAACATAATCTAAATCAACCAGTATTGCATTATAAATAACATCTCGTTTGATCAAAGTTTGTGATTTGTAGGAAAGTGGGATCATTAGGTTCTAATATCTGGAGACATAATTTTACAGTGCTCTAGTACGAAGCGTAATGAATGTCGTGAACTATTTCTACAGCTAATGGTTCTGCAAAGTTCTGTTTCTGATAAGCTGTTGTAAAGTAGGCTCATTGATCGACCGTCTCTCTGATAGCGTGGGTGTCTCTTTTGCAGGTTGCAGAGCCGAGATTCGATGTGTGGCTGTTTGAAAGCGGGGCGTGGCTCGAAGGTGGGTTCCCGTCAGTAATGAAGATAGATGGCGCCGCCACTGACTGCGTCCGAGGACGTGATGAAAGGGTGGTAAACACATTACAGACCGACATGCAACGCCCCGCCATGTCTTCCAATCGTACGCAAAGTAATTAGGGGGAGGGTTCCCTATTTAGCACGCAAAAAAAAACTGGCGAAATTGCGCGTTAGATGCTGATTGAAACACGCCTTAGCCAGGGCCCGTATTTCGATAATCGTTATTGTGCCTGCTGGTCTGAGAGGACGTGGAATGAGACGCAGTAATAGGCTCTCCTGGTGTAATTCCACAATAATAACCCGCCGCGGAGCTAAAACAAGAGATTTTTAATTTTCCAACAAACGAGGGGTTGTTTTTCCGTTATCTAAACACAATGCAGTCCTTTTAGCAATGCAGACTGAAGGCTTCTGATTTGTTCTCTTGTCGCATACAGCTTATCGCGTTATATTTAACCTGCAATAAGCAGCTTTAACAAAGGCACCATGACAACAGGAAAATAGGAAAATAATAACAGAAAAAATTGGAAAGTCACGAACGTTACATCCTATTACATAAATTTCTCTATATATAGGGCTATGTAAATTCTTGCTTTAAACTTTGATACATTAAAACCTTAAAAAATAATTAAAGAAATCAAGAAAACACTAAGAAGATTTTTCGAGTTAACTTAATGTGAAAATATCTCTAACTGATGACAATAACATGAAAATATTTGTTTTAATGTAATAAGAAATAAGATGGAACGTTTCTGATGTAGTGGAACTGTCCCTATTGCATAAATGAGGAAAACCCACCAATAGTCATGCTTATGGTATAAATTAGTCTAATTTTTGTTTTGTATGCTATATTTTGCGCTGTTCAGAATACAACGCAGTTGTTGATAGTTCCAGACACTTATTATTCACAGAAAATTCGATTTCATTTAAAACTTGCAGCGTAAATTATGAACAAAGGATGTATATCGTCTCATTGAATTGAAATACGACTTCATATAAGGCGCTGCGGGAGTTTTCTCGCAGACGCTTCAGCCCAGAGTGACTGCGGGGCTTACCTGATCATGTCGGGAATGCCTCGCTCTCTCTCTGGGTATTTTTTTATCAAAGTTCTCATATGCCGAGACACCTTCACCTATTTTAGGAGGTATATGTACTGGGGTCAAAGACCTTGGGCATATGGCAAGAGTTGTCCGCTGATCCCATTGGATCAGTCGGCCAATTGCCTCCTGAAATTGGTGGAGACACGGAGAAGGGAATGCTGCGTCCCCACAGCAAACTCGTCTCCCGTCATTCGGAAGGGCGTGAGAATAGTACCCAATGCCCGACCTACCTGATGCAGGTTTTCTAGGGTTTTCCCTGCATCTCTTTAGGTGAAACACCGGGTAGGAATCTTAAACCATAGCTCGGGGGCCCTACTTAACCCTTGGCTACCTTGCTCTACCTTCCGCATCCCCCCTTTTCAATTCCCTTCCTATGCTATTAAAGGGGAGTTGCCTGTTTCAGGATCACCCTCATGTAGCCTGTTACCCCCCAAAAAAACGACTTTTTCTGAACTCTGTTGTAGCGCGCCTACATATATGCCAGAGAATTGTAATAAGTAAATAAATGGGGAACTGTTTACTTAGATGAATTGGTAGTACTACTACAAATTAAAAGAAACATTAAATGAAAATGTAAAAAAATTTACATTTATTACAATAAATAAATCAAAAGAAAATGTGCTGTTAGAATATTAACGACCGTTCCTGGCTTTCCCTGTTTCGTTATAAAAACTCTAAAGATATTTAGATGTAGAAATTTATAATTTTAGCGTCTCAAAAACTCCAGGAAAGAAACTTCTGACGACTTACAAGAACAGGAGTTTTGCTATAATGCGGGAAGCAAGGTTCGGTTCAAAATCTGCTCTTCCCGCCGTCTCCCAAGATCCTTAATCCGTCAATTCTCACCAAAACGTGCCTATCTGCCACACTGGCCCTTGCTCATCTCCCCTCTCAAGTTTTCGTACAGTTCACCTAATTGGTGTAAACTGCTTTAAGCACCACCACCCAAATCTGTTACCAATTTCCCCCTCTGGCTCTTCCAGGAAATTATCTACCAGTTGTCTATTCTTAGCCGAATGGTTAAATCAGGAATTCCTTATCTGTGCCTAGCGACACTTTTAAGTGACCTATATATGACACGATAATTTACATTAAATATAATTTAAAATAATAAATAAAATAACTACTGAGTCAAACGTGCGCTATAGTATCAGAGAGGAACGGTTGAATGAAATGATTAATTTTGTATTCATGCACAGTTGAATAAACATTTACGTCACGTATACCCTACTGATATAGTTATGTAATATTTGTAAAATTAAAAGCGTTATACGCGAAGGTAAATACAAGTATGTTAATCAATTATCTTTTAATTTTTCAAAATTATATCCTAACTATCAAAACTATAAAAGTATAGAAAACCTACGATAAAGGAAACAGTTTTTTTAAATGTACTCATTTACAACTCAATTTTCTGCATATTTTTGAATTATTCTGAAATTAATCAAATTCACGGTTTGTGACTGTGAAAGAATAATACAAATATTCGTTTCTAATGATTATAAAATAGCGGCTGCGATTGAAAATTTGCCAATGCATGAATAATCAAAGCATTCGCAAATATCCTTTGTTATATCTATAACATTAATTTGTTTGTATGCAAGTATTTATCCATCTGTGTTAATACAATTTTCTGTTGTAAACTCAAAATATAAAATAAAAATATATTGCTATTTCTTGTCTCTATACGAGTAATAGTCGAGAATTGATAAACTAACGTTGCACGGAAATGAGTTTCCGATTAGCATGTGCAGGTATGACTATTAGTCAACCAATCATACGTTCTTTAAAGTTATAATTAAAATACACCGAAACGTCGCCTCTTGTTACAATTAAACTGTTTACTGAAAATTTCAACCACGCCATTTGTGAGCATTGGCAGAGAAAAATATGTTTAACGTCTAATATTCATTAATTTACGATAATGACATTTTATCAAGAACCTAGCAAAATTGATATGAATAACTGCAACCAATTTAGACGTAAATTAAAGTGACTAGTCATCAACTGAATTCTGACAAAGGATTTTAATTTAAATTATGAGAAAGTAATATTCGCCACGTACGTATACAGTCCTCAAATTTATTAATGTTTTTGTTGTGCTATTCATTGCTAAGACTGGTCTGATGCAACCCTCCATGCTAACGTTTCTTGTGCAAAACTTTTCATTTCCGCAAAACTATCACATCCAGAATCCTCCCTAATCCACTTATTGTATTACATCCTTTCCATCCTCCCCACACACTTAACTCTAATGCTATTTTTACAAGACCCTCTTGTCTCAAAAGGAGGCATATTAATCTATCCCTTGGTCAACGTCCTCCATATTGTTTGATCTTGTCCTATTCTGCTTAGCACTTCATTTTCAGTTATTCTATCCACCCATCTGGGTTTCAGCATTATCCTATAACACGACATGCCACCGGCTTCTATTCTTATCTTTATGAAACTCCTACCGTCCAAATTTTGCACCCATATAACGCCACACTCCATACGACTATTTTTAGCAACGATTTGCTATATTACGCGTAAGTAAATTCCGCTTTTTTTGCGAAAACCTTCCTTGCCTGCATTTCCTACTCTTTATGTTATTACGCTTCCCAATTATCAAAATTCCTTAACTTCCCACTCTAACATCCTTTTTATACCACTGTTTAGCATAATATCCATTACCTTGGTTTTCCCTGCATTAATCCTCATATTGAACTTTTTCTCCAGGACCACGCTAATGTAATTTATTATGGTTTCCAAGTTTTCTTCTGACTCTCTTAATACTACAATATCATCGGCAAACCGTAAGGTTTTTATTTTTTCTCCTGACTTATTCCTTTTCCATATTTCACTCTAACTTTCTTCATCGACTGTTTTATATATAAGTTAAACAGCATGGGCGAACGACTGCATCCTTGTCTTACTCCTTTCTTGATTTCTGCTTTCTTTTCTTAATCTTTTATTGATCATAAAAATAATATAATAATAATTCGTAACGTTAGCACTAATCGAAAAACAGCGAGATGTTTCATTCGTGTAGTTCTAAATGTACAAGGTTATTAATTTTCTATAAACGTTAAGAGGCACAAATCGTATGTTTCCCGAATTGAGGAAGTTAATTATAGACCATAGTATTGAAAGATAGAAAATTATGACTGTTCATGAGACGAGAAAGATTTTTTTTTATGTCCGACGATAATAGCAACTGATTATTATATTTATCCAATAGTTTATAATTATACCGAGTGAATTTTGTTTAAGTTATTAATGTATGTGTTTGTAAAGGGAGCAGTGTCGGAGAGTTCATGTTTTGCCAGATTCCAAGACGGCGAAGTTCTGAAAGACCGGCAGCTCAACGGGGGTGACAAATGGTCCGAGATTTGTTTACCCCGTGAGAAAATAGCGATGTTTGCAGCTTGACATTGCTTTCGTCAACAGCGCAGTGCGCCGTGCTTGATGATCGGCGCCTGAAAGGCAGCGCCGCTGATGAAGCGTCGCCGTCCACATAATAACACCAACACCATTTTCGGACAGGTGAGAGCTGGAGCAAAAAACCATTGTGTGAGCACTTTATCAACTCACAATAGCGGCTTCGCTCCGTGTTTTCAAGCTTACAGAGTAACGAAATTGGCCGACAAGAAGTGAGCAGCGCAGTCGTGCATTGTTTACGGCAGTAATAAAACGTCGGGCGTTTAATGGACACTTTTATATTTGCTATAAGGAAAGGAAACTATTTTAAATTCAATACAAAGTGTTCTTAGCAGGACTGTTACTTTGGATCTGTGTTAATAGAATTAAAGAACGTCATGATGGTCAAAAAGAAACTACACGAGAAATGAAAATAGCTTAAGACTGGAGAGGGGGAAGGGGAGGGAAAAGGGTGAAACAGATAAATATATAATTGAGTGGAAGCAATAGATTGGCCTAATGGAAAAATAATAACATTAAAAAATTATAAAGACAGCAACGGCAGTCGGAGGAACATTGCGAAAGTATTAAGGAGACTCAAATTTATATTGTATGCAAATAATGAATTTATGTTTACGAGGCATTATTTCAGAAGCTGTAACTTCAGATAAACCTTATATTGTTAGTATGTTAACAGACGCATGAAAAATAACTAAATTTCATTTGTTGAATGTAAGAATGATGTTAGATCCTTTGAAATAGTTACGAATGAAGCTCTCATATTCAGATTATTCTCAATATGTCATAATTGTATTTGAAATGCACATCTTAATATAGTTTCTTATTTGTAATTATTACAGTTTCCTAGAATTAACTAAACACTGCGTGTATTTTTTTATAAAGTGAAATATGTCTTGTTAGTCATAAAAGTACTCATAATCCCAAACATGATGAACCTATACATGTATTCAAATTAAAATAATTCATAAATAAATTGAACTGAAATTTATAATAAATTATTAATAAGGATGAATTAAAAAATATAATTGACGTTAGAAAAAAATAGTTTTCAGTCCTGATTTAATTTCAAAATTTATAAAATATTGTTCCGACAAAATTAAAACTAACAAAAGACAGAAGCTTTCGTCCGGGTGAAAATTATCCTTAGGTTCTACTTCCATTCAAATATAGCATTTAATTATTTTATTAAAGATAAATAACAGGATAGAGCAAATACTCCCGTTATTTGTCTCCGTTTGAATTTTTGTGGAAATAAACTGACAACTAAAAGATGATTTTATTCATGAGAATTATTGAACAGGCTTACACAGAATTTATATTATAATTCATTTAATATATATATATATATATATATATATAATCAGAAATTTCTGATGATTCTGTAAATTTCTTCAGGAATAAAATTAGAGAAATTAATATTGTGCTTTACTTCCGGACTAGGACAAATATTTCAATTCTTTATTTATGGCTTACTGAGTATTATTACGAAAATAAAGGACCAATAAAATACACTTCTAAACCCCATTTATTTAAAATATATGAGAAGCAACATGCCTACTTTTACCACAGAATCCAAAATATTTGACATCTGAGTCATTCTAGTCACAAGTGTTGCCTGACAGATAATTCCAGTAATCTGCACCTGACTTGTATTTGCTTCACACTGATAATAAGGCTCCTTTATCTTTCCCCTTGGATTCCTGCCATTCCAGAACCGCTGCTGCCTTATTAAATTCCATCCTTTGCCCAAGGGTTAGTCTTCAGTAATGCGTCCACATCGCCTGGAGGCTGTAATAATGTTACTTTGCTGCACGAGACTCGCATTGAAACGGGCCGGAAAATGCATTAATGGACATTGGACACAAACATTTTTCTCTTACTCCTCCTATATTGCCGAGGAAATAAGAAACAGACGAGGTAACGTTGTCGTAAAGTGTTATTCGTTATACCGAGATTAGGAGTATCTGTTCGAGTTCGCATGGTCTGTGATCTGACGTTTTATTTTTTGCACATGTTTATTTTAACATTAGTTTTACTTTTGTGTACATTATAGGAGGTTAAATATGGGCTACAGCAGAAACACATGTTATACATGCATCTGATTACATTAAGGAGAAAAAAGTATTACTAAACAAGAGGTTATTTGATTATGACGGCGATGTACTTAAGACTGCGGAAATTCATATTTCTGCTGTCTCTCTTTGGTACAGTCATGTACAGTTCATGAGATTCTACATGGCCTATTTTCTAGCGCAGTAGGGAAATGAGAAGGGGAGTATTGTCGTTTGAGAAGGTACTGCCCGTCCAAGTGGCTTGGCGAAACGCTACTATCATTGCTAAGAACATTAATGTCTGCATATGAACGGGATATGGAGACTGCGACGACATCTTTTTAACATATGCTTTACTTATCTATTACATTTTAATGGTAAGTTTCTTGACGTACAACATATCCTGAACTGACGCCAATATTTTACACTACCAAACTTGTCTTGTAAAAGTGAACTGATGTCTACCCCCACTACAATTTTGGTGGAGGTGTCCACTCTTATCGTCTTGAAACACGACTAGCTAATTCTCCTGAACTGTTTAGGGCTGTGAAATGGGATAGTTAGATAGCGACAATATTAGGAAATCATATGCGAAAGGCTCACAAATTTGTTGAAAAATGATTTAGAGTGCACTTATGCTTGATCATCGTTCTGTTAAAGGCATTTTATAACGTTGACCCGGAAAAACAATCTAATAACCAAATTGTATGTATGCAAAAAAATTATATTGCTTTCGTAAATGACATTGAAGTTTATAAATAAAATTAATTTAATACAAAATTCATTTTTTACAGGTCTCCTTGCTCTAAATTTTCGTAGGTGGACGAAATATGCTCTAGAAAATAACAAGATTTAAATCTACGTAAGTAGGACACCGAGAAGAGTAACTGCATATTCCACATAAAAGAAAATGTTTCTGTTTCTAGTGTGATTATGGATGTATTTATTTGAGACAAAATGTTAATTAATTGATGG
This sequence comes from Eucriotettix oculatus, assembly GCA_034510155.1. Taxonomy (NCBI): domain Eukaryota; kingdom Metazoa; phylum Arthropoda; class Insecta; order Orthoptera; family Tetrigidae; genus Eucriotettix; species Eucriotettix oculatus. The sequence continues at coordinate 54,044,406 of CM067381.1, forward strand.
GTCCATAAAACCGTTATTCCAAGAATAAGTACACATTAGGAATAAAGTCTTGCGGCTTTTATTGATGATCTGTTGTTTCAATATTCACTTTTCTCAAATACAAACTAATTCCCAGTGAATAATTTATACTATTTTATCAGTTATAGTAAAGTTAAATACATGATAATTGGGCGAGTAAAAATACAGGGAATAATTGATGTAACCAAGTAATAAAATGAAAAATATTTATCATTGAAGTATGAGATAATAAATCCCAAACAGAAAAGTTCAAATTAGGAGAATATAAAATATACACGATTCGTAGCATGAATTATTCTGTCGGCGAAGCAGTATTATGGAAATGGCAGCAGCTTGAGAACAAAGTTGGAACATTTCCCAACAAGTGACGTCGGAAGTTACTCCCTCGTAATGGATACGACGCCCTTCCTTCCGTAGGCGTACTCGTCATGGAATCAAAAATTTCCCCGATAAAAATTTAAAACTCCGGAAGATGAAAGGCGTTTCTGCCGATAAAAGGACAAAGACCAGGCCGGAATGAATAAGTGATATTAGGAGGAGGCAAAATTTAATCTCAAGTCAAACCGATGAATCTCTTATAGGAACACTTGTCTTCTCTAATGAAAGGAATCTCGGAGTTGTAAAAAAGCCTCAGATGAAATAAATATCAATCCTGAGGAAAAAATTGTTCTCCAAGTTTTTTGTGCGCCGTAAGTCGTGCATTATTCTATTAATATCAAACTTCGTTTCTTTCATCTAAAGCAATTTTTAGTATTCCTTTCTAACTTCGGCTTGTTTTATTTTATTCTGTATAGAAAGAACAAATGGGATTTCAAGTAAATAAATTTACTAACTTATAAATTATATATTACTTTAAGACATACTTGATGATAGTAACACTGAAAAGTTTAAATCAAATAAATGTTTTAAAACATACACTGAAAAGACGAAACTGGGACATTTTTCCTGTTACACTTACTTCACTTATGATCAACATAGCATCTAATAAATTATCTATAAAGTGCTGTTATTACTTTATAAATGTAATACTTTTCCCCCAACAAAGTACTATAGTTTCTTCCTTGACCAAAAAAATTTCACATAATTTCTTTGTTACTTGCTTATAGAAGTAATGAAAGTATAGAGGACGTAACGGCTCTTTTAATACAAATTTGGTTCAATTTATGTAAAATATTTTGTATTTAAATTTAAACCTGTCTTGATATATAGAAAAGAAGATTGAGAGAAAAAGCAAATCTTATGCTCAATGCTTTCCGTCAATGATGTGTATGAAAATTTATTCCAATAGACAGTTTTCATAACTATCAAACTGATAGTTAACTGAAAAAAATTGAGTTCCAAAACTTATTCTTTAATCGCTATTCAAACCAGAACTGTTGAATCTATTTCAAATCAAGTTGTTACATTGGTCAGCACCTAACCTGTCATCATTTATTCAATACTTAAAATTATTCTGACAAATTTACTTTTCAATGCGGTTTAGAGAAGCAGTTCTCAATTCTTCTACGTTAGTTTCAATTTTTGGTGGTATCATTTAACAGAAAAGTTATCTCGCGTATGACTAATATATTTAATCTTGTTATCGAAACACTTTTCAGTTCATGAAACCACAACAAGTTCTCAGGGAATGTGTTTATTTTATAGATTATAAAAATTTTATATAAAAATGATTAATTTTTATAATATATTAATAAAACAATTTATTCGTATTTACATACTTGTCAAATAAAAATATTTCAATGACTAAATTTACAATTACGTTACAGCATTATTTCTTAACATAAAATATGTTTACGCCAATCTTCGGTACAAAACATCTGCATTACTCAGTTTCTCATATTTCTGATACATCAGTTTCTTTAGATTCATTTTTTCTTTCACAATCGACTCAACATTACTCTAGAAAGTACATCCTTTATTACGTGAAAATTGTAAGAAGGCTAATGAAGTGAAGGATGTAATTTCTAGAATAACGTTAAACCAATTGTGAAATTTAATAATGTAACCAAATATGAGAAACAGATACTTTGTACATGAGATTTGCGTAAACATATTTTTTTATTATGAAATATTGACGTGATGTAATTGTAAATTACGTCAATGAAATGAATTACTACATTGACAAGTATGTAAATATGAATGATAATGTGTTTTAATATATTGTAAATAATTAATAATGTTTATATAAAAATAAGTTTATATGATATGTATGTATGAATGATTGATATTCCAATACAAGTAGTGCCGAAAGCTACTGACGTTAATATCTCGAGATAAAACATATTTCCTGAGAACTTGTGTTGTGGTTTGTTGAACTTAAAAGTGTTATAGCATCAAAAGAGTTGTAGTAAATCATAATTTTATTTAAACCTAGTTTTAAATTTTTTACTTCACACGTTTCTGCGAGGATCTAATCATTCAATTATAACTTGCAACAATTTCTGTAGTTTATATCTTAATTCGCAAAAAAGTGGTAAAAAATATAATTCTAATTAAAGCTAGGTGCGAGTTAAATTGATCGTTTGCTATTAAAACTTAAAACAGTGATAGAAAATTAAATTAATTCACAGGTAAAACGAATATAAGTTTCGTTCGAAGTTTCCAACCCCATTCCTGTTCAATCGGACGCTGCAACCAGTTGCTTCCAGGAATAGGACCCATTTCGCACTGGAAATTAACAGAGGCAGTCGGCTCCGGAAAAGCATATAGTTGTGCAAGCGGCTTTCTTGGGTGCTCGGAGCTTCATTATTCTTGCAACACTGCGAACCCTTGACCCGGGCAGGTCACGAGGAACCCCACACCCCAGTTTCCCGTCCACTTTAGAAACTTCGTACAGAGGCAAGGACCACGCCCCGAGGCCGTAAATTTAATTGCGTCCTCTGTGATATGCTTTCTCGGCCTAAACTGTCGTGTTATTAAACGTCGTAATCTGGGCCGTGAGTTATTGTTGCAATTAAGACAATATTGCCAGGGAAATCGGAGACGCAGTGGACATTTTCATTTATTACCACACATTCGGACAGCTACAGTAACTCACATCTTCCATAAATGATTAGGTCCGTAATTAATTTTCCACTGAAACAATTTCATTATAACTTAGTGGAAACCCATTGAAATGGATTATCAGTTTTCTGTTCAACATATTGATAATAGTCTATCGAATCAGGTTTTTATTTGAGCTGGTTTCATAAAATCAACGATCTAAATAAAAAAATTATGTCGGAAATAACTTTAATTTTGTCGGGGAGGAATTAAGAAATTTTGTTTAATTTAATTAAATTATAGGTATCTATATTTCGGTTTAATTTTAACAAATTACCAATTTAGTACCATAATAAATATTAGATTACCTAACTACCCAATGAAACAAATAACGGATTATAACTAATCACAAATGAGATCTTAAACGAGGTTAGGACGATCAGTATCTAATATACTGTTAGCGACAGGCAACAAGTTCCTTAATTCTTATTATTAAAGCATGTATCGATTTTACAATTTAACTAAAAAATAATTGTTAAGTATCCATACAATATTGTGACTCACTTATCTGTGGAGGTTCTGACTCAATGTCATACGTGTTTTGTCATTACTTCCGAGCATCATAGAATTTAAGCAGACAGTATCTATGAAAAACGGTACAGTTTTGACCTAAAAGTATAGGATTGTGGGTACGACTCATAAAGGTCTTTCAATGACCTCATTTATAGATCCTGTATCAATTATCATCTGTTTTTCACAATAATTAAATCATGGTTATTAACAAACTTGTAAAGACCATCAATTTTGTTTTAATAACCCATCAAAAGTTTTGTTACCATGTCTATATTTGTTTATATCAAATTATAACTACATACTTCAAGATTTAAGATAATGAAAAATTAAATAAAATGATTTTGATCAGTAATTGGTTTTTAATTTGTCATTTTTCTGTATTTTAGCTTAAGTTATGTCATCCAACATTAACGTCAAAACTTCGAAACATCCTTGCTTACTTTATTTTCGTAAGAAGAACATAGTTATCTTCAAAGTAATTAAAACGGTATGGAAGAGAGAATGGTGTAATTGAAGCTCGGCATCTCCATTCAGGACAGGAATAAGTATTCAAATTTTTAGAAGGTGTTGTCCACTTTCTTCAGGAGATGGTAAGTAAAATCTCACGAAAATATCAGGAACTCAGGTAAGTCACCACCTTTTTCTTTTACTTTTCCTTACCAATTTTTTAACTACATTACACTATAAAAAAGTTTAGACAATATTTGTTAGTCAATATAAATTAAGTATTCTATTAAATATTTATGCAAATCAACATTTTTCAGGAGTAAATAGTGTTAGAAATTATAATCACCTTACGACCTCAAATTTTGAGCCATTTCTCTATTTCAGATCGCCCTAGGGTGAATTTCATTTACCTGAAATGAGAAAGGAAATTGTGATTCACTTTAATTTATTAAAATATTACCATGCTTTAATAACATTACTTTAATTATAATAAATAAGTAAAATATACAGTAAAAATACAATTTCGAATACTTCAATATTGATTTGGTTCAAGGCACTGACACGATCTCAGTTTTAAAGACAAATTTAGAATAAAGATTTACCTTAGCAATAACTCATCAAGAACAGTCTTTGATGTTTCAATCTCGTATTCATTTATCGTAGTTCACTGTTGAATAGTTTACATATCTTCCCGGGCCCCTAATTAAATTTTACTACCTTACTATACCTTCCACGTCGTTCTTCCCTTTCAATTCCCTTCCTATTCCTATTCTAAAGAGGAGTTACCTGTTTCAAGATCACCTTCATGTAGACTGTTAACCAAAAATAATATTTTACTAATTCTAAATAGTCTGGAATTTTTCAATTCATGAAAGATTTTGTCTCTTGAGACACTCAGAGGCGGGATGGAGTTGATGCTATCTTGAAGAGACGTGAAATTCGTTTTACTTCACTCCTAAGAGTAATTCCCATTTTTCCACATATCTCACGGCCACTTCATTAGTCATTATGCCCGCTGCCTCGACTTTTTCCATTAATCTTCAGCATAACAACAGTCCCTAGATTCTGTAGACGTTTCGACCATTTCTCCTTAGTGACAACACTTCCGTTTCATGTCTATTTAAACGCAGAGCAATGAATTTTCCTGCAATATTATGGCCTTAACACCATTCATAACTTCTTGCCAGCCGATCAGAGAGATAACTTGAAGAAGTATTGAGCTTATGTCTTTGTTGGTTGACTAGAAATTTGATGCACTTAAGGGAAACAGTAAGTAGTCGTAAATTCAATATTGATTCATTGCTCACTCTGAATAGTTATGACCCATACAGTTTCACCACCAGAGTAGCAAGACCGATAACGTATACGTTCCCGTAATTGCCGTTTATTAATACGTCTGACTGCATTTACCTTGGTCCTAGGCGAACATTTGCGTACATAATAATTAGCTGACTATGACAGTCCATGGCGGCAAAATCAGTGCACATACACGTACAATTGATCATTCCATTATAGGTGTTGTCCAGATTTCCACATTACATCCTAATATGCAGTAATGCCATTCGGTGTCGGCGTCGGCCATTCAATACATAAAGCTAATTTAATTAGCCGCAAATATGTTATAACGCGTACACAGGTTTGCCGAGTAAGCATAATTCATACATGTATGTTTTACACACATTTCAGGTTGGCTTAAAAATATTTTTCTTTCCAGATTTTCAGATTTAACACACAAACATATATGCCTTTCGATAATACAAGAAGGGGAAAAGTGATGTATAGAGATGGCTTTGTAAATTTTCACAGCAGGCACGAACAAAAAATTTGAAGGCAATCTCAGGAAACATATTTCTTTCTTTTCATCATTTAAAAATTCTCCAATATTGCTTCAACCTTGAAAAATAAATATTGGATTGTTGTAAGAATTGTTTGATATTCACTAAAAATATATGAAATTATGTTACCTAAAGAGTCACGTCAATAATGTTCCTTAACCTGAAAAAAAATTAACGATCTCTATAATGAGATTAAAATTTTTATTTGAAACAGAATATACCAACATGATATAGATGGAATAAGAATTTAGGTCGTGTATCACGAACTGAATTTAGCCACTATTTGTTTGATTAAACTATAGGTCCTGATTAGTAGCTTGGTTCTTTGACAAGTGTTGTAGAAGAAAGGGGACGGAGGAGGGGGAGTATTTTCGTCAAAGTGCATAGCCGATGGAAGTTTCTAAAAACATTCGCTATATATTTAGCAATGGGATTTACAGATAGAGCCACCTTTCTTCATTTTACGGATGAGATTGTTTCGTACACCTTAACTAAAGCAATGTTTCCCAGCGTCATGTTTTTAAAATAGCTTTCATACAACAAAGTTATCCCAACAAAGTTTCATGTTAAATTGATCTCCGCGTCCTGTCCCTAGTACAAGCGGACTTCGGCGAATCGAATCTCGACACGACTTGCTATTTCTCACCAGTTATATCTCTTTATTGACGTCCTTTAAGATGAAAGAAAACGAATAACTGTTGTTCAATACGCAGACCTATGTATGTTAACATCGATTTTTAGCTAACTAAATGATGAGTTTTATTTTCCACTGACTTTTAATCGAATGAAGAAAAAACAACAAATTAAGCACGATCACTAAGAAATTACGATTTGCGCTTACTTATATAAGCAATAAGATATTTCATAACCATACATGTCATCGCAGTTAATTGACTCAAAATAAAGCAATCAAAGTGATTGCGACTTAACCAAACAGTTGTTCCAATGTAAACAAAACAAAGAAAGGATAAAATCATAGATTATATTACAAAAATAAAACGAAGAACATATTTTGAATTGTTTATTTAAGAAGTGTTATATAAACCGAGTATTTACAGATAAGATTTGAAAATTGAATAATGGAAACAACACTAATGAATTCATTGTTAACATAGAAAAGGGTTTAGATAAATATTACTAATAAATAAAAAAGTAGTAAAAATGATAATTTTAGGGTAAATTCGTGGGCTTTGTAAAAACAGACATTAGGTAACATGCTGATACTGTAAACCCTAGGAAACTTGCTTTTAAAAATATTTCGATTAATATAAGAATAGATTCTAAACTAAGTCGAGAGAGATTTAGGTTTAGAGTAACGACAAAAATTCTAAATATCCCCTACAACGACTGAATTAAAATTATGATAATGAAAACCGATCTCTCAAAACTAAACCAGATGAAATGATTATATCAGATAAAGTGTTAGTATTTTTGTTAAACTAGGAATAATTTTTTTTTTGCCGTGATATTATTCGAGTTACGAAAAGGCTAATAAAACACGAGACCTTCTGTTAAAGAAAGTCAAAATTATACGCTTAAAATAAATAGGTTTTTACGCTGTTACATAGTTGAATACTGTAAGCAAGTAAAACTTCCTGGATGACAAGTATGTGGCGTGTAAAATGTAATATTCTATTCATTCTGATAATGATGAAGGGGTAGAATCCTGTTTGTTAAAAAGGTTAGTCATGTGGAATAGAATATGTACATGCCAACCCCGTTAAGCCCCAAAGGTCTGTGATAGAGTAACTGCAATTGAACTAATCCGTTCCTTTTCAAGGGAAAGCAGAGAGGCTAGGGTAAGTTGTGACTTGGATAGAAACACCATGACTTATGACAGGGGGAGTGAATGTCATTACACACGGCAGCACCCTCGTAGTCCTGGTCAAGCAGCTGCTTCCCATAAATAACGCCATGAGCCCACATGGTCAGCTGGTCCGCCATTGTGGACGCCCCGCCTTGCTTCCAGAGACGTGATTAATGAATCGCAGCTCGCCGGCGTGTCATGTACTATTACCAGCGAGATTAATACGTAATTAGAGGCTGCAATCGCTTCGATTATTCATATTACCTTATCAAAATTTTGATTAATTGATCTTGTATTAAAACTGCTTTAAAATGGGCTCACACTCGGTGAGGGTGCGTCGACAGTGATTGGCTATTCTTCATCGAAATCGATCAAGGCTGGCTTATAAGCATTATCCACATCTTTCTCGACTTTGGAATAGTTCATTTTTTCAATAGGGTCTTTAAAATATATCTTAAATATTGTGGTTTTTCTGACGTTAGTCTTAACACTAGAAATGAATTATAAGGAAAACTAGCCAAGGAAATGAATAGGGTCAGAGTTAAAGCATAGTGAAAAAACAATGCTCTGGTGAACAGAATCTAAAATCGGCAAAACTGAACTGTCTGTAAGAATCCGAAAGGTGCACAATTTCAAATTGTTCACACAAAACGGCATAATATGGAATTGGAATACGTATTATACATTTTTTCCAGGAAATATTAAGTTTCGTCTACTCGAAAGTTGCAAGACACCTTAGAAATCGAATTATCCACATAATTATAAAAATTACATACACACTTTCCTGCCACTGTTGTACTCCTTCACCAATAGCAAACAGGAAAATTCCTGTGAGGTTAGTTACATTACAAAATTCCTCACATATGGTAGTCTTGGACGCACAGCGACCTGTATTAGCAAAGGCCAAGAGGAGTTTCATCAACAGAAGAATGCACCCACCTAGCGAGCGAAACGTTGACAAAGTCGCTGATGGACAACGTGAATTAATAATGCAAAATCAATTATTAATATATATTATTCATTTACTACAATTACCATTAATTACAAATTTATTTTCATATAACAATCCTATAGAACTTAATTTATCAAAGTCAATGTTATAAAATTATAAAGATTAAAATGATTATTGTCGTCGGCAAAATGGTAGAGCCCTGAGTTTGAAGCCTCACTGTGCCCATTCTGGTTGAGCTACATTATTGTAAAAGGTCTCATATTTTGCAGAGCTTAATTCTATTTCATGATATATAAATGTCAAATTCTGGTTTTATTATTAGTTACATTTGAAAAATTCCAACCTTCTTATTGCCTACATATTATATTTCAAAAAAGTAATAGATTAGATAGTATCGGCTTAATTTATTTTCCTTGCAGGAGTGTTTCAAGTTTCACTACTTATGAGCCTATTTTTAAAGGGAATTAAATTATTTTTGGATGGTATCTACCGGGAGTAAAGAATTTATCTGAAGACGTCGTTCATCTCAGATCCAGCGATTTTAACTGAAACACTGCTACGAATTCACGTAAATAATTCTACCGCCAGTAATTGACTTGATTCGACAAACTTGTCATGGGTTGAAGTTCTACGTCCTCGTGTGCTTCAACGTCGTGAGATTGTTTTCAATTACAATTACAGTCTTTCATCAGTAAAATGATTTAAAATTACATAGCTGTAAAGCTTAAGTCTCTTATTTTATCAATTAACGAGATGCTTTTAAATTTTCCTTGAGTAACTAAACGCATTTAGTTATTTAATAAACTGGATCGCTTGTACTAAACCGCGGAAAGTCGCGTGTCTACGGGACTGAAGAGGCGATAACCAAGGTGCGTGTTTGTGCCATGACCGCGTAGGGGCGGAAATCCGTAAACTTAGTTTTTGTACGTCAATATGGCCAGTAATGAAGATATACCAGCGACGAGGTCTGCCGTGAGAATGAGTCCCCTACGGAACGACACTTCATCACGACAAGCGAACCGGAAGACCTTCGGAATTAGGTGGGCCTATCGTCAAACAAAATCGACACGAACAACTGTAATAGCCGTGCTACCGATGTCGTTCATGTGTATCTTAACGTGCGTTGACACTTTTTAACGAGCTTCCAGAACCACAGCAATTTTCATTGCCGCAAATTTGATGGGTTGGATTTTAAACGTCAACTAGTAACAATGTTTGATCCTTATACGACTGCCACATTGCTATGTTTAACAATTAAAAGCAGCTATTACGGTGTTCCCAAACATTTATAGTCAATTATCTTGTATCAACTGTACTACCTTACGACGTTTCAAAGTACATCGTCTATTACCGGTTGTAGAAATAACCCTTGATTTTTCATAATGTGGTAATTTATTTGTTTATTACTTACACCGGAAAACCTTTCAGCCTCGCATATGAAGTCGCTTTGACGCCTCTAAATTTTTATTTAAAAAAATTAATTGTGAGAAAGAAAGAACTCCAGTGAGAGGTTGCTATGATCTCATTGACACAAGTGCGCATGGTATACAGACATTTAGACTTACATTTGTTCACATAATGAATACAGTAAAATAAGTTTTTTGCAGTTATGGCTATATTAATAAATTAATTACTTTCATCTTGTAGAATGATTGCTGTTATTTCATAAAAATTTTAAGAGTTGTGTGTGAACGCTCAAATATAATTTTAAAATTCGTAAAAATTTCTGAAGCGATGTGGAATTTGGTAAAAATCTTCACATTTTATTTTATAAGAGGAAATTTTGCAGTTGTTTTATCACTTGTGTGTATCTTAACGTGCGTAGACACTTAATGAGCTTCCAGAACGTATTGAAGACTACATGATATTGGGATACAATGCTGATAAATACGTTTAGGCGCTGAAATAAGTAGATTAATAAAGTGTTTAAATCTATTACATAGTCGTTTTTTCTATACTAATACTTGACAGCCATCCGGGTCATAATCATTCAAAGACAGAAGTATTTGGAACATATATTTAACGACTTACGACAAAGCCGCAGGCATATCATCACACTACTTCTACTCAAGAAATGCATACTTTATAAACCTACACACTGATCGAATGATAAACTATAATAGCTTTCTAATAGTCGTAACGTTAAATTATTTAAACTAAAATCAAAGAATAAATTACCGAGTTCACAAGTTCATCAATTACCGACAACCTTAATTGGTCTACTGTGCGTATATATCAAAGATAAATAATTAAGTTCCGTGTCAGTACTCGATTTGGAAACGTCATACAACCATTTAATTCTTAAAATAAACTAGTAGAATATTCATGTCTGAAAATTTTTAGTATTCTATGTTGCTACCCGTAGGAGAGTAATGTTTAGATTTTATTTTTCATATAATGTATTTCATAGTTAGGTCTGTTTAGCATTTTAAAATTAATTGGAAATTAACTTTACTGTATATTACTAAGCGCTACGTTTCAAAAATTTTAATCCTATTAATTTTAAATTGTGCTGCACAAGCGAATTAAATATGACAACCACATTCCCGTTAATTATAGTCCAATCTAATTTGAACCTGTATATTTTATGTTTATATTATTGGCTCTTTATTAATGTTTAGTAATGGTGTCAAACAAGATGAAAGAATAGTCTAATAACATCTTAGGGAAATGTGGTATTAAATAAATAATATTATATGCCTGACTGGAGAACTTTCGTTTTTTATGAAGGATGAAAAATATCTGCAGCTTGACTAGAAACTCCTCAACATCAGTAACTACAGAGAACAATTTAATTTTGATCAATAATCCATATTTATATCTGTCTATATCTCCGGTGTGTGAAAGGTGTTAGCACCTGCAATAGTATAAGACTATATCTTTCCATTCATCGGGTTATATTCTTTATTTTAGTGGCCATTCTTTTCAACACATACCTACACGCCACAGATAAATAAAAATAGCCGATAAATAATCAGGTCCAGTGCTCGTTACAAATTTTGAGGTGTTTATCAAAAATTATCACCACTTGAAGTTTTCTGGAAATATTTAACAATTCACAGATCATTAATGGGCTATCTTTTAACTCACCATTCTTGGAGCTAAAAGAAGTTTACCTCCACCCACAACAGGAAGTACCCCTTTCATTCGGAGCTAGTCCCCCGTAATTGGACACAATAATTGTAACCAAGGCTTTGACTTTTGTCGGAAAAATGGTGGGCTGCCGTGGTTGGAGACTAATTTCCGGCTAACTCATTACCCTTCCGGACGCGGATTATGACTTTCATCCCCATAAACATCACCGCGCTAACGAGCTCTTTAACAGCCGCAAATAGAAACAAACGAAATTATTAGGCCGACTTTGCAAAGGTAACAAAGCTTGCAATCAAAGCGCGTTTCCGCTGGAGAGAACGGTTCAGGCCAACTCTTCCGAGGGTGATATTTCTGAAATATTGGTATTTGCCATGCGGAACCCTCCACTGGCGAAGCTGCCAGGCTCGTTCCTTTCTCAAATGGAGTTTGCATACGACATCAGTTTCAAGTCTTGCGTAACAGACAATATATTGCACTAGGGGGGCTTGACAACATCAAGCTATGTTTTCAACTCTGGACGTTCTTGCCAAAAGATTCGCAGTCAAAGGGAATCTTTTGTTATCAACAGCTACTGTCTGGGGATTTCCTTTTTCCATGTGTGTGTTCACAATAGAACGAATTTTCTCTACCTATTTTTCTGGTAGACACGATGAATCAGTGAAATCTATAAGCAAAATTCATGAGCAGTGCATTTATGATCCAGCATAAAGATCTGATTTTCAGATAGACTACTACTAGAAGTGTAAAATTTTAAGGTATTGACGGTAGGGGCTTGAATTAATTATGGATGGACAGAATGTAGTTAAGATTGAGTTGATGATTTGGTCAAAGTAACTGAAGGAAAGAAACTGATCGTACTATTTGAAAAAATTTTTACGCAAACTGAGGAATAAGAAAATAGTTGAAGCATTAATTTTACTTGTTCAGGATTTTCGCCTGTGCAGACCGCGGAAGGTATTTCAAACCACATCCATGAGTGACGAAAGTGACAAAATTATGGGTGAAATATGATATCGTTACGTCTTTTCGTATTTTGCAGTTAGTAATACTGTACTTTGTCAGTGAAGTTTCATACTCAATTCCGTACTTTTACTTTCTGAGTAGAATAAGCAAATATGTACTCCATCAGTGTTTTTTGGGGAGGGGGAGTAAACCTACTACCTGAATACCCGATTACCCGAGTATTTATTACTATTAGTCGAAAAACAAATTATTTTCACACTACTTTCGTTTGGTTTACCCGTGATTTAAGTAGCATAGAAACCATTATTTCATTGCTCTGCATACCATTATTTAGAACAATAAACCATTGATCGACCTATGTGGGTATTTGGATAGCTTTTAATTAACCGGTTTGTTAACTGGTAGCACCTTAACCCAGCCAATATTTTCCTGACAAATTAAATGAGCAATCTTTCTTAAAAAAACTTAAATTCCTGGTGTACTAACAGAATGAAATATATTTCCAATATTTGGAAGGAATTACAAATTCACCAGCATGCTACACAATTTCAAATTACACGGAGTGCATAAAATATACATTTCCCGTACCTTAAAAAAATAAAAATATTCCCGTTATATTAAAAGAGTAGTAAATACGATATCTTGAGGAAGCCGAGAATAATCATGGGACAATAGTTGAGTCACGGGTAATGTAAAATGTGTAACCGGCAACACGTAATCTATTAAGTCTCTTGACCTTTGAACACAATTATTTATGGATATGATGTGGTAAATTGAAGCATAGATAATCTTACTAATAAAAAACTAATTATTTACTGAAGCAGTAAAACCGTATGACATTTTTCAATCATTTAGATATATTACTGCAAATGAAAATTATGCATCAGTTTATTTTAATGAATAAAACTGAATGTTTGTCTACAAATAAGTTAAAAATACTGCTCTAAATTTTCAAAATTTCTTCGAATTCTGTGATATAATTTTGTACACGAACAACCTCCATTAAAACCGAAATGATTTATACCGTTTTAGCGAATTCAAAATTACAAAATCACGTATATTAATTAAAGCTAATTATAAATGCTTTCAGTGGGAACGCATAAAATTTCGAGGATCACAAGTATAGTGGTCGCAGCTGTTAGTCGTATTATTAAAACGCAAAATTTCATCTTCTGCACCGCAATGATCGCAATTATACATTGGGGAACAAAAGAAATAGCTCTGTTTTATTTGGTAGGATTACGTAACATACAGGGATTATTGTAAGTAATTCATTGTGACAGCGTGAGGGTGGCCTTTTTATAAAAGTAAAGCCCCACAAAGCGAGGATCAATAAGATTACAAGCGGTGTATGGCGCTCTCACCATCAGCTGCCACATTTTAAAACATTTACCAAAACGAAGCTCATTTTTAGGAAGGCGGCTGAAAAGAAACGTTTGTGGCTGGAGGCGCCGGACTGATTCGACAGTGCAGACCACCCCTGACAGTCGCTATTGACGTAATTACGGTGGCTATGACTAATTATTTGGGTTAGTATTAGCAGAGACAGCGTGCATGATTACGGCTGTGGAGTTCGTGTTTATTACTCCGCGTGACGCTCTCCAGTTAGCCGTGGCTAAATGTAGGCTACCAATAACACTGGCCTCGCCTCCTCCTTTGATTAGTCACGAGTGCGCTGCGACAATCTTGATCTGGGACCGCAGATCCCTTAAAGCAACTGTCCACGAAAAAAAAAAATAGTATATGTTTTCTGTTCGAAGTGTTTCTCCAGATGTCACTGAGACCGTGGCAATATTTTGGTGAATTTATTTATGTTCTGGTCGGATTTCAGTTCAGTGTTAGCAGTGTCGAGAATGAAGGTAATCTTCGTAATGACACTTCATATTGCCATTGCCGCTGTACATTTCTCGGCTTAAAAATTCAGTTTCTATCTGTAAAAGTAATTTGCGCTACATCAGTCTGGAATGGTAGGTGGTCTTCGACTGCACTAAAAATGTCAATGGAGACGACCATTATTTATGTCAAGTTAATATTCCATTGCAAGGGTATTTCGACGTGTTGAACCAACACCAACAAAACCAAGATATGCAGAATTTACATTCAATGGAATCCCCCGCGACTTCCGGCTGAACGTATTTGAAGAGATCCGAATCTCCCATTCAGCGATCACTGAGCGCCAGGAAAGGGCGATGGCAAGTCAAGATTCAGGATTCTAAACTGATGCGAGTCCCGTGATATCTCGAAAAATACTTTATTTATGCGGTAGCGTATAATGTACGATTGTCCTTCACACTAAGATTCGTTTCATGGATCAATTTTCATGCTGGAATAATTTTCGGGAATGAAAACTGATATTATTAATCCTGTTCGGTGCGTTATGCATATATCACGGGTATGAAATTTAGAGGAAGTAAAAAATAAATGTACTGCTATTGTTTCAGTTAGTAAGAGACTCGATGACCGCACACGGTGCATTTGTTCTCACGTCTGGATAAGAGCCGGCTCCCCATTACCAAAGTTCGGGGCCAGACGCCACGGCATTACGGCAGCTTAGAGGGAGGTTCTCCCTCCCCTCCAGCAAGTTGCTGGTTAGCATACAAATACCAACCGGCTCACTACACTTTTAGTTAATGACGCCTTCCCACCGTCATGGGGGCTTGAAACTTGTCTCTCAGAACTTGGCTACCGTCCCGGTTCGACCCAGATTAGGTCCGGTGATAGAGCGACGTTCTGTCAAAGGGTGGTAACGTCTGTGGTCGGTCAGCTCACAATTCAGTGAACGCATTCCCAAAAGCATGAAAAATTTTAAAAGGCTGGGCTCCCAATATTGTTTTTATTTCGACAGTCTAACTCAGTTCTCGCTCTGGTGTGATGAAGACTCCTGACCCTGTATATTGAGTCACATCTAACCTTATACTTTTCCAAAAACTTCGTAACATGTATTTACCAATTATTTAATTGTATAATTGAAACCTGAGTTAATTAAATAAGTGTATACAGAAATAACTCGGACTTATAGCCTCCATAATGAAAATAAACAAATCTGCCAAAAAAGTAAAATGAAATAGCATTAAATTTATAATTTTCACCAACTGAAAGGCAATTAGGTCTCAACTGTTATGAGTTGTAAATACGTAACCATTTCACTAGAGGAGAGTTAGTAAATTTTATTTTCATTGATCTGAGACCTAAATTTAAAATAAAATTGAAATATAAATACAAATTAGGAAAACTGCAGCGTAATTTTATCAGCAATAAGAAATAGATCGGGAGTGTTTGACTACCTGCAACAATGCATTGAGTTTCTGAGAAACTTTTTGAAACGCCATCATACACAACACAATAAGCATTTAGTTTGTCCTGCTTGTAATTGAGAATGACAAAGTACTCACTCAACATTATTGTCAAGCTTCATGATATTGATAGAACGAAACCAAGGCTATGCTTCTATAACTCTTCACGCCCTCTCTATAGTAAATACTTTTTACTATCAAAAAGTTTTTTGAGAACGTTTAAAACACTTAATTTCTCTCAACTAATGGAATACCTTAAAAATATTAACTACAAAATAACCGTATATTAATTTCATAAAGGTCACAGGTCTTCAAACCTTATTCAAGTATATGAAAATTAGCATTTGATATAATAATTGCGACAAACTCGGAAATCCCATAATACTATTTTAACATTAATAAATACGGAATAGTACTAGACGTACAATCATCCATCGATTTTTCATTATTCATAAAAAAATTATTTAAAGAAAAATGAATGGTGAATAAAGCTTATGTCCTAAATAATTATTTCTAAAACCTACACATATTAGATGTGTTGCATTGTAATCCATATAATTAAAAATCTGAGGTCGTAAAAGGTCCTACCATTTCACACACGCTGTATTAAGAATATTTTTACACTTTCAGTTTTGTTGTATTAATTAAATAAGGTAATTATAGAGCAAACTATAGTTTATAATTTTGTATGAAAATTATATATATTACATATTATTTGCAACGTATAAAATGATGTACTGTTATGAGGGTAACGTTGAAACAACGAATGGTGACTTTTCTATGGTCACTATAATAGATATGAGAATGTATCTCCACTGATATTTCATCGTAATAATGTCTGAATTTATGAGAAGAATAATAACACTTTTGTGCATTATCACCAATAATATTAACGTCTCCCTGTGATTGCGTTACATGTGTCGTTTCTATTTACAGTGCAGAAACACAGGTTTTTGTGACAGTAATTGAGATATATTTCAGGTCCCACGATTTGTCACATTATTTTGCAGCGTTATGTAAATTGCCGTAGCGACATCGATTCGCGTCCCAACAGCTGTGTTTTGGTGTCCAGCGCGTGCTTCGTAGCCGGGGGAGACATAAGGACGTCCAATTTGCAGCGCAGTAAACTCACCCTTATGTAAGGGGAAGAGCCTTCCTGCAATAATGGCCTGCTTGCAATTCTTACAGCGTGCCAACGTATAAGCACGTCGAGGATTTCGTAGTCGGCACTAAGATTTCTCCTGACAAATGTCTACTTCACGCACATTCTGCAACTATTCTGTTGAGTGTAATGCGCCGGCACAGTTCTACTTTATTGCTCGAACGTTTCAAAGTAAAATGGTAAATTGTGTCTTCAACTAATACTGAACCATAACTGAAGCTTCGGAGATTTAGAAAATTTCTGTAATTCGTTTTAACTCAGTCAGTAATACGGCAGGCATACTCTTAAGATACTATTTAAATCATGTACTTAAAAATATGATATTCAATAATAAGAAAAAAAACTCTGCTCAAGAGTATTGCGGGCTTGCATAATTAGTGCTTGATTTTCACATCCTCTAATGTTAATTAAAACACAGTTACTTAAAAGTTACATTTATGTATTTATTATATTAAAACGCCTAGATATTAAAATAATTTAAGGATATAAATTACAGTAGCTTCATATGTACCTTCCTCCCCCAATAAATTAATAAATAATGTATAACTTCCTTTCACAATAAAAATATTATGTTTCCAGCTGAGTATCGGAAGCTTTATTTTAGTATACGCAAAACTTATTTAACTTTTAAGTCTAAAAGTTCTGATAGTGAACTATAATTTTATGAATAACCAGCTAGGTGCCAGAAAGTTCCCGGGAGTTAATTTAAATTAGCCCATTACTGTATTTAACTGAACAGTAATCTCTTTGGCAACCACAGCGAGAGAATCAAATATTTTTAAATTTATCTTTTTACGTCCCCTACTCTACCGCGATGACTCAGTATCTCAATCGAGTCAAGAAATCTACTGGTACCTTAAATAATCACACACAAATTAAAACACACAGTAATAGTCAAATATATTTGTAATTGAACCATCTCTTCAGGTAGATTAGTGTGAAATAATATCTGTAGATAAATGCATACAACTACGCGAAATAAAATTAAGTGCGCCCTGCCGTAGTCTTTATATAATTTGTCTCAATCATTCGTCTGAGACTTATTAAACCTTTGCATATTTATTAACTAATTTAAAAGTATATTTACTTGAATCATTTTAAGTATTATTCCAGGCTTAACATAAACTTAATCATCTCGTTTGACAGACTAATATCCTGACGAAAGTTCTTAAGGGTAGGGATTCCCTCACCCCTCCCCCCTGAAATATCGACAAAAGCCTTCTCACTAAAATGCACAGAAATATCATGACAATTGGATGAATGGTATGAGAACGTATAAGGACAAATTTTGTAAGTCGCAGTGCGTTCCAACGACGCCCGGTATATGAAGTCTCGAGAGCACAGCATACATTGGCTATGTAAGTTATAGCCTGTAGAGTCTGCAGCGTGATGGTATGATGAGAGGACGTGAGTTTGATGGTTGGAACAGTATCGCGACCTCGTGAATTCGGAGTCGATGGGAGGAGACGCGGTAGGAAAGTCGCGTTCAGGGGGTTCAGATTGCGGCCACGTGCTTATTACTAGGGTAAGGAACCAATCACCGAAATAATGTGCTGTTAGGCCGAAGTAAAAACGGGAGTTGGATAAACAAACTGAGCTTCTTTAGTTTTATCGTCGAATGATTGTGCTGATGAGTGCCTAGGAGTGTCTGAATTTGTGTAATGACTTCGCTTGTATTAGATTACTTTCCCCTGGTTGATTATCAAATAGTGTTGTGTTGTTTAATAAAACTTTTGGTATTATTACGAGTAAAAATACCTGGCTTCCTATCACATATATTATCGTAATCGAAATATCGTCTTCGAGTTAAGCAGCCGGAGGCCGAGAGAATAAAACGACGTATGGAGCTATTGTCTTAAATATATAATAATATTAATCTGAAGAAATTAACTTGAATATGACAGTTATAAATAATTAAGCTAATGTAAAAACTATGTAGATCTTGTTAGTAATTAGTTGTAGAGTAATTATAGATTATTAATCCCGTTATTATATTGTAATATATGATTTGGTTCACCTCACTTTAGAAATGCCGCAACAATAGTACTCAACTGGTTGATTGCCATCAACGTTGAAAGCAACATTAGTGAAATCGATATCAATAACATTGAAACGCTCCCTTAGTAATTGCCATAAATAAGTTTTCCATTAGGAAACTCTTCTAACAAAGGATTATATAACACGAGAAACAACACTTAACGCAGAATAGATTTCTCGTGGCTTGTTAGATTTAAACACGATTTGTGTGTTTGTACAGATTCCAAATAAATTCGAAGACTGTAGTTTTTTAATAAAATACCTCAACGCTTCATGAATATTTAAATGAGATAATATATTGTTATAAAGATTTTCTTAAGTTATATTTCATACACCTTCAGCATAAAAAATTGTCCAATGGTTGAAATGAACATGATGGCGCTCCATGCTCATATTGCACACAGTCTCCAGTTCTCAGAACGAATACGAGATGACAATAAGAATTTATTTGGTTTCCCGTGCGGCTTCAACGAAAGATGAACAAGGAATATTTTGCAAACACAGCTCATAACTGAACAAAAAGTGCATAAAACAGTTAAATAATATAGCAGAGTTATTTTTTGTGGCCGAAAATTGAGAGTAATTTTTATAGTTTATTGTTATAGCCAAAACTAATGTTTTCTGAGAAGTCACACACATATAAAAATTATTGCACGTTTGTAAAAATACGTAAACATTATATCGATTTTAAAGTTGAGTAATAGTTGAGCTAAAACTACGTATTTTATTTTGAAAAAAGGAAAAGCTATGATTTGACAGCCAACCTCATCGTTGAAGAATGTAATTTTTTCATTTAATTACATCAGAGTGTTATTGTTTTAATTATAAGAGGAATTATGTTAATGTTTGTGTTGTTACAATTTTGATATATCGTAATTTGATTTTTTACATGAAACTGGATTTGGAGAGAGAACATTATTTCTATGTTTGTGTCGACATAAACTGATGTCCCTGTTCTGATTTCGCATATCGGAGGAGTTTGGTAACCTAAATCGCAGTCCATGAAACATGAAAATAGGCTGGGAATTAATCAAATTTAATACGAACAAGTAGCTATGTAAATATATTATTAATTAGATTTTCAGTGCCATTAATAATTCTTATATAATTGAAGAAGAGTTTTCGTTTGGAGAATCCTGGAACTATTTCACATATTTAAAAATTGGATGTTACCTTAAATATTTAGTTTAGTTTCCAGAACCATATGTATTTAGAATTTTAATCACTACATGCTAAAATCAATAGTTTTCAAGCGTCGTGAGGCTAATAGAAAATCGATGTCCAGAAAAATACAGTCACGTTCATCTTTTAGGACGTTTCCCTCAACAAAACCAATAAATCAACTAGAGCCATGCATAGTTAAGAGGGAAGAACTGGCGGTAGACGTTCTTTGTGATTAATTAGGCTGCTAATGTGTTGATCAATTCGAGAAACAGGAAGGGAAGTGTGTAGCGTAGGACATGCGAATTTATCAAGAATGAAACTATCCACAATTTGAGTTATGACGGTTATGCATTCCGGTCAATACCGCACTTTCTCTATTAACTTTAAGAATACCAACTGCAGTATAAACATGAACGTATCGCAGAGAAAAAGTGAACGAAATGAGATTGTGTTGAATATAAAGGAAAATTTTTCATAAATCCTACAAAAGTTGACAAAGGTCTAAGAAATAGGATTTAAGGGGTCCTAATGTAAGTTCTAGAGTTTAAAAGAATTAATTAACCCTCTTACAATTAAAGAGTGACAAATTTTCCAAAATAAATCTTCCCAGGTTTTTCAGTGATTCCTACAAATAATCATAATAGTTCTTCATATGAGAATTTTTTATGTAACATTATATGTCCCCACTACCGATTGATATAATATACAGGTGTGGGCAAAAGTTTTGAAAAAAAGGAGGTGGATGGATTTTGGAAGAGAGAAATAGTGAGAGAGCGGTTGAATTTTGATTTGTTACATGGGTTTGTCTTAGATAAACCAGGCTGGGAGGCTCTTGGTCTCGGGATTGTTTGAGAAGATTTAATGAGCTCATTTCCTACTAGGAAGTTCAGAAAAATCTTTATTAGATTCTACCTGAGCGAGACCTGATAACCAGCTGCGAGCTTAAGACTACGCAGAAACCGTTACTGTCAGTTTGTACCATATTTAAATTTTTTTATTGAGTGTAATTACTAATTATCAGTAAGAAAAATTTAAGCAATAAATTTATAATATTCAATTCTAAAATTTAAAATTAATTTATTAACATTATTCATGTAATATTCTTCGTTTAAATTCATGTTCGTCTGCTGTATTTCTTCCACGTTACAAAATATTTTACTCTAACACAGATTACAGCCAAATATATATTACACTTGTTGCATCTCGTAATCATGTTTTACCCGTATAAAAACAATGTGTGAACATATTTATCTAATACGAAATGTATCATACATCATTTAGGTACGATGACGTCACTATTCTGGAGCAATTTATGGACCTCCAGCAGAGCTCGTATCACGATTTACGTGTCAGCTTGGCTAATTCACTTGTAATTCGTAGTCCGTTTATATTGACCGCGTTACTGTCTACGCGGGATGCAAGCATTGAGCCGCCTACTGTGTTCAAGCGTCGAACTTGTTCTAGCGCGAAGGCGTGAATCAGCCAACTAGTCGTGTGCAGTTTGATGGAACACCAGATAAAGTTTTAATTACAGCTCAATTGCTTTGAAGGCAGTGCCGAGATGGAAAATTGGAACATGAAAGCAAGCCAAGAAATAAGGGGACTGATGTTTACTCTTCTCATTATAAAGGAGCTTTATAAATTTTGCATATTGATTTTTTTGATTTGTAGACAATTTATGAAGGGGTAGAGAGGCAAATGAGTAAGTATTGTGACATGGCGCTCTTTAGTCACAGCGTTTGTCAATTTAAAATCGCAATTATTTTGTGCGCATGTTTGTGATGTTATTTTATTATTAGAAACGATGGCCTACAGAATTTCACAAAGTTACTCTTAATATAGTTTAAAATCCAAAATAGTACCTTCGGTTTCCATTTTTACCTGTTTTACGAATAACGTCCTCGTTTTAAACTGAATAATTTCACATTTTTCAGAATTTTCCAAAACCTTGAACTGTTTTTACAAATCTAATGTGTATCGCTGAGTTTCTGCTCCTCTGAAAACTGTCCTGGCCTAAAAATTTGAGTGTGCTTAGCTGGAGCAGAGTTGATATTTTCACCATATTGGCTTATTTTCCATGAATCAGGACTAACGTGGTCTAAAGTCAAACAATTACGTATCAGTATGATTGTCTTTACCACTGATGTAAATGTGATATCGTGACGCAATTGTTCTTTACGGACACGATTTATAGATTTTGTCATTAAATAAATACTCATCTATATCTGTAATGGGGGAATATTTATTTCGTCTCTTTATTCATAGTTTCGTAATTATAAACACAAAATTTAAGTTCAACTTGAAGTTATTATAATTTCAATTTTCATTTCAACCGTGCTTCTGTAATACTCTTCCTTTTTTCGATAACACAACGACCAATGTCGAGTTTCCTTACAGCGAATTCCCTGGTTTAATTACATGGAAACGCTATTTATAAAAGCATCAGGGAATGTTTTATGAAGTACTCAACTGAACTAAATTCGCGTGCGTACAACTGCTTGAATATTTAATGGCACGCAAATTCTTAGAAATACTCCAGCATTTCGAGTACAACAAACTATTTACAACTCACGGTATTATAGTAGCGTCAATGTCCTTGCATAATCACGAACAAACGAAATAAAAAAATAGCTATTTTTGAATCCTTGTTTTTATTAATTTCAAAAGTTGAAGATGCTTGTTTTTAAGATCGTGTTATTTACACGGGTCATTAATGTTCAAAATTCTTTATAATAAAACGCAAATAGCACTAATATTTTAAATGTGAAATTCATGAAGTAATAGATAATTTATGTTGGGTGTTGTAGTATTAGTGTGTTTTATATTCTAGTACACTATCGTTAAATATCTCCGACCACGATCACGATTTATAGCATTTAATTTCGAATAAAATAATTAATGACTTTTATAACATGTCCAAGGTAACTATGCAACAGTTGAAAAATTTGTTGTGGTTGAAGAGCTATGTGACATTAGGTTATGATAATGTCATGTAAAATATCGATATTTTCATTAGTAGAAATGAATTACACTGTTACGAAATGAGGAGCGTGATTAATGCCAAATCGAGTACGTAATTTGAAGCTACCGTGTCACGTAGAGCGTTGGATATTACGCCAATGGTAAACGACGCAATCCCGAGTCGTGAGAGGCAACTCAACAAGTGGTCTCCGGAACCAGCAACAAGAGCCCCGGAAGTGGGTTACACGGCACGGACGCCATCAGCTGATTGCACTGCAGCGGCCTCTTGCGGACCACGCTTAGCGAATTTTCGATTTTAATTTCCTTAAGCGACTCAACGGCGGGCCTCTAGCAAATGAAAATCTGACGTCTGGCAATTTTCTTTAGCCACTTCGGATATCTGGAATAACAATTGTCAAATGATGCCAATATAACATACTGAACCAAAACTCATTTCGTTACACAGGTGATACTTTAGAAAATAAATTGTTGTATAAGTTTAGTATTCACAAAAGCAAAGTTACTGAAACAAATTTAATTCAGATTTATATTACGATCTTTATGAAAAGAACCATTTTTTGGCTATTGGTATCTAACCTCACCTGTAAATTCTGGTTTGATTCGTGAACTAGATTTTGTTTTAAATAATACTGCAAATATAGTTAGTCTGCTTTTTCTTTCCTATTCAATGCATTAGGTTTCTTTTTGAAATTATTGTCACGACAACAGGAGACATTCTTCCTGAATTACCTCAAAATACTAAGAAGGAAGTTGTCCTAGATTTTTCCTAAATATTACACTGAATTCTAGGCCAAAGTTGAGAATGTACCCAAAGTTCTATACTTGCCTACAAAATTCAATAATTTTATTATGTAGGATATGAAATTTTCGTTGGCGAGCTAACGAATATACCGTAGCAATCTTTTACTCTACGAGACAATTTTCCTGGCTCAACGTAAGAAATTTAATCTAATACACTCGCAAAATTGTCCTGTCAGGAATTTTCAGTACTTGGTTAAAATTTTTTAATTAAGTTCTTTCCGTGGGGTTGGAGATTAATACGTGTGGAACTATGAGACATTCCTCCCACATGCGTCGTGTTCTATATTATTTTAAAATATGCGGAGCGGCACCTCTCCGGCCAAGTTTCTTTAGCAATGAAACTTACCCCTCCTCCCTGGGTCCGCCATTATCACGTCACATTCCACAAAGGCACGTCATTATTTCGGCGCAGAAACTCGTTTGCATGTCACACACCGACTCAGTGCATCGGTTTATTCATAAGATTTAATTCAGGCGGGCCGTCGTGTATCTTGAAAAAGAGAGCGGGTCCGTGCTCGTGCTCGTGCTGCGCATACAGATGGCCGGATTTCGGACCAACCCTCACCACTAATGAGGCGAACCCGAACCGCTGCTAATGAAGGCTAGATGGACGGCAGACATACTGACTTAAGCTGTCAAAAGCAATAAACTTTACAAGCACACACACACACACACCTTTCGCCAAAGTTGCTGAACCCTCGCTGATGAAGTGAGGCGTGTCTAACTGGAACAGCTGTCATCTCGCTGTAACATTGCCAAGGACTTACAAGACCACACGCGTCGCTCACACTTCAAAAACTAGTCACGATGTAATCCGAGGCAAGCTGCAGATCCTTACAGAAACTGTTATTTGATACACCGCGGTATGGGTGTTACCGAGACACGCAGAGATCGATTGTTAATAATGGCAATTACAAATACAGATAAATTTTTATCATCAGTCACCAATTTATAAAACTTAATAAATTGTAATGAGTAAGAGGGGATAATAATTTATTTTAAAATGAAGTAATTCTATTAAAAATGTGAATAATATTGACTTTTACATTTATTTATTAAAATATACACAGATGAATCCTAAATGACATTCTAGAAGCGAAATGGCATAATGAGACTGGTAAATCGACGGTTTCAAGGTAGGAAAAAAATGCTTTAATTAAATAGGATCAGAGAAAAAGCGTTAAAATACTTTAATGTTGAAGTGTGTTCTAGTTGGTACTTATGCCACTATGGATGCGTCAGAAACGAAAAATTGAAAATTATGTAGTAAATACCCGAGGAATTACTTTTGCACGTGATAATTTAAAATACTGCTAGTGAGAAAAATGCGACAGTAAGTAAATTGATTCAACGAATAGATTAACTGAACTATTTATCTTATTTCCACGTCATAACGTTGATCTATGCGCCAAACGCGATTAAGATGATACAAGATTCGTGGGATCAGAAAATAATTCAGTATGTAGCAAAACCAACAAAAAATATAATAGTATGAATAATTATATTTGGAAATTGAATAACTTTTTACATTAAATAATTTACTAAAAATGATAAAATATTAAAACATTTAGGCAAGTGCTTTCAATAGTTAAATCCATGACAATATTGACTTAAAGTTTACCACCGGAATAGGGGGAAATTTTCAATATTTTACATAGTTTTTAATTTCAAGTTCAATTTCATAATGTAAATAACGGAAGCAGGAATTTGAATCAATATTTCCATCACATAAATTGCATTCTCTGATGCAATATTTATGAGATTTGATAATGCCTCAACGTTTACATTTGTTCAACGAATTTAAGTAAGCTCAAGAGTTTTTTTTGCGCTCTGTCTATATTTATTCTTGTAAGGTTTCGTGCTTCTACATTACTTTAAAATCAGTCCTGTGCAATATTTGTAACAGTTTCATTCCAATACTAATACTGACTTCTGATCAATTTCTTAATTTAGAAAAAAGGGCACCGAGTACATTTCATCCGCTGTGAATAGTTCTATTATTTGTTTATTTGGAGTACGTTTTACAGTTATTTCATGTAAAGTAAAAAAAACTGTCAAATACATAAAGTATCTGGTATTAAATTTGGGAAGTTGGTTAAGTTTTCGAATGGAATTTGGGCCCTTATATTTGAACTATGACCGTCAATCTAAAT
Source organism: Eucriotettix oculatus (assembly GCA_034510155.1). Lineage (NCBI taxonomy): Eukaryota > Metazoa > Arthropoda > Insecta > Orthoptera > Tetrigidae > Eucriotettix > Eucriotettix oculatus. Next base: position 54,070,668 of record CM067381.1, read on the forward strand.
CCTGTTAGAATAAAGGGACCTTTCTTACATTTTTGTTCCTCCTTTAATTTTAAATTTAAGTTAAACTTATTATTTCATAAATGAATTTCAATTTTACTAAAAATTAATTTCATTTTAAGCCGCATCAAGTGAGTTTAGTTATCGTTTGAATTTTTTCCCAGTTACCATGTTATACAAACTCCGCATTTGTCCGTAAACTTTTTGTCAACAGTTTTTTCGTAATGTATTCAGGATATGGAAAATTTGTAGCGTTTACTCATTGCACTCTTCGATACACTTGATGCGTAATGCCACTGCCACGCACAATGCAACACACGTAATTTGAAATGTCATAACGCTAGTGGACCCGACCGCAGCTAACTCCTTCCTCTTCGAGATTAATTTCTGGCGCTCTACATTAACTCTGCAAGTTTTGCAAACTTGGATAATTAATTTATGAGTCAGAATACACACACACAAACGAGGCAACTAGATTCAATTGTACTCTGCCATTGACACATTTAATCAAGTAATGAGAACCAAACAAGGCACAAGGACGTAGAAGTTTCGTTGCTTCTAGAGATGTTCCTTGATCAGCAATAAGAAATCGCGGCAAATTGAATATCACGAAATATATGTTATAGTATATTGTGTATGGTTCTTCAGAGTTTCTAAGATTGACTTTGTTCTCCTAAGAGGCTGAGTCTAATTTGCTCTGATTAATTACCTTTTGGTACAAGAAAAAAATTATAAATATTTTTCATAAATTAAACTCATTATCGGCTGACCAGACTAATTTATTGATGGCCCGTTTTTAACGTTATTTATTTAAACGTTATTTTTAATTGTTGAAGACGAGACGAAAAGTATCGGTCGAGCACACAGGATTGGTTGGCCGGGAATTTATGCTTCCTGCTAAGAGTAGGACTATAAATTGGTTGGATGGCGTATGAAAATGCGATGAGTAATGTGCAATCGTTACCCAGAAAGTATCACAATATTCTGGGACATGAAATGACATTTAACCGCAGGAAAAAAATTGTGTTGTTCGAATTTCATTCCAAAGATGTCTACTACCGCTATTAGCGGTACATTTATTAAATTAATTTCCTTTTAAGTCCGGTTTAGGTAATCTAGAGTGCTTTGCTGAAATCGAATTTTCTGGACCCATCAAAAAACAGTATCAGAAGCGTAAATAATGAAATTATTCACACAAAACAATAAAAAATGACGATATATATATATGATTAGTTACAGACAGTAATGTATTAAGACAAGGTTTGGATTAGAATAAATTACCAAATAACGTATCGACAATCTTTGTTACCTTTCTCAGGTGTGGGAGTAAAATTGGGAGCTTTTGATAAAACACCCACGTCACTTAAATTGTGTGGCGTAGTTTTCAAAGTCACCTACAAAATTTGATTCAACACCTAAAGAAAGAAACAACGAAACGCGGTATAGTATTTTTTTTCACATTTAACCTCAATCAGTTATGATTATTTTATTATTTATCGACTGGGAACCCACTTTATTCAGGTATCTCTTTTCATTAACCGAGTGCAGTATTCGATTGTTCAGTCTGATTTAACCCTCACAAAGCGTGCAACGTTTTTGAATATTTACCGTTTCGTGTCTACATATCACGACAGAATTTTTACTTAACCGGAAATGACTCACAGTACTTTATTCGAGTCAAGATATCTCCCTTATATTTTAAAATAGCCACTACCTTTAAAGATAATAAAACATCCCGGTGCATTGAGAGAGTGAAAAAATTTCTAGTGCTTTAATGGTGTTAACAATTCTCGACGTATACTAAGGAATAAAAGAACACACGCGATGAAATGTACTCACTGCACTTTATTAAGAGACCAACTGATTATTTGTTAGTGACGTGAATACTCCCGCCGTTAAATTATTCTTACAGCTTAACACAAAAATTCATTATCGCCTAAAAACCAAGATCATTGCAGGAGTTCACAGAGCTATGAATCATCATCGTTCACTACGTAAAACAAATTTAATAAAGGATTAAATCTACCACTTCCTTACTAGGCGCATATTGTCTAATGTGGGTAATTATTTGAAATTATCATCTGAAATTATTTCGTCACACTTTGCTTCTGACAATAAATCTTTTAAATTAATAATGATTAAAAAAAATTTGGACACCCTTCGATATTTCCTTAAGTTTGTATTACGGGATATCATAATCGTGGCCGAGGTTCCGTGGAATATGTGAAGTTAAGAAACCGTTCCAAATTAAAGAGAAATATACAAACGTGTGTGGTAAATAAATATTTCTTATTGCTCAACTGCGATCTTCCATGTTTTCGGATTTTACAGGACATAACTAATTAAATATGCCAGTGGATTTTGACTTCATAGAATTTCGTGTAGTGGATGCATTTTCATTTTTTGGTTACTATATTTATACGCGTCTATATCTAAATTAGTAACATACAAATACACATACATCCTTTTATATTAAACAGATTCTTTATATTAAAAGGATACTGACGTATTAATATCATAGAATATATATTTATTTACAGCTCAAACAAATATAAAAATCACAGTTTCTCATTAATCCAGGGTGGCCCAAGTGAAATATTTACTAATATTTAATTATTAGACTGTTTAAAAAATTTCATTTGGTATAGGAAAGAAATTGGAAGCATAAAATGGCAAAACCGAACGATTGCTTCACCTGTAAAGTCAACAAAGCATTCATAGCCCGACAGACAAGTTTATATATTTAACAATGATCTCGAAATATGAAATAAAATAAACAGTGGCCGGCAAATCATACGCGCAGCCTCGCAATTTGGGAACACAGACCTTTTTGTTCAGTAAGCGTGAGAAAATTGCAGCGCCATTATATGGACGATGTCGGGCAGGCCACTGCGGACCTCAATAGGTTCCACGTAAATTGGATTACCTGGTAAATTTAATCGACAGCTTCTCTCCACATAGTTCCCAAATTACGTCAGATAGAAACAATCAATTTACGTTCGGGTGAATTTATCACTGCATATTTGGCGCCCTTGTAGATACTAAATTATTTGGCTAAATGCTCCATTAACTAAAAATAAAAAAAACTCTGAACATTTTTGTAGCTAAAGAGGCACGATTTTCCTCATGAAATGTCGTGGAAAAAACTCAGAAATTACTAAGCGTCCAGCTTAAGGATCAAATATCTGGCGTACATAATAAAATTATAACAAAATATGTCTATAAAATAAATTTTATAAATCATGATGATTGTGTAAATAAATAGGCCTTTTAGAGATTTTAAAATATTTTAACTACACATTAATTTACTAATCTAAAAATGTTTTCTGCCAACTCACTTATTATCTACAGCATTAAATTAAATTTACACATACCTTGTCTTTGGGTGATATTCTAATTATTCAATAATAATATTCCAAATGCGTATTTTATATTTAATCGATGATTAAAATACATGCGACTAGTTAAAATAACAGATTTTTTATATCATGGTTTCGTTTTCCTTCAGAAAATAGGAATAGAATTTCCACGCTGTAAGCTTGACAAACTGAATTTAAACTACATTTTAATATTATCAGTAAATAAGTACTAGTACAGATAAGTCTCCATGATACGCTATTTATCGTACCGTTAAACGTGTAAAAAAACTATTTATTTTAGGATTCATTTAATATCGGATATATGTTGAAACGACCAGAACAATTTAAGAGAATGCAGGCAATGAATGGAGTGTCCGTATTTACTCAACTGAATAAACACCGCATAACAATGTATTTGGGAACGTATATATTTTATTTCTTCTTTGAAACTGTAATCTTTTTAAATGATACAATCGCGTGTGTAACACGACGAAATATTTATATAGTTTTATTTCAGAACGATCATGGTGTTTTGCTCATTTTGGGTTAAAATATAAATACGTCGAGATCTCCTCCCAAAACGTGACTAATCTGTCGATTCATTCATGTAAATACATTTTTCCTCCAATGATTAAAATCTTTGACGATTGTTGGAATTGTGGAACTATGGAATGAATGATACTAGAAACTTTGGTTCAGAAAACACATTACTCATACCAATGTCTGATTTAAGGCATTCGGAGTCATATTATAATGGGGGATGTGGAAGATAGAGCAAGGTAGCCAAGTGTTAACGAGGACTGTACTGATATATCGCATTAATATAATTAACATAATTTCTAACTAGCCTGCATTTTCCACCAAAGAAAATAAATATCAACAGCATGGAAAGTTATTATTTACACTTTCCTTTAAACAATATTGCTCTTAGGATTAATTTGACAAACCAGGAATTAACGCTGATTTAGCTTCGCGTTACTTGTATAAACTTCCCCCTAACCCTCCATTGTTGATTTACTGCAATAAAATATCAGTGTGACGTTAACACACAAATTCTTTAACATAAATTCCAGGCCGCGGTGTAAAACTGATTGTACAAGTCAATACAGAAAGGTTTTTACATTTCCCGTATAAAGGATATAAAAAAATTAAAACAATAAATCAGCCAAGCGTGGTGTTTATTATTGAATCAGCTTTAATAAGTGACCTGTTGTTGAACGTTGAAAACGGACGGGGGTAGCTAATGCGGCCTAAATGTAATGGCAGCTTGACAAAAGAGCACACGCGCCATTCATCCCAGCAGACAAGAAACTCGACAACAAACGGGATTTGGCGGTATTTAGAGATTCCCGAAACCGCTCGAAATTTTGCATTGCAATCAGTCTGATTCAACTGAAACTTTGTAATATACAAAACGTGAATTTCTTTGTTACACTAAACAGAAAGAAACAAACTGCAAGTTTTCTCTGGAATTAGTTCAAAACCGTAATTAATTTAAAAAACAATTAAAAGTAGCTTTTCGGGGACCCATAAGACTGACTAACAAAAAATAATTTTGCGACTACATTAAGCCAGAATTTTAACAGTTTAAATTTTTGAATATAGCAATCACTCTTGTTTAGCTCTCTTAAAACTTTGAAATGCGTATGCCTAGATCGAATAATAATCCATCTGTTTTTAAAAGCTTTACAGAAATTAGTAAATTTTATATTTTCCTTAATAATATAACAGTTAAATTAAAAAAAAACAATGGTACCATTTATGTATCTATTTTTATCTTGTACCTAAGCGTACGAATATGTTTATTTTTTATTTACAATTATTTTTAACTTCCATTTTAGTTTATACTTTATTATATGAAATGTGTTGACAAGAGTTTCTTTCCATAGATAAGTAATTCATTTAAAATTTGGTTTACATCACATCTATTTAAAATGATAGAATTGCAGTTCTCTTTGGAAAGGCTAGATTGCACATTTGAACTTCTTTATCTCAATATTTACCGATTCTAAAAATCGACGCTACAATCAACCTAAAGTAATGGGCATTATTCAATTAGAATATTTTACTACAGTCGGCTTTGGCACGGCATGTTAGTCATGATTGATGGCAGTAATATATTTTTATCTTCTGAACCTTGCAAGCTATTGAAATGAATCTACTACAAAAAATTAAGTTAAAATATATGTTTAAATCCATAAAGTTCTCATTCTAATCCGTTGAGCCGTTTCGGAGCTCTTTCCATTAAAACTTTCAGGCAGACGTTCAAAATTTCTAGAAACAATCATTTATCCATTAACAACAAGACTGGTAGAATTTATATAAGCATAGAATTAACTAAAAACAGTCTTTATAATAAAAGTTTAATTTATAATTGGAAGCTTTCCACTGTCTTATCATTTTCAGCTTATTTAAAATTGTGTGTATAAATTAAGCACTTCGTCTTTTCAGTATTGGCAAAATTATGAAAGCTTTTTATAAATAACAATTCTCACTTAAATTGTAGCTTTTATTTGGAAATTACCATTGTATTTATTTCTTATAGAGTCAAATCACGTCGAAACAAAACGTTTATCATTACGTTGGATCTCTTCAGTTGCAATAATTAACAAAATATTAAATATAAATACAGACAATTTAATTTCAAACAAATAAATGTATTTAGCATAACTATGTTTATTTTAAAAATGCAAAAGGAATTGAAAAACATTTCGACAGAAAATTTGGGAGTTTATTGTTCATGCAAGCCCAAATGAGGGAAAACTATCCCAATTAAATACAAAAATAAATTTATTTAACGCACTTTTAAAAAATTCACAATTAAACTTCATAGAAGGCGATTTTTAAGTACAATAATTCTGAATCGTATATTGAATTTAAATTTTGGTATTTGTTTTCAAGTTTGTTGAATTTATATTTCATCGAATATGAAGCATTTCGTACGTCAATCTAGGATAATTGTTAATTATTTATATCATTAATATGTTGGAATCCGGTCTGGTAATTAGAATATACGTTTTTCGTAATACAAATCATGTCAAAGTTTATATATTTTAATTGTAAACATTTCAGTTGGCCAGCTGGTGACCAAAAGATTAACAACCATCTTTAAATGTAAAATCAATATTAATTTGACTATGAATGTAAAAAAAATGTTTTCGAACTCTTGAGGTTGTTTTTAACATCCAGAGGGAATGAGAGAAAAATGTTCAACTCAATCACTGCTCAGAGCCTCGGGTAGGTTTTATTTGAAATTGATGAAATTATAAAGGGTTCCCGTACGTCAGTACTCAAGTAATAACTGGGAATATTCGAGCTTTTTAATCACATTCGCATCCGCACTAAACGCGGCCATTGGTGTACTTTTTGCGTTGTCTCCCTCTGAAACCCGCAATTTCTGTGCATTGCTATGCGGTCAGCGATGGTTCGGCTGGGACGAGGCTTGCAAAGGGAGGGAGGGAAAATTGAAAACACCTGCAGATCAAACGCCAGCCATTTCTACACGTCATTTCAAACGGGCGCATCTGCCTCTTTTTTTCTGAAAAGCATTCAGTTTGTACCAGCGTTTCGCCTGCCACCACCCCATCCCCTCACATTAACATTCATTTATGCGCGTGTGTTTTCAGTCCTTACTCCGTGTTCTTCTTGTCTGTGTCCGCTAATTAGCGTTATTACAAAAGTGGACTCCTTCAAATAAATGTTTAGAACTTCAATGTCTAAAGGAAGGGTAGAGCTAAATAAATGCGCATTCTCGGACTTGAAAAAGAATCTGGGACTGTTCAAATTCTCACGGTCCTGGCAAAGGTAATTTATAATGTAAGGTAACTCCTTTACTTCTCACTATAATTTGAATAATAACTTGGCTTTCAATGAAATGACTTCTATTTCAAACAATTTCTGGAAGAATATAAAGCGACACTCCTCATTAAATATTCTGCTGTCATAATTCCTAAATTTTTCAAAGTATTTTCTCGTTTTGACTTTTATTTTTATTTTTAATAATATATCTCTGTACGTCTGTTTCATATGTTTTATAAACATATATTTAACTACCATAATTACAGATAAAAGAAAATTTCAATCCAATACGCCGGTTCGACCTCAAATTTGGTCCTTCAAGTAAAAATTTTTTTTCGAATTTATAGTATTCTGAAGGTTTTAATTCACCGTTGGCGTTCAGAAACAATAGAGGTCGAATAATACTTTATTAAATAACTGAAGGAAACAAAAGCAAAACCTGACATCGAATGAGGGTCCTCTCTGGAGTAAACGGGAAGTTAACTAAATGTGAATAATATAATTGTGAACCAGTAAAAGTAATAATGTACTGACGAATGTGATCCCGAAATACGACCGGTAAAGATAGAGGTTTTCGGTAAGGGCAGGTAGATGTTTAAATATAATTAACAAGCCGTATGTAAATTATTAACGATATTCATTTTTTAATTTAAATAGGATGCTGTGAAATAAGGAACACCACTAAGGAAAGTGGATAAATTAATCAGGTATGATGTTGCGTCAATAAGCGCAAATGCGCCATCCTTAATTACCGAGGAGTGTTCGAGTGACGACATACGTCACGCAAATAAAACTATATTACATTGGTCCTGTCAGTAATATTCACGATATTCGGCCATAGGTGTTCATCAATGGTCTATTGAATAGTATTAATTTAATTATATTATGACATTTTATTCTTTAAATCTTTCGTTAAATTATTTTGCCACTAACCAATCCAGAGATTAATAAATTGAAACAGAAATTATTGATCAGCAGAAGATGAACTCAATATAATTTCCACGACTGTTACGAATTTTGTACAAGTTAGGTTTGTCATTAATATACGAGAATGTCATCATTAAAATAACGGTTTAGGTCTAGAAAGTTTTACTTCAAAGTACCGAAGCAGAGAAGAACTCGACTAAAAAAGTAAGGTGACTTAAATACAAGAGGGGTCTGTTATAGTCAGATTCATTCCCACTTTGTCCTGTAATGGGTGCTTAAATGGGATGGTTTTATCAGAATCGTTAGATAGTAATTCCGTGTTACGGAGAGAAACTTTCCTTCTTCAGCCCATGCATGTTGAAACTCCCGTTAGTTTGATTAGCACTAATAACAAGCATCGAAAGTCGTTAATGATCCCTGCAGCAATTACCGATAGGCCGCGGACTGCAAGTGATCACCTTCTAAACCGCAATGGAACGGAAAAGAGTGCTGACGTCGGTTATCTAAAAATTAGCATACATAAAATTTTTACTTAAAATAACGAAGATTTAAGTTGATAAGCTGTTTTTTTTGAGAATCTGCTTACCTTACGCCTCGTTTACAAACTATTTGTTATGGATAACTTGATTTCGAACATTATTAGGCACCATACCTGAAAAAAATTAATCCAATTAATATCAATTGCCAAAAATGCAATGCAACATTAGACCTTTCTAGATCATATTTTGTGTGTTCAATGTGTCGTCTTAGGATCATCTTATGAGAAGTATCTCGATGATCCCTATATTTTTCTCTTTGTTTTATGTAGTATAACAAAGAACAACGAGCGGGGATATTGTGTGTTTGGTCGGACAGTTTACATGTTGATACTGTAATATATATATATATATATATATATATATGTCTCATTCAAGCTTATATATAAATAAATTTTTATATCTTCTCTCGTACCAATTTTTACATTCTCTGAATAATAATATGTACCTAGATGTACATAATTAGACAGCTACTGCAACTAACACAACACATAGGTTACTACACTTTTTTTACAACCGGGAGCAACAATTTTCCTATTGTCTACAATTGTGCAATTCCAAACAATGGGTGTCATTTAAAATTGCAGCCGATTTGTTACTGGGAAAGGGAGGACGAAAATTCTGGGCCACACGAGGTGACGTGGAGAGAAGTTTTTTTAGGCAGAGATCAATAAATTGCAGGCCGCAGGCGAGATCTGAGTTTCGACATCTATTTAGATGTAATTTTTGGTAGAAGTTTCATTATTTTGGTCCAAGGCGTCATCCAGACGGCCAGATCACTAGATGGAGTCAACGAGAATTGACTTCAGACGCCTATTCATCGCCAACTCGAAGTAGATTGAAGCGAAACACACCGGAGAATGCAGCTGCAATCTTCTACGTTATCGTTGATATTGAATTCGACGAGTTCAATTTTCCAGACCTGCTTGTCATAAAAACCTTGCTTCTTTGGCTAACCTCCTAAGTAAACTGTTATTAAATAATCGCAATTATTGCTACCATCGTCAGTTGTAAATCATTTTATTCAATTCTCTTGTTTGAATATTGAATTCTAATTTTATTTTTTCTCGAATCTTTCATAATTTGATCCCTTATAATATAAATGAAATCCCATTCAACCTAGCATATTCTTACACGTATAAATCTATTTGAGCTAATAATGAGTGTCAAAATTCTGTTTTCTAGTTTCTACCTCTTCATGGAAAACATACCCACGAGGGTGGGTGAAATTTCTCTCCGTACAACATGGTGATTATTTTACGTTTATCGTCACGTTCACGCCCCATGATAATTTTGCTAACTGAAGCATCATTTAACTGATGGAGTTATTTTCGTATAAAGTTTGTCATGACTTCATTTCGGTTTTTTTTCTTTCAATTTAATGGTTATAGTCTCATATCCGAAACATTTGGAGAAGACACTATAAATGCACCTTTATAAATCCCCTTCTTTTTGCTTATAAAAATGAACACAAGCATTTTATAAATTAGAGAGATTAGTTTTAAGCAAAATCTTAAACATAAAGGTTCGAATACATTTTTATTTTACTTCAGTTACAGGTTTGGAAAATCTGCAGGTGGGGTGTTTTACATGTCAATGAAATTTAACGGTAGGAACGTACTATCATGGTACCGATTTATACACAGTTACCTTCCATTTGTGTTAAAATAAATTATATTATTCAGAAATGTTATTGTAAATAAGCGGTTTGCTTCTTACTTTGAATTTGGACTTCGGTGAAAATATTTACACGGTTCCAAAATATCACGACCAACCTATTAAATAAACCAAGTAATAGAAGGAAAATCATTCTTTAAAGCGTTGAAATTTTCATTTTCTCTTCGTAATAGGTTATGAAGTAGTACGTGCGAAAGTTGTAATGAGAATCCAAATATAACTAGGGTATAATTTTCATGCGGCGGCTACATACGTTCTCACTGTAGTCATATAATTTTCATTTGCAATTAATGGCTAAAAAGGCTGTATACAGTGTAATCTGGGGAACAGGCTGCTAAGTGCGGGGCGCTGCGCAAGAAGTAAAACTTAGGTAATAGCCTGTAATTCGCGGGCAGAGCTGGCGGCGAGGCGTGACCGGGCATTTCACACCTGGAGGCCGCGCCACAGCACAAACTAATAAAACACTGCGTCCTTCCCAGACTTGCCCAGGACTACACTAGCCACGAAAAAGCCACTAACATGCTTCACAATTAAAACCTAATTATCACAGTCAAATGAAGAAAAATTCATCACCATTTTCTAACACAAAAATGAAATTTTAAAATACCCTAAATTCACGTTTTCCAAATAATCTTAAACAGTTTTAGTAGTTATGATTCATGTAGAACACATTATTGAGAAAATAAATAATTCGTTGCTTTTTTAGTACTGTAACTCAGCCTAAACATTATAAATGATTTTTAAATAAAGGCGGTTAAAGGTTGAGATGGAATGAATCAAGCTATGTGCAAGGTATAAACTAAATTCATCTTTATTATTTAAAGAAGAATTTTGTAAAAACTCTCATACAGTTCATTTTATTCTATTTAAACATCGACCAGCCTTTATTACGAAAACCTATATTGAAGTACTATACCCTTAAAACACGAAACTCTAACTTTGACCATTGAGCAATATGGCTTGGCAACGTCCTAATTCAGTGGAATTTGTTAAATCATTTTCATTACTAATGAATAATTTACTCTATTTAAAAATTTGAAATGGTATAGGGAAAATTGCATATATATTTAATACTATTAAAGAGCTACTACTTCAAATTAATTTTTGTTATTAAGAAAAGCCATCATGAACTTTATTAATGCTTCAGCTAGGGTGTTAATAAATGTCTAACAATCGAGTGCAAGATAATTTCTACAGAAATCAATTCTATTATAAACATTACTTCGAAAATCTCTAATTTATGGAATTTTCCTTATTAGAATTGCAATTACCCCATATTCTATTGCAATTGTTAATAATAAAGTGTCAGGAATTTTAGATAAATTCCATTTTTAAATATATAATTATGTACTAAAATAAAATACGTATGCTTTTATACTAACGATAATAATTTCATTGAAATCAAAAACCTAATAGCAATTATAAACCATATTATTGCAGTAACTAAGTTTTATTAGAAATGATTTAAAATAGTTTGTGAAAGATTCATTAAAAATTTATAAGTATGTGTTGAGGAAACGACAAAGGATTAAAAGTAAACATGTTTCAAGTAAATGTAGAAAGGCCTATAGAGCGTGTATACAGCGAAACTACAAGTGTATATGTATGAATATCAGATGGAGAAATAATTTTTCTACGAAATTTGGATCATATGCTGCAAAATTTAATTTTTCCTATAAATAACTCCCTTCTTAATAATTCCTATAAATACCTACTTACGTTAATTTTTCCTATAAATACCTACTTACGTTAATTTTTCCTATAAATATCTCCTACGTTAATTTTACCAGAGAAAAAGAATCAGAAATTTTTAAACTCTACATAAAAATAGTTTTGTTTTAATTTATAATTATTAAGTATTTCAGATATTTAACAATTTAATATTTTCTTTTAAAGAAATAAAAATTATCTCCATACATAAATGGCGCTCAACGTTATGGCTAAATAATATGATACAAAGTTACACTTTATGCTGGATATACATGATCCTTTAATTCATTGGTTCTAGATATTGTTACAGTGGAGTTACTTTAGTAATTAAGAAAAGTTTGGAAATGAGAACGCCACTACATTTTTCATGATTGGGGAAGATTGGTAAAAGATAATAACGGTTGTTAAAAGTTACTGTTTGGAAGTGTACAATTATAGTTACGGAAACACAGAAATAAAATTGGCCAGGTTCTGAGGAAGTCATAAAATTGCAAAATGTAACAAGGAAAACATAACCCGTCCTCCAATGCTGCGGATACGTCTGCCTGTTCCGAACAGGGAGCATATATCATAGCAGTTATATTTAGCAGACGCTTGTACATAGAGAGAACACCGGTTCTCCGTAGAAAGGGCCGCAGCTCTGGACCACGAATTCCCAGGATACAGAAAGCGCGAAATTAACAACCATCTCCACTGGACTGAAAGCCTTGATAACGAATATTCACTTGCGACTGCTGGCTACGCCGTCCTAACAATTTTATTTATTTTTGCTCTCTTCGCATTATTATTTTTTTTTGTCAGAGGAGACTAACACATGTACCGTGGTTTTTTAAGTTAACCAAACTTCCAGTGAAAAGCTCGACACAACTCCAGTTTCGCCGGATAACCATTTTAAAACAATCTCATTTTCAGCACAATAGCGATTTGAGTAAAGTAACCTTATTGTGCAGTGTACAAAGCAGTTAAAAAATATATTCGATATTGAATTGTAAGCCTAAAAAGAATGCAATTGTTCTCAAACAAAAAATGCTCAACATAATAATTAAAGTGTTAGACATATTACACGTCTCGATGAACATAAAGAGAGAGAGGTTAAACAATTTTATATAAAATGCACAAGAGAAATTCAGTGGTCATGTTTCCACGTATGATTAACAAATGAAGGAATATCAAAATATTAAAGCCGAAATACAACTAGTATTTAACGGTATACTTTTGCTCGTATATTACTAAAAAACCGTACATGTTTTTGAAATGAAATTCATGAAAATATGATCCAAATCGTAAAACTCTCTCTTAATTTATTAATAAAAAACACATGGAACATGCATATAAATACAGGCAGCTACTCGAAATAAACGTTTGTTTATAATTACATAGTGTGAGATGAAACCTCTGACAAACTGACACAAATTCCTTGCAGTTATATTCAGAGTGAAAATAAACAACACGTGGAAGGTATTGTTTTAAAGCAGAATAGTTGGGATAAAATCCTGATGATATAGAATTACTGAATATTTTGTACAGTACCGAATATCTAAATATAACTTTGAATTATGTATATACCAATATGTTTAGAGCCTTAAACTTTTAAAACTGAGGAATTAATCTTACATTTAAAACTGAACACATGAAGAAAAAAATCATTTATTTAGCATACGTAGACAAATATTTCTATCGTTAAATTTTGAATGGAAGGCAAATATACATGGATTAAAAATTAGAGCTTCAAGAAGAAAAAAATGTACTGAAAGGGCTCCAGAAACGGTTAAGATCATTCAGAATTTCAGTATACATATATACTATATATTTTAGTTATGTAGTATATAAATTTAAGAAGATAAAATGTTTTGTCTGTGGACGAAACATTGTAAAGAATCTTTGGGAAGCATTAAATATCTAATAAATTTTATTTATTCTATAACATAAAAAATGTGTTTATCATTGTAAGGGTATAAAATCATAGAATCACTTGTAGCTTATTTACGAAGTTACTACAATAAACATTCATCTCTACTATTCTTCTATAAAATAGAAGAATCATGTCGGAAATGCTTGGTACTGTTTTTTCTTCATCAAAGTTCTCACATCTCGAGATGCCTTCAGCCATTTTGGGAGGTATATGTACTGAGGTCGAAGACCTTGGTCATATGGCAAGAGTTGTCCGCTGATCCCATTGGATCAGTCGGCCAACTGCCTCCTAAAACCTGGTGGAGACACGGAGAAGGGAATGCTGCGAACTCTTCTCCTGTCATTCGGAAGGGCGTGAGAAACGTACCCAATGCCCGACCTACCTGATTCAGTTTTTCTAGGATTTTCCCTGCATCGCTTTAGGTGAAACACCGGGTAGAATCCTTAAACCCTTAGTCAACCATTGTCTACATTGCTATTAAATGGGAGTTGCCTGTTTCAGGATCACCCTCATGTAGCCTGTTAACCCCCCCCCCCCGCCCCCCAAAAAAATTCTTCTATTAATCAATCACTTAATGACACGCGGGTTAGTCTACATAGCTAATCCACGAAACATTTAATTTATTTGACAAGTTTATTTTATTAACTGCGTAGGTTCTTCCATAAGTTCATTGACAATTTACTTCGTTTTATTAGAAATCATTGTAAGCGTATCAAATTTAACTCTAAATTCGAATTGATTTTCTTGTTTCCAGTGAACATCGATCCCTTGAAATACACAAGGTGAAATGAAATTAACTTGCAGCAGATAATAGGTGAAATCCTGAATCCGATGCAGCTATAATTTACTGCAACACAAGTCAACTAACGATATGCGCCAAGCTCGACACGCTAACGAATCTATTGTGACTGTAACCTAAATGCTAACAACTAGAAACTTTATTCCTTCACGTTGGTACGCCTGGCTTGCTGCAGATACAGAGCTGGAATTATCCCCATCCTAATGGAACAGAATGGGCCTCCTGGATCGAATAATTAATACAGGAGATGCCGACAAAGACAGATATCAAGGTAGGGTCAGCGCACAACAATTGGTTTACTGCCATTGTAGTGGGCAAGCAAATGGTCGACAATACTGGCAGAAGCCAAAATAGCGAAAGAAAACCCTGTCACGGGAGGGAGAAATATAATTTCCTACATATATGAGTCTCTTCATATGGAATATAAGTAAGTAACCATTACCGTTAGTAAGTTGCGTCAACAATTTAATCCAAGCGACTTCATTACATTAATTCGAAACTTCATTTTGGCATTTTTTTTCAGAATTCTACAACTAAGTAATTAAAAATCTGAATCATATTATTTTTTATTATTTTACAGATAATTAAATTAGTGTTGGTGAAATTTTGAGTCATTGTGAGTTATTCTGAAATGACTGATTTTATTGTCTCCAAATTTAATTCAACTAATTTAAACTAAATAATTTTAGAGAATTAGGATTCCTGATACTATTTAACATCCAGGTCAAGGTGACACGCTGAATTAACTATGGCTGACAGTGATGTGTTACGATACTCGTGAAATATTTTTCTGATATCTGTGGACCGCCATTTACTACGAAAGACCATAAACGAATAAGTTATGCAGATTTTATATTTACGTATAATGTATTTTTATTTATGAATATAATCTAATGCTCCATATGTTTTAGCATTTTCTTATTACTATGATTTTTGTAGTCAAAGAATTGTTAGAATAGCGTGAAAATGCGCCATCAAATACAAAATCGAATCACAGAATCGTTTCCCTCATTCCATATTAAAATTACTATGACTCCCGACAACGTCAGCACTGTCAACTCGCCAATTATTACAAAGGAAACAATACATCAACGCTATGCTTTGTTTTAGCATCTGCAGTGTTTATGACAGGTCTCAGCTTAGAAA
The DNA here is from genome assembly GCA_034510155.1 of Eucriotettix oculatus. Taxonomy (NCBI): domain Eukaryota; kingdom Metazoa; phylum Arthropoda; class Insecta; order Orthoptera; family Tetrigidae; genus Eucriotettix; species Eucriotettix oculatus. Next base: position 54,086,529 of record CM067381.1, read on the forward strand.
ACACCGCTGCCTCTTGAGATTCCAAGCTTTCACAGGCGGTAAATACGGCGCTGTATTTCAAGAACCAAAGGTATTACGTCACGACAACATGAAGAGAGACTTGTTATCTTTATGCTTTTCATTTCCATCGGGCCGAATTATTGAAAGACAATCTCACTCACACAAATAGATTCGTTTTCGTAACAATTCACATTTACAGTAGAGCAATTCCATTTTTCGGTAATCATATATAATCGGTTTCGAGAGGTTTTTTCAAAACCTTTGTAATTTATGGATTTATCTTACGAATTTATGGTTTTAGTTTCCGAATTTTTTCCGTGACTTTAGTTCGAGAGTAAATTATATAAATCATAAAGATGACGGTCCATGTGCAACGACAGTAAATAATCGTGTACTTATAGGGTACTCGTGGGGTCATTTCACTTCAGGTACAGAGGGCAGTGGCAGAGCAATTCTTGATTAAAGTCACCTTTTGTGAGGGGAATAGGACGCCGCAGCTTACCAGCCATGGTTATAAATTCATTGGGGGGGATAAGCTAGGATGTCAAAATATTAACACGTGCGATTATTTCCCACGGGTGGTGGACATATCCTTATTCACGAGGATTCGTGTTCTTAGAAGGAGACGTGTTGCCTCGTGCTTGGAATTTTGGTGGTGGAAAATGGCTTGTCACTGGCCAATTTTGGATCTCGAAGCAAATGAGCACGTTGTATTCCTATTATTTATTTAAGCAACATTGTAATCGATTCAAACATTTTGTTTGAAGAAAATGACTAATAATTCAAAATTCATGGAATTGGATAAGATAATTCTGTTAACGAAATCGGAGAACATGAATACAACGTGCTCATTCGTTTCGAGATCCAAAATTGGCCAGTGACAAGCCATTTTCCACCACCAAAATTCCAAGCACGAGGCAACACGTCTCCTTCTAAGAACACGAATCCTCGTGAATAAGGATATGTCCACCACCTGTGGGAAATAATCACACGTGTTAATATTTTTCAATTTTTGACGTACAATGAATACATAGTCTAATCTCTCTATTACAACGTATCTATTGCTAAATGAAGCGATAATTTGCACTATTGCTTTTCAATGAATTTTTCTGGCACTGAAAAGCTAATTCATCATAAAAACTACATTTTCGAGACTGTTGATACGTTACAGCGTTTCGTTTACAATTTTGAGGTTTCTCCCGGTAAAAAACATTTATAGTCAAACTTCTGTGTTAAATTTTTGAATCGTTGGAAATACATACAATATATCTTAAATAAAATGAATTCGAATTCCAAACAAAGTTTATGGAAACATTATTGCCATTATTCTTCAAATAAATATATGAAGTATTAGATTTAATTTTGTAACATTTCACTCATCCAACTTAAAAATAATTTTTACATTGTTTATCTAATTTTGTTTAATTTGACAATATAAATTATTGATATTTAAATATTTATTACGACTTAATTTTGAAGTTTAAATTTATTGTGTATTCATTAATTCGAATTTCTAATGATCATACTGTTTGTCCCATGTGATATGTTTTGCAGCACACTTCGAAATTTCTTCTTTCTTTTTCATATCCATTTTTTAAGTTATGAGTAACGTTCATATATATTCATAAAATTGTATAATTATTATAGTTGCAAAATCTTTTCTGTTTTACATAAATATATAATCTCCTGAAGAGGTTGACCAGTACGTAATTTTAATACGTTTCAAAAATTTTCATTAATTACATTAGACCATTTGGTTGTTTTGTTTATAAATTTCACTGGAGGTCAGATAAATTTAGCTATTAATTTTTCAAATGATTTGAAATAATAAAGTATAATAAAATATAACGTTGTTCATCACAACATCAGTTACCCGAAACGTAAAATATCTGAAACCGTTTGATCCAGTTTAATTTTAAGGGCACTGTTTTTACTGAACTGTTCAGTACAATTTATTTTATTCCTAGATACTAAATGTATGTTAACTTACAAAGTAGGCCTAGGTATTCTACCTGCCCATTAATCTATTTGTTACTATACTGTTAATCTTCTGTCTTCAATAAATATGTGCAACAATAGTCGAAATTAAGTAGTAAACTGAATTTACAACGTATTTTTGTATAACATTTCCTTATAGGTCCTTTAAAATTTTAAACTCGGTTATTCAAATAATCGAATATTCAAATTATAGTTCGGGTGATCAACGTTCTACAGAAATACATTTGGAAGGATAAATTCTATGAGTAAATAGGAATGCCTACATTTTTGTACCACATTAGGGTGATTTGAGGTTAGGATTGAAGACTGTAAGGTGATCTGTCTTAGGAATCGTAGCTTAATTATCGTATTCAATTTGAGAAACAGCATGAGACCTCCACAGGCTCCGTGAATATCAATTTAAACGGTTAGGCGCATTAAAAACAAAACCTAATTTCCCAACTTAATTTTTTAACGCTTAATCGTTGCGGTCTACAAATGCATCGTTTCTCGTGATTTCAATGTTCAGTGAGAACGAAAATCGTAATGTTACTTAGTATTTAAATTAATGGAACTTCAACTCTGATTAATCCTAAAATATTGGCTACACAAACAGAGCGCTATGTACCCAGATTGCTTTCATTTACATCCATTTCTGTAATGAATGAGTTAATAATCTGCGCAACGAAGTAGACTGACATGTGGCATTCATTGGTTACAGTATTAATCAGGTAGGCGGAAGAATCACGAATTGCCAAATCAACCTGTCACTGACCCACGTGACAAAAGCGGACGCTGTTATTTATGCTGAATGAGGGATTGAGGAAAAAATCAATCACTTTTCAACAGTCTTCTTCTCGTGACACGCATCGATTCCGTTGTCTGTATAGGTCCCACGTCCCAGCTGTCCGTGTTTCATTAGTTCTCCCATTCAAGTACTCGTTAAATAACCCTAGGACTCTATTCTGAAATCTAGTTGTGTGGGAGAAAATACTTGCAGGGGGCGTGGGTCTTCCACCTGGCACGGAGAAACCGGCCCGCCGCACCGCGCCGATCCTCTGGAGTCAGTTTCTCATTGTTCACAGCTCTGTGGCCAATTATCAACTAATCGGCCAGCCATTACTCGCAGAGCTGGTAAATAACGAGGCGAGAGACCTATCATCCACGGCTTGTTGTTAATCACGTACGTGATGGTACGTCCTCTCTCAACAGCGTGCGAACAAAGAGTTTCGTGTTCCGACCTAACCATCGAAAAAATTTCACGATGATGAGTTCATTAACACGTGGCAATAAATATTTTCCAGTATCTGGAAAGGCTACTGCCAAAGTTTCTGTTAAGCGAAACTACATCGTGAATGAACCGTTCCTCCAAATACATCAGTGAATAATCTCTGGTATTTTAGGACCGTAGGGTAATTTCAATCTTATCTAAGAGCTGAAATAATTTTATTTGTCCCCTAATCATCTAATAATTATTTATTTTTAAGACTGATACAATCCTGTGGAACACATTCTATTGTTAAATCAACAGTTAGTTCTCACAGGGATAAACTAGTCTCGTCTCAATGTTCATATATTTTATGTTTGTAGTTCTTAGTATACAATTTACTAGAGGTCTAATGTTCATTTACAGGGTTTAATTCATTCACTGGGTATTTTGGAAATTTTGAGCTTGGGATTAATCAGAGTTGAAGTTCCATTAATTTAAATACTAAGTAACATTACGATTTTCGTTCTCACTGAACATTGAAATCACGAGAAACGATGCATTTGTAGACCGCAACGATTAAGCGTTAAAAAATTAAGTTGGGAAATTAGGTTTTGTTTTTGATGCGCCTAACCGTTTAAATTGATATTCACGGAGCCTGTGGAGGTCTCATGCTGTTTCTCAAATTGAATACGATAATTAAGCTACGAATCCTAAGACAGATCACCTTACCGTCTTCAATCCTAACCTCAAATCACCCTAGTGTGGTACAAAAATGTAGGCATACCTATTTACTCATAGAATTTATCCTTCCAGCTGTATTTCTGTAGAACGTTGATCACCCGAACTATAATTTGAATATTCGATTATTTGAATAACCGAGTTTAAAATTTTAAAGGACCTATAAGGAAATGTTATACAAAAATGCGTTGTAAATTCAGTTTACTACTTAATTTCCACTACTGTTGCACATATTTATTGAAGACAGAAGATTAACAGTATAGTAACAAATAGATTATGGGCAGGTAGAAAACCAAGACCTACCTTGTAAGTTAACATACATTTAGTACATAGAAATAAAATAAATTATACTGAACAGTTTATTAAATTCAGTGCCCTTAAAATTAAACTAGATAAAACGGTTTCAGATATTTTACGTTTTGGGTAACTGACGTTGTGATGAACAACGTTATATTTTATTATACTTTATTATTTCAAATCATTTGAAAAATTAATAGCTAAATTTATCTGACCTCCAGGGAAATTTATAAACAAGACAACCAAATGGTCTAATGTAATTAATGAAAATTTTTAAAACGTATTAAAATTACGTACTGGTCAACCTCTTCAGGAGATTATATATTTATGTAAATGTAATACAGAAAAGATTTTGCAACTATAATAATTATACAATTTTATGAATATATATGAACGTTACTCATAACTTAAAAAATAGATATGAAAAAGAAAGAAGAAATTTCGAAGTGTGCTGCAAAACATATCACATGGGACAAACAGTATGATCATTAGAAATTCGAATTAATGAATACACAATAAATTTAAACTTCAAAATTAAGTCGTAATAAATATTTAAATATCAATAATTTATATTGGCAAATTAAACAAAATTAGATAAACAATGTAAAAATTATTTTTAAGTTGGATGAGTGAAATGTTACAAAATTAAATCTAATACTTCATATATTTATTTGAAGAATAATGGCAATAATGTTTCCATAAACTTTGTTCGGAACTCGAATTCATTTTATTTAAGATATATTGTATGTATTTCCAACGATTCAAAAATTTAACACAGATGTATGACTATAATAGCTTTTCAGTGCCAGAAAAATTCATTGAAAAGCAATAGTGCAAATTATCGCTTCATTTAGCAATAGATACGTTGTAATAGAGAGATTAGACTATGTATTCATTGTACGTCAAAAATTCTTAGTTAAATTGACTGAAAGTACATACGAAAAATATTAGCATTAAAATATTTTGTATAGAAACACACTTTACTGCAACATGTACATCTGTATTTCCATCCTACAAAATTTCTTGATTCCGTAACATTCATAAGATGTGGTTCCAAATTTAATAACGAAACTGAAATAAATTTTATTTTAAATTTGTTATCATTTACTATTAATAATTAAAAACCCTCATAAAATGTAAGTAACGAATAAATTTTATTTGGAACTGAAGTGAGAATCGAAACAGATTCCCTGACGAGTGATGATTCCCGATAGTACATTTACCCATACTTTTATTACAACTGACCACGAATATTTGCGAACTTGCAAATTGACTCAAATATGCGTAGTTTGCGTGAACTGACGTTTTTTTAATTTAAAAATTTGATTGAGTGCTAACGAAGGAAAGATAGAACCTATCTAAAAAGTGTACCTTTAGCTGTAACATTTTTTAAATAATTTGATTGCTGTCTTGTAAAATACGCACCATCTTTGATACAGCAGTACAAGTTACTAGTGATGTTTGCACCCAGAGTGAGCTTTAGGAGTTCAAGTGACAAAAAAGGGTACCACGGACATAGAGCGTGGAAGAACATTTTGTCATGGGGAAACCGTGGCTGTACGTGAACGGAGTCGCCATTAATAGTGGCAGCCTTGTGGCTGGGAAGGTTCCCACGCCGGAGCTAGCCAGAGTGATGTTGGGATTGCGAAGTGCGTGTCGCATAAATCCGCAGCAACGATATGCGGGTCATTCACATTCAGTAATCACAAGTTATCCGACCTCGTAACTCTCAGAACAGACAATTAATTTCATTTTCAACTTACGAACTAGGCGAAATCAATGGTGGGTCATGTGCTCTTACAACGCTCCTCTGTATTAATACATAATACAAGGTCCAACGCGATGCTTCGAATTTTGCGACACTTCAAACTTTAATATTCATTATAAAAACAAATTGGTGAATTATGGTATTGGTATGAAAACAGGAAAATTTTAATATATAAGAGAATAATAATCAACAGTCAGTGCCTATAGTTATAGTGTGTAAATAAGGTCAAAGAAATTTTGATTTATGATAATATTCAAGTGTTCTGCATTCTCACCCACATCAACTTCCAAGGTGCTATTTAAAACTGTTAGATAATTTCACTACATGAAATTTTAAAGAAGGAGATTGGGGTGGCCGAAGTCCCCGGACCTGCTCATTTCACTGAGGCAAGCTGAGTAATCAGTTCAGCTCGAATGTCTGAGCAGTACTCTCTTTGAGTACATGTGTGAAATGTAATCAGTTCGTTTTTCACTAACAAACAAAGGACGCAATGCCTAATGAGAGGAATAACACGTTTTAATATCACGTGTCATGATTATACGTAAGAGGAACTTTCTCGTTGACCTCAAAATATCTTGGATGGGTCACAGCGATCAATTAATGTCCACCAAAGTGAAGTTTTAGGTGTAGAGAGGCCGCGCAAAGCTTACCGTGAGCCAGGTGGCCCTGCTGTCAACAGCAGGCGGCTCTGTTTTGTCGTTCTTGCACTCCTGGCCGAGAATTATGGTCCACGGGGCCTGGGCGAAGGCATCGAACGTAAACACGATCCGGCAAGAACCCTCATTCTTCACGATTCCGTTACCCACCTCAAATCTAAAATAAATATAGGATTTCAAACGGCTTTTCTTTCCTAGGAACGAATTGGTACGATTAAAAATTGACTTTCTTTACCGGAAACAATAAAACCATACGTCAACAGCGCAAAACCATAAAAACATTGTCGCACTCGTAAATAACCCATAGCCAACGTTGCCTCCATCCACACAATTTAAACAGCACTGTGGCAGATTTTGAAGAGTAGATTCCGATTTTCAGTGTAGAGTAGACAAAATTCGAATGGACAAACAGAAGGCGAACTGACCGCGCGGGCATAATGTTTCATAATCCTGGCCAAATGAAAAGAGAAGTACCACAGAGGACTATTTAATTTCGTCGCAAACAGCGTACAGGTTGTATATTTTACAAAGTTCGCGCGCGGATAAGTGAAAAATTGAGTGAAATAGAAGCGGTAATAAGTGGAGAAGTGGTCTTCAAATAAATTCAGGTCTCACTAAACCGGCACTACTCTCTTTTGTATTTTATATTTGTCATAATTTACAATTTTGCATAAGCCCGGTGGAAGATGCATGATTAAAATAAATACACCATAGTCCTTTGAAATCTTTATACTCCTGAAACAAATAAGAACCACTTCAAAAAATACGCGTATTTTATCAACTCCACTTTTAATTTACATTGGACTGTGCAGTAATATTAATTTATATTGTTTGAAAAAGCCACTTCGCTTCCCACGTTCTCTTAACTTAAACTTCTTTCTTCAAGTGGATTTCTCCGAAACACTCTACTCTCAGGTTAATTATTTCAGCCGATCATGGTCCTATTTAGGAATGAAAATTTGCCAAAATCTGTTTATGCTTTCTACATTTTACCTTTAATTGACGATCCCATCTACCTACGGGATTTTAAACTTTGGTCTTTTTCCCATATAATCTCTGAATAACAAATTTAGCCTTGTTATGACAATAACTTTAATCTTAGCTCTTCAACCTTTTCGTTTCTATTACCTGGCATAAAGATGAAACAAAATAAGAAATATTCAACTTTTTACTGTCACTTTCATCACCAATGCAGTAATTTAATATCAGAATTTTATTATGAACTTTTAAAACTTAAATAATTTTCAAATTAAGCCCTTATCGTGTCTTAAGCTGTCTGAATAAAGGATACTATTTGTTTCGAATAAATCATACCTTGAAGTTACTATTTAATAATACAAAAAAATTAACTTATACATTTGTCTTGCATTTTCCTTGTCCACAATATTCATATAGACTGAATTATTTTGTTAATTTGGGGATTGTGGTGGTAACGTGCTTAAATTTATGGTACGCACACTTTAAGAATTATTTATTTCCTCGAGTCCAGGACTAAGATTCAATTATGTAGACGTTTAGCCGTGATTCTGATGTTATTGACGCTTAACTCGCTTTATCTTGAATTAGAAACGCAGCCTGATCGATCACTCGGAATGGACGAATTGTGTTCCGAGCTCCTCTCATTCTGCAGTCTTTCGTAGACCTACAGTCGACTCATTCATTATGCGTGCAGTCCTTGTGTTGTTGGCAAAACAAATGGCGTACATCCACGCAAGTTGCAATCATTAACATCTACCATCGACCGGCCGCGTATTTGCGACACACGTTCCGACCCGACGCACAAACCCGTAATGGCGAAAATTCGGGCAATTATTTCAGGGAAGCAATTAATACTCAAGCCCATTAGTGGCTGAAGACGACACGGAATAAACTAATTAAGTTATGCCTTAGGAGAAATAAGGTAGTGATAGATCAATTAATTGTAAATTGGACTGGAATTGCATACAGAAAAACTTATACATGGGCAAAATTTTAGGATATTCTTCATTTTCAGTCCCAGTTTATAACAAAAAGACAAGCACTTACTATGTGCTATAGGAAATTAAATGACCATACGTTGTTGACAAAGTTGATTGGAATAACTGGTGGTATATTTACTACAGAAAAAATAATGTAAAATTAAAAAAACTACAAAATTATGGGCTCTAAATTACTCAATATCAAGAGGTATAGTTCACTATTGCCCATGTATTTCAAGAGCTAGTGAATGAACGGATAAACAGTGGAAGAAAATACAAATAAACGTTTAATGCTACAAAACAAGGAAAGAAGCAAATAAGTAACGACCATCAGTTTGGTTTCCATGGATAACAAAAGTACCCTGAAAAAATTGCAAACTGTAACATATTAATTTGCATGACTTCTTATAAATAGGCTACCTGGATGTCATTCATGTTGTGGCCCTTTTCCATTAATATCATAGGAAGCAACAAAAAGAATGTATTTGGAGGACAGAAGAAGCAATGAAATTACTGAACAGCAACGTTTACATGGCTAAAGGGTAATCGTTTAACGATGTTGTAACGGGCAACAAATGTTGATACAGTTTAAGGTTTGGTCAATTTTAAGCTTTCGTGAAAAGGTAAATGCGCCTTTGTTTGAAGAAGTACAACCACAGCATAACATGACTTCAATCGATAAAATAATTCCTTTTGTTTTTACAGTGAACTACACGTTATTATAGGTAATTACCAAATAATTACCTTCTACATTCTTAAGTACATTATTACGAAACTTGTTCTTAACGTTCGTTCCGATAAAACTGTAATTAACGAATGGAAACTTGCACTGTATTTATGTAAGAGAGAAATGTATAATCATTATTCATATAAATGAAGTTATAAATATACGTACAAATATTTAACATTGAGAGGCTTACAACAGGTATTTTAATTTTTTTAAATAGTCCAATGCATCGTGTTTCTGAAGCACAAACAAAGAAATATTTTTTTGACGTCGCAAAATGTATTTATGGTTGTTTTCTGAAAAATCACACAGAATGTTGAAATGAAAATTATTCAGGCCTTTAACTGTAAGATGACGTCATCCGATGCGTTGTGGTGATAAAGAATTGAAATCGTGAAGAATGGAATAAGCTATCATTCGGAAATATTGTAAACGTTTAAAGTACATTATTTAAAGATGAAGTGGAGGGATGTTAATATATAAATAGCTGGTAAACAATCAAAACTGATGTATATTGTGTTTAGAGAACGCGCCGAGTTCTATGATGACATTCAACATGTGACATAAGTTCTACTTGAGCCCCAGGGTGGAATGACTGGGCAACTCCGGATAAGCATGTAGAATACTAAATATTCCGGTTAGAACCGCATAATGAATTTTAATTATAATAAATCCAGCCATAATAAAATGTTGATTTGTACTTATGGATTTATATGGTATCTAGAGTGAAACTTTACAAGCGCAAAAGTTGACTGATGAGGTAGAAACTTTGTTTAAACAATGGATTAGCTTGATAACCCGATAATCATTATTAAATCAGTACACCATTATTTAAGAATTAACTTTACTATTTTACACAACTCTATTTCTTGAAAATTTGTGTCTATTTACACTTTTATTAGATTCAAGTAAATATACATGATATTACTACACAGTCGAAATGTTGTTTGAAGTGTTTTGTATTATTTCAGTTTTATTTTGGCACATTCTACTTAAGGTGATACGTTTCCATGAGCCGTGAGAATTCCTGCGTGTCGAAATAGTCGATATAGCGTGCCATCGCCCAATCCTGCGACAGTTTCACTCAATTTGCCTTAAGCAATTGATAGGTTCGCATTAAAGATGCCTTAGCACGGAATGGCACGATTTCCTTTACGTTTTCATAAGTGTTCCGTGCTCTAATACATTTATGAACCGCATCCATTAGCTCGTTTGTCAAGAAAGAGTAATTTGTAATTAAAAGAATATTAATTTAATATTACTGACTTCATTTCATCGCTTCAGTACTTTGGTTAAGGAAAATTAAAAGACAATTTAGAGCGATTGGGAAGAAATAACATTTTTCTTACCCTCATTGTAATTTACCATGAAGTATTTTTTGTGCCTAATAACTTTATAATATAAGTTATGATAGCATCGAAAAATATCATCCATATTGACTATTTTATGTGGTCAATATGTTCACCAGGCATAGACATCGTGTTCTAGGATTTAATACTACCATCGTAGCGCTAATTATACCATATGAAAAAATACCCGTTTTAAACTACATTTGCCAAACAAAATGGAAATAATGGCCAAAAGTCAGAAAAAGAAAAAAATTACATTTCAAAACGTTTTGTCCGACTTTTGGGACGTCTTCAGTACATTAATTAAAATCTTATTAAAGTTGTGTTTTTATGTTAAGATATTTATGTTAGAAATTTTAGTAAGATTATAATTAAGGAAGTAGAAAGGTCCTAAAAGTGGGTGGCGAAACGTATGACATATTAAAATTTTATTTACAATATTATGTCAGAATTGTATCTACAAAAACTTTTGAAGTCTAGAATTGACATTAATAGGAATATCTGAAAGTCAGCTGAAACAAAAATCTATTTAACCTTAAAAAGAAACAAAATAGTGCGTTAATACATTTTAAGAGCTCATAATTCTCTGTGAGAGAAATTGTAATAATTATAAATCGTATGAATTTTTATTAGTAATAGTTATATATTTTCGTTAAGTTAATTATTTAAAATCAATAATGAACTGTCCGTTTGCTCCATTCTATTACAGAGGTTGTGGCAATATAAACAGAAGAGTTTGTAAAACTCTCAAATTTGAAAATTTCATAAATATTACCGAAGGAGTTTACTTGATAGAAGGTCAGAAATATTTTGAAAATTTATGTTATATCATTGAAGCGTGTAAATTAATTAAATTATTGAGTAGTAAAGAGGTATTCTCCAGCCAAACGTTTGAGAAGTAAAATAGTGCAGACACGTGGTGCTAACCTATCGCATTTCAGGATGAATTTCGAGGCACAGTATCTCAATTGAGCGTGGAATGAATGTCCTGGGTGAAAGAGACGCGACAGCCAGAAACAGCTTTGTTAGGAGACAGAAGCGAGCAGAACGGAGAAAATAGGCGCTGAAGAGACGGTGGGAGAACCGTGCAAAAACATCGACGCACCGGTGCGGTGGAGTTGTCTTAAAATAACACTTCCCTCGGAAACATAACTCATGCCTAACTAAACACAAAGTTACTCAATACTCTGCCTGGTGTAAGTTGTCTCCTTTAAGAACGATTCCTGCACGTGCCGAAACGTGATCGAGGTAGCATTTTCCAGAAACTCCCTTTAATGTTTGAACAAGGAAGCCTTCAGAAATGATAATTAGGCAAACGTTGTTTTCTTACGTTTGTTTGTTGAGCTTAGTTAATAGAACGATGATCCTAATTGGTATTCACAAATCAAATAAAATAACTTATTGAAAGGGAAAGGGGACAATATTATTAGACACAGTTTGTCAGTAATGTGAAGCAACTTAATCAGGTTGGAAGAGAAACTGGACATATGTAATTCCTAGACGAGGCCTTATATATTTAAATGACTGTTGATAAATTAAATAGAGAGCTTGTAATAACATATGTAGGCAAGTAACAGACCTCACAAGAATCTAAGTTTCTTACAATTACAACGTTTGGAATAATCCTATCCCAAATTCGAAATTAATTTAACTATAAAGATGCCCGTAGACAAAATTTCGGAACTTCAACGTGATTGGTTCACACCTAGTGATGTCACAATCTGTTAACATGTGCAGAAAGAAGGGAAACTTACGTGTTACGTTTCTGGAATAGTATTCACCTTTAGCCGGATAAAGTTTACATACCTTTTTAACAATTTATTTTGAACAAGTTTCAATGAACCAACACAACTGACACTGTACCAAACAAACGTTTTTACCCTTACTGAAAACGATTGTTAATATTAACTGTTACAGGCTTCCCAACCAAAGCATTTCCATCAATCTCTGCCGTTTAAAGACTTGTCTCTATTTCTCCTATTCGTCTCAAATCAAGTAAACTTCGTTATAATATCCGCCACCTCATATCCGGAGACGACATTGGGCAAAGATTTTTGTTTTCCTTTTGTAGTTATACCACAGTTTCTTCAACAAATTTTTGGAAATTTTTTTATAAAATCGACCAAAGTTAAGATCCTTGACGTTGAAACCACTTTTTACCAAAGACTGTAGTACGCAATTGCGTATTATCTTATAATTATAGTTAATATAATTTTCTTTTTCTTTTTCTTATATTTTATGTACATATGTAACAGAAGTCAGACATAAGCTGGATGAAGTCGGGACCATGAACGAAAACGATTGGCCATTTAAATGACGAATTACAGTCAACTTACCGGCCAGAAAACGGAAACATTAAGTTTCGCACGATATGATTTGACGAGGCAATTTAAAGGCTAGACTGTCGAAGACACGGGGTGAGTGAATGTGACACGTCAAAAATAAAACTTCCTAAATTCCTGGTTCTGGAGAAATCTTTGGCAGAATTGTTTTCATCAATAATTATCATTAGCGTGCTTTTCGAATTATTTTTCTCGTGTTTCTTTTCTAAATAACGAAGCGTCTCTGACAACAATGCCAAGAGGCAAGATTATTTGTATTGTCTGCATTTAAACTTTATCCTTTACGTTTTCGCACTTATGTTACGTCCTGTATATGCACCTGTAGAGGTTACAAACTATGAACCATATGCCGTGATATTTTTCATATTTTATAGAAAATTTTATCTTAAAATTTTATTCCGGACCAATTTTCATGTGTTATTGTTTTGTTAAAATTTATATATTTTTATAAATGATTCCTTTTCATTTCGTGAAACCACTTGAAATGGAATACTCCTAGGCGGCACGTGGGCTAAGTTCCGGGCAGAGTGGACGGGCGAACCGAATTTCAAGCACCTCCTGGCTAACCACGAACATATCCGCCTACCACCACTTGCACTGCCTCTGAGACCAGTAGACGTCGGACACAGAATACGCAAAACAAAAGCGGGAGGTAAATTGGACAGCAGATAATGAATTGTCATGACGAGTCACATTTGGAAAGATTTGAATGTTTCAAGGGTAATCTCTGTTATATGACCAAATTTCCCAAGATGTTATGATAATTAATTTGAAAATTTACTTCTATTAGCTCTATTGTTAAGTTCTACAATACATACCACGATTTAAATTGCGATTACAGATACGTCAAACCGTACAAGGAAGAGGTGTAGACTTTGAAGCTATAAACTAAATTGTATATAATAAGATTATCGCTTAGATGATGTACTACAAATTGTTTAGCAAAGTTTACAAATGTTATGTTTCCGTACTTCGGAGTGAATGTTTGAAAATGATTTGGAGAAGAAAGAAGTTCGACGAACGCCATCGCCTTGCTTTCGCGATACAAAGCTGTGTCCGTAACACAAAGACATTTTAGTTCCGATCGTTGGTCGCAAATCCAATATTCGTTTGCTAAGAACTCTTCACTCTGCCAAAGGGATCGCCGTGTGCTTGTTGGGTTAAGCTACGTGGGATTACGCTCTTCCAAAGGTGGAAACATTCTCTTAAGCAAAGCGCCGCACAAACACCTTCAGGGCTTCAATAGGCTTACCAAACCGTACGTCCAGAATAGAACACTGAAATAAACGTAAGAAACCACACCTGTTGGTCTGACGACAGTTTTTCAACCCAAGGCTGGTAACCAGTTTACATAAAACAGCTTGCATTAGCGAGTACGTGATAAAATAGTGTAAATTAGAGCTCTAAATTCACCTAACTGCACGTTATTTATAGTTGAGAAGTTGACGTTTGGTCGTTTATCATTGTCAGAATCTCCAATTAACGCAGGTATTAACGCATAATACATCGAGGCCATTTACATAATGGATTAGACGCATAATTTAAATCGCGTACTTAAAAGTGTCCGCCGTTTTCACAGAGAATGGATTGAAACAGAAATTTAACTAGACAGCAGTATTTGATTCACTATGGCGTATCCAGTAACAAATTCAATGATAATTGCTGTACCATTTCGTTTCATTAAGAATAAATATAAACTAGAGAATGGAAAAAGATTGTGCTCAGAATTCCTTTAAATTTTCTTAATTGGTTGAAAATTATAATTCAATTATATTCAATTCACATGGACCATGTAAAAAAATTGACAATAACATTTTACTTGCTGTAATTTTCATTATTAACTACTCCCAATTGGAAACTGAACGTTTCTCATGTTTATAGAAGTATCATTATTTGGTGTACCTCATTAAATTATTGTTCATAAATATGAGAAAACCCTGGAAAAAAAATTCTATGCTCAAAGCAATATAGTGTTTTATGAGCGTTAATTAACGCTGTGTAACTATTCCACGAAATTGATCATAAGTCTAATTCGAACTGCAAACATTCAATCGTTTACTACCCGTGGCAATTACGTACATTAATTATAGCAAATACGCTAAGTGATAGTACTTAGTAAATGTGTATTTAGCGTTAATGTATCACAGAATTTTGGAGTACCAATGCTAATAGTTTGTTGGGCAATGGTTAAAATTTACATTCCAGGACATCTTATTATCTAAAGTACCTTAACCAGGGTAAAATTAATAGTCTTCTTCGGACGATCAGAATTTCAAGAAATTTCAGCATAATTGTTTTTTATTACCGAATTTCGTTGGAGCCCATATTTGCGTTTCAATCATTTTTTAAGATTCACAAGCACTTGCCAATGCTGCCCATTTATACGTTGATGAATTCATAAATCGTTATTTCGACAGCTGAAATCTCTCTTTATTCTAGTTTATTTTCATGTTTTATTTTGTGTTCCAATTATAATTTTCAAAATTTCAAGACAGGAACTTCGAGAAAAAATTTTACACTTGAAATTTACATTCCGAAAAAATTTACTACCCAAAATTGTTTGATTCTTACTTTTTTGTTATGTCGGACAAATAAAAAGGACATTAAAGAGACTACGTCAAAATTTTAAATTTCATCCAATAAACACAATACTTTAACTACTTCATAACCCCATAATATTAGACGGAAAGACTCATAATAATTAAAAAATAATTTCAAAAATATTATTAAAAGTAATGAAATACTGTGAATATTGTACTTGACACTTAGAATCATAAATTATATAACATATTATTTTACGTTTTTTGTATTTTTTTCTGCGTTAAACGTTTGTTCTATTTTTTTTTACTTTTCTGTCTTACCTCTGTTAAGATAAAGACTGAGCGCTGTCGCCAAACATATACATTTAAAATTCAGTCTCATGTCTAACATTAATTTTTTTCTGCTAAATAAGGCCGTGTGCCCTCTTATTTTAGGAATTATGATTAACGATATGATTAATTAATTATTTTGTATTTAGCATTTTGAATATTAGGGTGCAATGCTATAAAAAGAAATTTTAACTATAATAATAATTACTATAAAACTTTTACCTATTGCTTCAATTTTCATTCGATAAATTCACTATTATTTTACAATTAATAAATATTGGAAATTTACCAAATAAAACATGTATAGTAATTAGACAAGAACGTAGTCAACACTTTTGAGTTTATTAGGCGTTTCTTTATATTACGGGATACATAACACATCGTAATAATTACACAAGAAGGAAAGAACCAAGTATCCGCAAAAAAATTGCAAACGGTGTGTTTGATTCACGCATGTAGAAAATTGTAGATACATGGAAAGTAAAATTACATCTACCAAAATTATTTATTCCTAGCATAACTTTCAACGATCAGGAACGTTTCACTTTGGTCTTAGAAAAAGGATCAATTAGTTGTAAATTGCAGCATAAGACGATCATGAATTATATTTATAAATTGCGTTCCTTTTCCTATTTCTTCCTTGTTATAGATCTTTAACAAACTAACTCTACATATCTTATACTACACATTTCAGAGAAAAACAAAAGCTTAAAACAGAAATGCAGTTTTAAAACTTTAACCAATGGTATTGTGCAATAATTTAAATTCCTGGCTATGCCATTGATTTTTAAGATATTTTTTCATAAATTATATTTTATAATTAAATCTGACTCTGAACGCCTTTGGCACTCTAATTTTAGTAAAACTTTTACATTAGTAGTATAATATTATCGTTCATTAAAGTGTCATTTCTTCCCAACTTCAAAATTAATGTAAAAAAAGCTGTTCTTTGTTATAAAAGTATTAAATTCTATGTTTTTATAGAAAGGCACGAACAGGGGAAACGAATATCAATTTACATTCCTTGAACCAAAAGAATGATAAAATATTCTTGAAACGTAATTGTAAATTAAACTTAGAGATACCCATTCGGCAAATAGAATATTCGTTGTAGTAAATATTATGTTCATAGCAGTCCCACTGATGTCAACAACATTTATCTCTATTACACATAAAACATTACTTTAATCACATACGTAGTGATGTAAAGACGTTACAGCTACTTGCAGATAGCGCACAGTAGGGTAATAACGGTAGTAATGCAAACATTTAAATGTTCAAATATAATATGGCCGGTAACAACTAAAATTTCACCTCTTCATCCGCAGCAAACTGCAAGTCTAACGTAGTATATTTTTCGGGAAATGTTAGATTTCTACTAAGGACATAGAAGTTAATTAATTTTATGACCATTATTCCGCGAACTTCATGGGAATACAAGTGCCCGGATTTAAATAATTAAATACAGGATTTACTTTTATCTGGAACGTCAATTTTTTATATTTTGTAAGAGCACGAAAACAACCACGAGCTGCCTTATGCTACAATTCTACGAGTTTTTTTTATCAGAACCAAAAATATTAATTATGACCCCCGCTTAGTTTATCTCGTTTGCAGGAGGAGGAACTCGGAGATGAGCGGAGTATTAAGTTCTCAGTGTCGCGTGAGAGATGGATGGCACGTAATTCCACTTCACACACACGCATGCGTACATAAACACGGTGTCGAGTGCTCCACGCTCTGACACCTCGACGCCTAGCGTCGGGACGCGTCCTCTGGCCTCTGAATAATACAGTTCCGCAAGCATCTCTGGAACCAGTCTCGAACTATCTCGATATATTTCTCTCATACATACAAACTCATTATATGCATTACTACTCAGATATGTTTAAGTAATTAATAATTTAATACAATATTTATTTATTATAATTTCCTCTGGAATAGTTTCATTATGTAATACAAACACTTAAATTCTGGGTTAACAGAGAATCGGTTGGGAGAATAGTTACCTAAGATAAAGACGTTGCATCGTGGAAGACATTCTAAAGATCTGGACAAAGATTTACGAAATACCATTGATCACATTGCTCACGATTTTCAATAACAATATTCCTACTGGCAGAAAAAAAGTATTCCCTACACAAGGTGGTTTCCAGAACTTAATCATTTTATATCAGTTGATGCACAAGTTCTTTTCTACGAACCAACATAACTTCTTCCACACTTTCACTACCTTCTATGGTGTTGACTATTTTCTACAATAGCTTTACAGGAATGGAGGGATGTTGAATCGATCCTCGATTCGTCGTCTCGAACTAGCTTTCCTGGTAGAGTAGCCACTCGGGCAGCGGCATGTCCTGGGCTCGAGTCCTTGGTCCGGTCGACATTTTTCCACTCTTGTCTTCCTTCTAAAGTTACATTCTTAATGCCAGAGTTCTACATGCCCTGAATGTAATCTTTCTTGTCAATGATCGATGAAATACAAGTTTCTACAACGTCTTAAACTTCTGGCAAATTTTAGATGATCTCAAAGTACGTAACTATTGTTTTAATTCTTTAAGCCATCGTTTCACAGTTTGACTCGTTAATACCTACTTTTTCTTTGCTTCGTGCTGATTCCTTACACCTATCGGTTCTAATCGCTAAATTTCTAAGCGGGTATTAGTAAGTCAGACAGAATTATTCGTCATAATATAGGGATTTTCAATTAGGGCGTGTCGATATTCAAATGAAAAAAAAACCTGAGGAACTACGACTCATTTCTTTCATTTAAAAAACCCATTTATACTATTTCAAATAAAATATAATTTCGTTAATTTCTCACACACAGCTCGTTTTATTCCATATGAACATCGACCCCCGCGTCACTGTATCGTACCACAGAGGTCCCTGGTTCTATTCCTGAAAAGGCCTTGGATGTTCGTGTGCGTCTTTTTGTTCTCAAATCGAGTAACCCTTACAAGACGACAAGATTCCTCAAAATGGTAAAATAATCGCTAATGACCCAAGCCGTTGATGCGACTTATACAAAATATAAAAAGTATGGACCCACATTTTTTTAAATACCCTACAGTTCCTTGAAATTAAAAATAGTTGATGTAACGCAGTTCATCATATTGTGCCTACAAAATATTTGTGAAAAGGAAGTTTATCTAACTTTTCTGTTGTCATATAATGATAGGTCAGTTCTGTACTCATTTGCGGAACAAATAGATTTTTCCACATTTGGTGTCTTACAGCTTACTTGAGGATTTAAAACTGTTACAGTAATTTCCTCTAATTTTTCGGTAAAGTTTTCTTACAATACTTGGATGATGCGAAGATTTCTCACTTTTTGACATTACGTTACTTATACGCGCATCAACAACTCAGTCGTTTTGAAATTTAAATATATTTTTCACTTTTAATTCTTATTCGTATAAAATTTTCCTTCGTAAAAGTGGTGGACGTTATGGATTAGTCTTGAATAATGAGTTTAAATAAAAAATTATTACCTTTTTCAATATAGGGATTCGGTTTGTTAAGATTATACTGGCGTTACGTAACAAAATATATCTATGAAACATCAAATTTTTTTAAGATCAGAATGATTCTACTAAAGAATAATTTTAAAGATATTAATTTCTAAATATGGACATGATACTGCAGACTTGAGTATTTTCTGCGAAATGTAAGAAGAACTTGAAATTTAGTTCTGAACTCAAACGAATCAATAAAGTTTACAATGGGGAATATAAGTCAGTTAAATTGGTAAGTTCTCCATACGAAATCTTTTCCGTTAGAAGTACGCTTATAGTAATAGATAATAAAATTTTAAGAGTTGAAGGAATGGAGAAACTTTATATCCTTTAAGAATTACGTGTAATTGTATAACAATTCTAGATAAGAGCAATTGTATTGATACGGTTTGTGCACAAAGAGGCTTAGACCACTGAGCTCAAGCAAACGCTTAGGTGCAGCAGTCTGCGAACATCACAAGCGGCTTCAATTAAGAGCGGTTGTTCAACAGATGCTTAATAGGCTAAGTTTAAGGCCCGAGAAACTAGCTTGCTCTATTTTCCTAAAGCTATGGATCATACGTCTATCAAACTAACTTACGATCAACTACGCCACGGAATCCACTCTTCGTAAAGTTTGCTTCGGCTTCGTTAACGACAATGATTTCCAGAAAATAGATACGCCCACTAGATCAATTTTACAACATTTGACATTGTTTCTTTTGACAAATTTTGTCAAACGCTTCAATGAAAGTCTTGTGATACTTAATCGCCCGTTTTAAATATTCATTTATGAATAAAGATTATATTAATTCCTTTCCAAAAGAGCATATTTATCACAGCCAATTACCTTCAATCATAACTCTCCTTATACGGAAAAAGCAACGCTCTTTAATGTTCAACATTTACATAAATTATTCAACATTATGAGGGCGACGATTATGACATCGAAACACATTAAATCGATGCACTGGCAAATCCTACGTACGTTAAAAATGTATGTAGTCACTTAGTGATGCCGGATTATGTGAAGCCTAAAAATACACATTAAAACGTTAGGCTAATTTTATATTAGATTAAATAGTTTGCTGGTATGTAGTTTAGTACTTTGTAATCTAAATCAAAGAATTGTTTATGGCACTTAGTAAAAATAAAGCTGATTTAACATTTTACAAACTTACTGGTTTTTACTGAGATGAGGCTGAAGAATATATATAAACCTGAAATATACTTAAACATTTTTAAGTAAATAACTTATGTCTATGTTCATCCTAGAACACAATTTTTTTAAAAAGAGAATACTGACTAATGCTGTAAACAGGAAATTAAACCTTTTATTTATTCATATAATAATTACTCGCTTCAGCCCATAAACCGGGCTTATTGATTAAAATAATATATGAATAACACATTTTGACCCAATAAAAGTTAGAATGATTGCGTAAATCATTTAAAAATTAGGGCTGTGATTAAAATATACGGTAGTATTTTCTTTATACTTAGAAGGTCACATCATACAGAAAATATTTAACCTTTTAACTACCCGTAATATTTCTGATTATGGCAACTGATGAGACTAAGATAATTATGAACATGAAATATAAATTGTGCGATTATTCAAAATGCCTTTCAATAATCTTTACTAACAGGTTGATTGTGTTTTAGTCAACCCTTGTCAGTCTTCCTCTCCGTTTAAAGTTCCCTTCCTATGCTATTAAAGGGGAGTTACCAGATACTGGATAACCAGCGCGTAGCCTGCCACCTTCAGTTAATTATTTCTGGAACGCATTTCCTCGCAAGTTTTCATTTTCCTGTTCTCCCGGAAAAACTATTTTACGGACTTATCATTCCATGAGACTTCGTTTGGTTCTCCAAACACAAATTTGAAACAACGAAGAATCTTTCAGGTTAGTTTAATGAAAATATATTAAATGTTTTGCCCATCAAATTCTTCCATCAATATAGGATTTATGAGACCAACGTGTTGCCGACATCTTAGTAGTGTAGTACGATAATTAAATACTTCTAGTATTCTTCCAGAATCTAGATAAGTTGAATAAACACCAGAATTTGTCTTGTTAGAAAATCTTTCCAGAAGGAAAAATAACTAATATTAACAATTATTAGAATCTATTTTTAGTTGTATCAATAACCAAAATTTGAATTAAATATTGAATTTCTTAAAATTAGATAATTTCTTAGTTTAATATTGGGCTGTTAATTTTGTCAGACTTAAAATTTTTGTGTACTACTGTTTCTTTTTGCAAACGTTCTTGATAAATTCAATCCTTGCAATTGGTAGAGATTTCTGCAATGCATTGAGAAAAATAACGTAATTATAGTAGTTTAAAATACGTCTGAATGACTCAATTATAAGAAGTAGCATTTACACAATGCATTGTTCTTTTTTCGACAAGACGTAAAGCTGTTCGTTCGGGTAACTTTCAAGCCACAGAGACGAGAACTTTTGTTACAACTGGCGCTTTGATCTTCCTGCTAAATATCGCGTGTTCTGTATTTACCTCTCACGGCTGTAAAACATGCGTGAAAATTCGAACAAAGTTTTCATTCATTTAGTCACTGCCATCATAAAGTCCCGGCACTGTTAAAGACGCGAAAAAGCAAACGGGGATAAAATAATATTCTGTTTATAATCGCAGAGGGAAAACGTGGAGGTGATAATTCAGAGCATGAAATATGTACAGCTTAAATCCGGCAAGCCGCGAAACAAAGATGGAAACTTATTAACAATATATAACTATCATTCTTTTTTAAACAGGACTTTCACTCCACAAACATACGTACTTGGTCGAGAGAATTAAAAATTTAACCTGTAGTAGTGAACATTTTCGCACATTTAAGTACTCCAGCATTTAATTAATTTCAATTACGTAAATGAGTTTCTTTTCTAATTTAAGTAACGAGCACTGTTTTCTGTCAAAGCGAACTAGATAAAATTATCCTATAAATCCTGATATTTAGACAATCAAGTATTATATAACAGAAAAGCATAAAATGCATTCTCAAGTTCAACAATGGTTTATTTCTGTAGCTTAACTCATAACTTCTTGAGGAATCAAAACTTTTTAAAGCTGTTATTACGTTAAAATTACTGTCGTTTAGATGTTACAAACCTTTGAATTTCGAGAAGTATAGCCTAAAGTGACGTTATGTTGAAGTTTTCATACGATTGAAGTAAATTTCCTTCTGAACTATAGTAGATGGACGTTATTTATTTACGTCTTACTGTGGAAAGGCTTTCCGCTTGTTACCCAAAACACTGCAATAAATATTTTAGACCTACCGAGATTCTAAGATGTTCGATCTGTCATTTTTGACTGCACAGTTTCAAACGATTTCTTGTATATAGTTAAGAGATGTGCGGATGTTACGTGTACTGCTTCCCGCGTAGAAACGACTCACGTGCGTTTTTGCGTCATTTCGTAAACACGAGGATAACATTTCTCGTCAATAAATAAAAATATATGAATTTCATATCTACTATATAAGAAACAATTATATTCTTTAAATTTCAAGGAAACCGGTTTCTCATAAATCTATGTAAAGGGAAATATAAGTTACGAAAATACAGGAACATTTTCAACTGTCCTTCTTTGGGATTCTAACATATAAATCTGTTAGATGTGTGTAAAAAATACGGCAAACTGAACTGGAGAAATTTTGAAACCCAACAGGTTACTAGATATGATGTACAAAATAAAATACAATTCAAAAGAAACTGAATAAGACCAACTTGTTATTTGTCTATTTGCACTACTGATATTATTTATGAAACATGGTACGAACCTTTCATGAAAACATACAATTTTTTTTAAAAATAGACTTTTTTTCTTAGATAATTACAACAGTTGGATATTTAACGAACACACCACTTGTGGAGCTATGCGAAGAGACACGCTTATAAATTAGTTATTTTCGTACGGACAACATAACATTTAAAGCGTTAATTTAAAGTTTCAATAGCTGTTTCTGTTTTCGTAGATCATCAAAATTCCTAAAGAAGGTTATTAAGGTAATAACAGTTTAAAAGAGTTTAGATACATAAACTTTTAGAGAACGTACTTATGTTTTATTAAACTTTGCATCAAATTTATATTTTTTATTATTCACATTATAAACATTTATAGTATACATACGTTTATAATGGGACATTTTAGACGACAATACTCATTTCTTAAATTCATAGCAATTTTAGAAAATCATAAACATATTTAGAGACTACTACCAATATTTAAATTTTTAACGCTGCACGGAATTAATTAATTATAATTTGGTCGTTGAAATGCAGAGTTTATGTTTGTAAAAGCTAATGAAACAAAATAATAAATATACTCCATCTAAATATTCTTACACTACTGAATACTTAGTTGATAAATATATATTGTCAAATTAAGTATTCTCTTCCTCGTCACAGTTTTGTAGAAATATTCATAGTACCTATATTTTGTTACATTCATAAAATGTAGATGAGTTACATCCGTCGACAGAGTATTTCGACTTTAATTACAATAGATTTTATTCATGAACTCTCGGATCGCCCTTCATTTAAATTCAATTTGGATTCTATATGTAAAATAAAAAGACCTGAAAATCTTAATTCACCGTTCAGTTGTTTTAGCACTATTTAAAATTAACCTTTCAAACAGGACACAGTATATGCATACAACTGTGATTACATATCTTTTTACATTTAATACTTCCCTATAGTTTCAACAGTTATTAATATACTTGTAATAAGATACATGAATACACTTCATTTGAAATATCGTAACTATGTCATTATTTTCTATTTGGGAATAATCAATTGTTAACTTGCGGAAATAAAATTGAGGATATTTTATAAATCTTTCATGGGAGTCATGAAAACTGCTGAGCTGTAATTGCTTTAATATAGGTAAATGTAAACAAACGTAGAGTAACATTAAATTAGTATAAATTCCTATTCCCCCATTCGAAAGATAAGAATGACAACGAGGGTTAGAAATTATTGTACATTTGCTGGTTTACACGTTGATACAGTTAAATTCTTCGCCTAGGCACTAGAGACTTAAAATTTAAGGTGATTAAAAATTTTCCTAACCAAAGATTACAGCAGTAAATACAATTAATTTATCTGTCGATGCCAATATGAAATTTTTGATCTAATCCAATCAAGGTGAGACTTATTGTCCTCCACCATTTGAATAGAAGGAAATAAAATATTATATGCTGCAAGAATCGAGATATTAACTATACTAATATTAAGTCCAAATACAAATATGTTGCTTCAATAACCGAAATGAAAATTGCGCCACAATAAGGGATTCGATTCCAAGTTTTTTATTACTTTTCAGATAAAGATTAAGATACCAGAAACACACTTACAATAAATGTTTTACGATTATTAAGCCGGTTTTCTATAATTTATCTCAACGTAGCAACTAAAAGTGAGAGAACGGCGGGGAGTTTGAAGAACTTAATGTATGAATTCGAAAATAATGTTATTATTCGCTCATCCTGGTTCTAACCTAGGGAGGGTTTGGAAATAAAAAGTACAGCATAATAGTTTTATAACGCTTCGGAGGCAAATGAAATGCAAGGAAACAAATAGTTTTCATAGAATTATAGAGCGGCATTGAGATACCTGGCTCAATTATTTCACATTTGAAAAAAATAATTAAAAGCAATGGTTGTAGGTTAATGGGGGCGAGATAGTACCTTTAATGAAGATGAATCCTATTAACACCAAAATCGCTCGGGACCCCATCTTGGACGACCTGATATAAGGAAAGTGTTGACGCACTTCGTAGGCGGAAGTACACAGTTTGATATTTATTATTGGTTATTGAAATGCCAGCACAGGGTTTAGCACTGCATGGGTACGTAGCACTGGAGGACGAGGACGCGCAGGACTGAGGCGACTGTCTGCCGCGACGAGAGGCACCACACTGCCTGTGCGAGGCTGAAGCAGCAGCAGCGGAGGCAGGAAAGGGGAAGTCCCACTGCGCACGGGCCTCGCGCAACCTGTCGAGCGCGCTCTAGTCACGTGCTGCCCACCTACTCGCATCCCCGAGACTCGCCATCCTATCTTTCACATTTACATATTTAGTGTCCGAGGCAAGAAACGGAGAGCGACGGACAATTTAGACACGAATATGATGTTCGTGCACCATCAAACGAAATTCTATGTCTTGATAACATCATAGTGCCCATAGATAAAACTAGTCTTCAGAGACTTGCCATTAATTTTCTTCTAACAAATCTCACGCTATGTTATAATAAAGTTCCTAAATTATTAACTTATTTCTCCGTCCTGACTCTTCTTTTCGTACAACAACTGACTTGTAAGTACAGGAATAGCCAATTTTAGGAGTACGGGGTTACGTTGATAGAATCGAACAATAAAATTCATATTTGACGTGTTGTTGTTGTGGTATTCAGTCCTAAGAGTTTCATTTCCTCATAACTACCACTTCCCACATCTCCATAATCTGCTTAGTCTATTCCATCCACTGCCTCACTATTCCGTTCATACCTCACATACTTCCCTCTAATGCAAATTTTACAAGAACCTCATGTGTTAAAACTCTTGGTCAACGTAATCCAAATTGTTCGCTTTTCCCCTATTCTGCTTAGAACTTCCTCGTTAGTGATTCTATCCTCCCATCTGATTTTCAGCGTTCGCCTATAGCGCCACATAATCGTCCACGTTTCGCACCCATATAGCGCCACACTCCATAGGGGTATTTTTAGTAGTGACATCCTAATATTCATGCATATATATTACATGTAAGTAAATTCTCTTTTTTGCGAAAGCTTTTCCTTGACAACGCTTCTTGCTCTTAGCGCTTGATGTCATTCCAGTACAGTCTTTTCAGAAATAAAAGACATCTCAGACACGAGAAAATTAAGAATATCGTCCGACCGCTCGATAATAATCATAATTAGTATGTGTAATGATAATAATAAATTTAACTGTCAATTTGAAAATAAATAAAACACAGTTCACTGCCAAATAAGTCCACTATAATATGTTACATTGTG
Organism: Eucriotettix oculatus; assembly: GCA_034510155.1. Lineage (NCBI taxonomy): Eukaryota > Metazoa > Arthropoda > Insecta > Orthoptera > Tetrigidae > Eucriotettix > Eucriotettix oculatus. The sequence goes on from CM067381.1 coordinate 54,112,962, forward strand.
TTTTCCAATTCATCTACAAAATTTTAAATATATCATATATTATGAAAAACACTGAAGCAAACATTCCTTTTTTATTTTTACTATGACAGCCTTGGGTTCAGGTAACAGCGAGATGCTATCAACTGATGTCTACATTAAAAATTATTTTTTGTTAACAGGCTACATGAGGCTTATCAGTCGGCCAACTGCCTCCTAAAACTGGTGGATACACGGGGAAGGGAATGCTGCGGCCCCACAGCAAACTCGTCTCTCGTCATTCGGAAGGGCGTGAGAATAGTACCCAATGGCTGACCTACTTGATGCAGGTTTTCTGCATCTATTTAGGTGAAACACCGGTTGGGGTCCTTAAACTATAGCCCGGGGGCCCTAGTCAACATTTGTCTACCTTGATTTACCTTCCGCATCCCCCTTTTCTTTTTAATTCCCTTCCTATGCTATTAAAGGGAGTTGCCTGTTTCAGGATCACCGTCATGTAGCCTGTTTACCCCAAGAAAAACTTATTTGCATTCATAAAGAGTACTGATGATCGTACGTCCTTCTAGGAAAATGTTCTGTAGATTCATGTTCTTTTAAACCAATTATAGAAATAATGGTCGACAGTATGTAATGACCGTTAGCTGTTGGCGCGTCTAGTAATAAATGTTTTTAAAAAGGTTTCCGTAGCTCCATTTCACCTACTGCCTGGTGACCTAATAACACGCCCTTACGCTTAAGTGGGGGAAAATATAAGACTTCGCTGGAAATATTGACTGTAATTAATGACTGTCAAAATCGTAACGTATCTTGATTCGACATATTTGTCGACTAAATAAATTTAATAATTACGAAAACAATACTCGTAACTAAAATTCACATCCCTTTGGCGAGTGAAACTCTTAAAATGGATCAAGAAGATTGTATTACTAATGGAACCAACATGGATTTGACTCTAACGATCTTTTTAGAAACTGGAGAACTACAATATTCAAAACTTTAATGTGGTTTATAGCTTTTAACAACTAGTGGGTCATAATTAAATATAAATATTAATTTTATACTCACAGCTCCCGCATCTCTTATAGAAACGTTTTTCTTATAACGTATTGGTAATTCGTATAAGATCTTTGATCTGAATTTTTATTAACAATTCGTTAAACAAATACATAAAATTATATTACGATTTAATTACTACGTCTGATTGAAAAGTCTATTGATGAACTCTTTCTTAGATTAATGTTAATAACAGTTATAACTGTAATATTTTTCTGCATAGTTATAATTTGAAGCTGAAGTTTTTCATTGCTCTTTAGAATCAACGGAATAAATTTCAGCATTACCGCAGACAAAAAAGAATCCTATATCATTAATGCTTTTGATTATGGTATCCTCGCGAAGTTAGCCGGGGAAGTTAAATAAAACATTAAGAGTGTCTGGGCTTTTGTGGAAAATTTAATTAAGTTTTAGCAGAATAAGTTATTGTGAAGATCATTTAATAAATGAGAAAATCTGACGAAATTGCTTCAGCACACGGTTTTTCCCCTTTAAATGCTTGGAGGAGCTGGAGTTAATAAGTGAAAGGATTGGGGCCGGAGAGCCGCTTCATGTCGGCCCAGGGGAAATCAGTCTGGCGAAGATAATCTGTATCGACAAATAAGCGCAAATTAACGAGAAATGAATCCAACAGAATTGGGAATATTCAAATTATTAGCTAACCGAGTTAGGTTTTTTTCAGCATTCAATCCGCTTTAAACACATTTAATAGAACTCCGTCGCAAATGGCATTACGGGCGTCGGCGGACGCAACCGACGTCCCCGTTGAAAAAATCAATATCAAGCTCACAATCGCGTTCTACTCGTAATTTTGTTACTGATATTACGGGCGCAGTCATATACGTCAATCAATGTTCCTTGCTTTGGAATTAATAAAAAAAACATGTCGGCATTACTGTGCCACAGATTCAATCCCCACATAAATGCTGTCTACTTATTAACGTATTTACCGTTGAGGAGATCATTATTAAAAATAGACTTAGAAATATGTAGTGTACCAATTAAAACATAGTAAAATGTCGTGATCTACCTTAACTTTATAAGCTCAAATGAGTAACTGAATGAACAGAATACGCTACAGAGATATTTAAATTCCCTGAATTATTTAATGGCAAAGCAGAACTTTCTTAGTTGAAAAGTACACAGTGTAGATAACATGGTAATATAAAGCATCTAATGTTCCACTCAAGTTACAAGTCGTGCAATAGTTTCGTCATGTTTCATCTCGATTTAATTAGTCTGAAAACGGATTATAAACGTACACCACTTTTCCGAATGGAAAGCAATTTTTAATATTCGAAAGATATAATGTTTAAAATTCTATATATATAAAGTATTGCTATATTACATTGATTTACTTGGGTAATTATTTGTATTCTTAAAACGATTGGAAAAGAAAAAATAATGATCAGCTTATTTCATTGTCATCGTGAATTTGGTTAGAGTTCCGTATAATATTTCTCAATATATTTGAATCTACACTGCTCTTTTCTGAATCGGCAAAACATTCTGTGCTCAGGGATAAATTTAGGTATAGAAAATTGCTTTGTTACTTTAAAAAATAGTATGTGTTTAACATAGACGAGATTTCACTTTAACTAAATTTACAATAATGTTTCTACTGAAAATCTGACAGACTTTATTAGTCCTTTATAATTTTCTAAACATGAACAACCCTGGAGATTTTGATTCCCCTGGTTGTTCATGTTTAAAAATTTATGGTACACTAATACTATACAGATTGTAAAGTTTTCAATTCTTCTGACTTCATAGTCCATAACAAGTATTAACAAACCAGAAAGTTCAGAATAGGGGAAGAGAGAACAATTTGTAGGATTTTGACTAAGAGAAAGGACAGATTTATAAGCCTAATTTTGATATATGAGGGTTTTGTAAAAATAGCACTAGAGGGAAGTATAGGAAAGTTAGGGAAAATTAGGGAAGATGTGGTATGTGGTAGCTATGTAGAAATGAAAATGCTTGCACAAGGTGCTTAGCGTGGAGTGTTGTGTCAGACTAGTCTTAGGAGATATTACCACAACAACAAGTAGAAAAATTTTTAACGTTGGAAAGTTATTACTGTTAAAACACAGTAGCACGTTTGTTTGCCTACAACAAAGGCGTTACCAAAAAATAGTTTTAACTAGTCACATGGAACATCTTGAAAGTACTCAAAATGTAATCATTGTAATCTGTTGTTTGTGATTATATTAAATATTTGTTTTGTACCATCTAACCATGTAATTACATTACATGTTTTAAATGTATTGAATAACGGGAAGAATCGTACTGACCACAATTTTGGGATACTAATGTTGGTTAAAAAATTAGGAAATATATTTGGTAATTTATGTAAAATAATTATTATTTCTTTCTATTAGAAGCATGGGCGAAGTTTTTATTTGTAAGAGTAAAATATGTCATTAACTGCTGCCATTGTTTTGAATAATAATCACTATTATTTACCTTCCTAACGATAGGTGCGGGTAAAATTTTCCCTTCTGTCAGAGGAATTCATACAAAGCGGTGGTTTACTGTTACCTTCCGCCTATTGATGATGGATCCGTTTCAGTTCTGAACCGTGCGAACGTAGCAACGAGAGCTCTGCAATGAGTTTGTTGCTTGTGAAAGTGCATTAGATGCACAGAAACATTCCTGCCGTTGCCGAGAACTCTGTGTTGTGAGGCAGTGACACTAGCCACTACACCACAGGAAGTTAGCGTGTATGAAAATGACTCATTAATTGTTAAATTGTATGGCAAATCAAATAATGGTCAAGATATATAATTACGATACTAATTCAGTTGAAAATCTTGGATTTGGTATTAAATTAATACAAATAAGTGTCATTAAAATTTACTCATAAAAAATACAAAAAATGTAATTATTTTACATACTTAAGTTTTCTAAGACATTGGCGTACTTATGAACTTATATTTTTTACTTTATTCTGCCTGTACAAAACAAAATTTTTATTTCACTTGTCAATTAAACAGGCACAAAATTGCTAAAAAATGATTGAACTGTACTGGCAAATTTAAGTTGCGACACTATAATAAAAAAACAGTAAACAAGAAATAAAGGGGAAGAGTTAAAACACATTACCATTTTAAAAGTATGGTAAAATTAATTTGGTAGATAACTAAAATATAAAACGTCTTTACCAAAAGAATAATAATTAGAAAAAAGTAGCCAAATTCAAGTTGTGTGGTATTTAATTAGGTATTTATTTCAAAGATGTGCAGCGGTCTGGAAACGTTCAGAGATCTAATTCAAATTAGAATCAGGAGTTCAGTTATGAATACGAAGAAGGAAAAGGAAAATATCGACACTAACGTCGATAAATGATTATCGATGTATGAAAACCAATTAAATCGATTAATAATCTTAAGAGCTAAGGTCTTCGTTCACAAAATTGATAATAAAATGCTGTATTTATCAAGTGATGTTTTATGTAAAAGTCGGCTCAAATAGAGAAATATTTGAAATAGATTGAAAGAGGTTATTTGAATATATTTTAAGAGTGCTACATGACTATAGATAAGTGAATATAGCGCCAGTTTTTAATGTGTACATGTACTCCTCTTGTTTCAATTTATTTATTTTTGCACTGTGAAAAGTATTTAATCTTTATCCAATTATAATAAGGTATAGATAAATACATGTGAACGTGTGGCGTAGCAGTTCTAAAAGCACTTGGGCTACAGACCATAGCTTCTCGCCGCCTGCTTGTCTATAAATCTGGCGCCGACCGTTCGCGAGCAGCACAACGTCATTATATGTTCCAAGAGCAGCTCGGCGCAGGAAGAAAAAAGGCGTCGGAGGGAAACTTATAACGCTCTTCATTTGCCCCAAAAGTGTTCCTGAGAGACTGGACTGCTTTCGCAGTTCACATTGTTCGACTGAAGAACGGCGAGCTTTACGGGGGGTCGTTACTCATTACTCCGTCCGCTCAGCAGTTTCGCACTGTAAATATACGTTGGTAATAGGGTAACAACCGTAACTGAGATGGTTTCTCATGCAGGCTCCTTATTACTAATGCATCAAGTGATTAATACTATTCAGCAGTACTTCCTGAAGGCTTAAATGATGTAATTTTTTTCCAATTCATAACGACTTTACATAGCGTCTGCTTCATTGCAATTAAAACTTTCAAATTTTTGTCGATTTACACAGTAAAACAAAAAATTGTTAATTTTGTGTTAGTAAGAATATTACAGTACAATTGTATATAAGCAAATCAAGAAATCAAATCTCCGCAAAGCTTCTGTCATATATAGTGTGACAGTTGAAATGTTAAAAGAGTTGACAAATAAATTATTCTTATTGGTAATTATATATTTCACACTATCCTAAAGGAGTATTACTGGCCCGAACTACTGAAAACTGCATAAATTTTATGAACCTGGTTAAGCCTCAATCAAGGTATCATCTTATATTTATTAATTTCGTTTCCTACTGTAACGTGTTTGCCTAATGATGTAGATCTACAGAAAGCCGTAGACAAGAAGTGAAGGTATCCTTTGCAGCTCTCGGAGTTTTATAATATGGTCTTGATTCTTGGCACCGATGATGACTTGGAACTTTGATAGGAAATGAGATGTAAACAGGTAAGAAAGGTCAGGAAAGTTTGTCAGGGTAAAGATAGGTGCATCTGAGCTAATCAGGAAAGAACTGGATGATTGTAGTCTTTATCAGTCAGGGAACAGATGTATCTTATCAGATTATGTTTAACTAACAGTCAATATTGTACATTCTGAGAAAGATGGAGGAAGGGTGATGTCTTACAGGGAATATGAAGAATAACCTGACTAAACGGTAGGACTAAACGTTTTTCTCCTCACAACTAGTGGTATGGAAGAGGTTATAAGACGTAAGTAGGACAGCTTAAATGATGGTCCCTCCGTTAGTATTAATTTGTGAGGAATATAAAAGGGAATTTATATATAAAATGTAGTGTGGCCTCAAAACTAAACCTTCCACAAACGAGGTTGTTACATACTTACGTCTGTTCATCTATAATCGAAGTCTTTCCCAGTCATTTTCATGAATGTATTTCTCTCGAATTTCCAACCGAGTTGTACACATAATCTCTACGTTTGATAAACTTACCTGTTTCAGATTATCATCTGACGCCTCTCAGTAATTCTACAACCTGGTTGGATCCCCGAAAAGAATTCATCTACGTCTGTTCATACTAGAAACGTAGTACACATCTTTTTAGAAAGTAGAAAATCATTACGAAGATTATTTCTGTTCCGTTTATTTTGATATACGCGTTGTATGTATATAAAATTAAACGCAGAGGTATGTAGATAATATTAAGCATAGCTCGCGCCTCCCGCGTTTGTAATGCGCAGATAACGGGACCATACTGAAATTGTTCTATAAAAATTATATTAAATCTATGACTTTCCAATGATGAGACTTTAGGGTGAATTAACTGATGTCTTTGACGTTAAATGTTATCCTAGATATATTACAATTTGATATTTTGATGCTCATATTATTGAATAGCTTTTACGTGTACATAGTACCACGGTAAAATTAGGGGACAATATTTTTAATGGTACAAAGTAAGCGTTTCAATGATAGCGATGTTTAGTAATTAATTCACGATACTATTTAACGTTTAAAATTTTAAAGTATACAGTAAACGTAATGAAGTCGATAGGTATTATTAATATTTAATTTTATGCCTGCATCCATATATTTTGTTCAAAATTATTTTATATTAATCTACTGTCCATTTGATCAACTGTAACCTATCGAGAAATAATTACTACAGTATAATGTAGGTTATAGTTTTAATTAATAATTACCAGAATAATATGTTATTTATCGTGTCTCACTTACAGGTACCCAGTTAAAAAATGCTAGCTCTAAATTAGTCTTAAAATAGAAGGCAGAATTTTTGTAATCCTATGAGATTTTTATTTTAGAGAGAAAAGCGTGGGTGTACTCGTATTCAGGAGACGGATCTCACAAGGGCTGCACGTTTTAGTGGCGAGATAGAATGCGAGTTGAGCAGCCGCAAAATCACGCTCTAGGTGGGGAGCAAAACAAATGGCCGGCGGGACGCCCAAGGTAAAAGTTGTCCAGAGTGATAGAGTGGCGTACTACAGACATCTCCAGGTCGAATTTAGCACAATTCATATACCCGGTCTGCAGTAGCCATTTGTTGCCGGACATTCTTCTCCAAAAAAACATGTTCTTGCAAAGTGCTCTTAATGGCGTACAAGCTTAATTGAATGTTAGAGTGCAAAAAACCGCGTGCTGTTCGGAAAAAGGCTGTACCTCATGGAACAAATTAAATGCTATCCTCATCAACATACCGAGCAACTAAATTGGTATTTGGAAAAATAAGATGAATATGCCTAGCTGACAGCTTGTAAAATTTTATTCCACTTGGAACCTTAAATTAGGTTTGCTTTACATTAGGAATTTTAATTAATAATGTTGTTTGATTTCGGAATAAATTATTCTTAAGAGTGGCTTATGTTTGATATGAAATTCAATGCGAATTCCAGGAGCAAGCAAAAATTAATTACGAAGCTTGCAGCCCAAATGGTATCAGATTTCATTAGCGAGCTGTAGGTTCTTTTCATAGAAATAATTATCACTCTTAATCAAGTATTAATGAAAATCACTGTACTATTGAACCGAAAATTGTAGTGGTATAGATTAATGGGAAATTCTGATGAGTTAAATTTTGGAAATTTTTCGATTACATCCTATAAATTCATTTCAAGTATTTACCATAACCGAATGTATATTCAGTGGGGTTTAAAATGTTGTAATATTTTAGACTGATCAAATAAATAATCACCAATTCAGCGAATAAATCAGAACTACTTTTCATCACATTAGTTACTTAACACCGCTTAATTATCACTTTTAGTCCTCCATTTTCCAATTAAATTATATATCTTTGCATATATTCAAATAATTTGACACCAAGGGACTTTGATTATCTGTTTACCTGAGGATGTCGCAAATGTGGGCGAAACTTTTTAACGTACCTCCTGTATTTAATACGACAGTTTTTGACTTCTTGGCAGTATTGATGAATATTTGTTAATTTTATAAATATCGTGTTCTTAAAGTGTTGACATTTTAATAATTAATGTCGTGATATGATACACAAATATTCAGTAATAATTTTTCACCTTCTGTAAAATACGTTTTATATTTACATAAGTACTGTTTATTACAAGTGAATAATAATATTGTTGTTGTGGTATTCAGTCCTAAGACTGGTCTAAAGAAAACACTCCATGCTAACCTATCCTGCGCAAGTCTAGAATTCTACATTGAAAGCACATCCCACATCCTCCCTAACTCCTTAGCGCATTCCATCCTTTGCCTCCCTCTTCTGTTTTTACCCAAAACACTTCCCTTCAATAAAAATTTTACAAAATCCTCCAAATTGTTCTCTTTTCCTTTATTCTACTTAGAACAATAATAACCTAGTACAATCAAATCTTAGCTTTACATAATTTTGTGACCCATTTTCAGTATAATGTTACTCTCTCTAATTGGGCATTTATTTATTAAGAGATGTGTTTATTTTACTTGCCAGTATTTAAAACTTACTGTGAAATTTTTGAATTTAACGAAATGAATCAACAAACTCCTAAAACGGAACTACGTGAGAAATTATTTCGCTTAAAAAACTTTATTTAAGGGACTACTCTTAAATCAAGTTTTTTAAGCGAAATAATTTCTCACGTAGTTCCGTTTTAGGAGTTTGTTGATTCATTTCGTTAAATTCAAAAATTTCACATAGATTATGAATTAAAGTAATGCGTTAGAGTTGAAAACCGTCACAAGCTCTTAAATTTATCAAGACACCAAAAAAACCACTCACCGTTCAAGTTTCATTCAAACAGTTTTCAGAACGACAGCACGTGACGTTTTAAGGGCAGACAAAATTGCATTATTAAAGCTACATCATACTTTGTAGGGAAGAAAGACTGAGGATAATATGCTGCAGCAAAGCCAGTGCGCGGTCTTTGAGAGAACGTGCAAGAAATTCGTTTCCTTTCTGTCCATAAGCGCGGATATATCCACATCATTAAAGAAACAAGCTACCGCCCTTCTCTAAATGGTGTTGAGGAAGGAGGAGGAGCCTAAAACAAAACCTATCAATTTTGACTCACTGCACATTTATATTGATAATGGTCTTGAACAGCCTCTGTTTGACACAAAAGATCCATAAATGTTCTCCTTTGTCTCTTAAGGCGAAAGGTAGACAAGACAAAAGAACTGCGAGTGTACATTATGTTCGCTTTGGAGCTCTTTGCAATTGCGTTTCCAGTCAACTGACGCCACGAAATATACCTGCTGCCTCTAATTAGCTACAAAAGAAGTAGAAAATCGGTAAATTTGTGTGACAAAATAAGAGCATTCATATTATACCATACAAACCTGTAATGTATATTTTGCTCCAAAGCTGCTCGTTAGCCATTTTCATCGTATTACGCTGTACTTTAATTTATGAAACTACACGGTCAACTGATCTGACAGTCTCTGTGTGCTTATTTCACTCTTCAGTTATATCTTCCATGCTCAAACCAGGTAAACAGTATAGTTAGTCGCTTTCAATTTTTTTATTTATATTTATTTAATTAGAAATAAAAATATACATTTTCTATGGGTTTATAATCTGACATAGAAATTGGTCATCGAATTACATTATATGACGAGATCGAGGACTACTTCAGCAAGTGGACCTCAAGCCAATTATTTAAATCACTGTAAGTCTTGTCAGCCATCTTTTGTCTTCAGGTCGATTGGCAAGGGTTTCTCTGGCCTTCTGTTTGTTCTATTCGCTAGGAGTTGTTGCAGTAGTGTGTTCCAGTTTGGTGTGATGCTTACTGCTTCTTTTTTTATGATTTCGTGTCTAAACTTTATGCCTAAATCTTCATGTATTGTTGTATTTGAAACGTACCAGAAGGCGTCGACGATAGATCTAAGGATTTTTTATTGAACCCTTTGAATGATTTTCATATTTTATTTGCTGGCGTATCCCCATAACTCAAAATCTGGCTGATAGTTGATTTATATAACAGAATATTATTTTCAAGTGATAATGCTGATTTTCTACCTTGTGGCCATTGAAGCTCCCAGTATAATAAATCTATTTATGTCTGATTTTTCAGTTTAATTTTATGTCAAGGTTCATTTCTAGATATCGAAATTTTGTTGCTTCTGGTATTCGTGTCTTGTTGATGAAGAATGGATAACACTGTTTTTCTTTTCAATTATTTGAGAGATCGATTTACCGTCTCTTATATTTAAGATGGTCTTTTTATATCGGCTTTATTTATTTTGAAAATAAACCATTGAAACAAGTTAATGATTTCACTAACTAATAATAATTTTACAACTTGTGGTGCGCAAAATTATTCAAGAGGTGAATATGGACCGAAATTAAAGAACGATACAGACCAGTGCTGAGCTTGGAAGGCGTCATAGAATGTTACAAACCGACATTATAAATATAATTATAAACAAATTATTACCTTTTTACGATTTGTAAACGCATACATTATAGTTTGAACAGACAAAATTATTGTATTTCGTGGGATGTGGAGATAACGTAGGTCTGCTGCCGCTAAGTTCCAGATACAATTACCATTGGATAAATTTTTCTAAGTAATACTTGTATGGAGACTTGAAATTGAATGATTTTTGTAAATGTCGTTCCTAAATATTACACAAATGAAAACATTACACCGTAAGTATAATCTGTAAATATCAGGGTGTGTAAAATTAGTTCTACCTATATTCAATTCTGCGATTCACTCTCTTAAACAGCCATTTTGATGAGCTACAGAAATTTCCATTATTATACTACAAAACGTAGTGGTTCGTAGAATAATAGTGCATTTAAATTCACCCTTGTTTTATTATATTAATACAGTGCAAACAAAGGCAGTACATTTAGTAAAATATTTCACGGGTTAATAGCAGTAATAGTTTTCCAATACATGCAGCCCACACATTCATTATAAACTTAACAACTACGTAACATTTACTTTAAAAAATTGAAACAATGCAGATACATCAAGTAATTTGTTTCATATCATTTCGTCACAGTTTTCAGTTCAGCAAACTAAATTTGCAAATGGTTATATTTTATTTGTGATGATTCATATTCGAGAAAATATCTTTATAGCATTTGTATTTGTACGAAAAATAATCCTGCTATTTTTTTAAAGAACTGTACCTTCAAATCAGTTTAAAAACTCAGTTATGAAATAAAATGAGCAAAATAATGGACAGTATGTTTCGAAATTGAGAAAGCACGTTTCAATTAAAGTTGTTTTCGAATTGCGTTCTTTCTGTGATGAGGTTCAGAGAGAGACAAAAAAACTCAGTTACCACCGGCAATATTATTTAGTTGCTCATAAATTACATTGGGAATGTATTCCGTTGAAATTAAAACGCTATTTATATGCTCCATTTAAAATTATATGTACGGTAGATAATCTTATCAGTCTTTATTTCAAAATGATTCGTGTGCTCCGGTAGATATAGAACTGTTCAGCAATTAATTTGTAATAACGTTCACATGCTAATTATTTATTCAGTTACAATTTACTATGCGTAATAATATTCAAATTATATATTCATTATTTGCTTAAATGTCAATATACCTGCAGTGGAGACAAAATAATTCCCTATTTTAAGTACTTTTGTGTGGAGTTTATTTGGTGTATATTTATAGAAAAAATTGCCAATTTCCTAAAATTAAATGTGAAAAATTCGACTTTTCTATAATAATAATATAGGACATGTGACAAATATCCAAAAATCAAGTAACAAAAGAGTAATTGAAATTTTCTGTTCTCAACAGAATAAACCGTAGAGGAAAATATGTATGATTCAAACGAATTAACTTCAAAGTTTCAGCTTCATTAATAATAATAAATGTGGACTTTTTCGTTTACAAACGTAATTTTCAAAAGAAATATTTTATGCTTATATTAATACGCTATTTGTTCTCATTGTTGGCATTCGCAGTAAATTTACACCTCTACTATATAATCATTTGTTACACATTTCCAAGAATAGCGATTCAGAGACAGGACTTCTCTTTTAACATTATAAAATTAACTGCCTGCATTTACGGTACCCCACGCAACTTTTAAAAAGGGTACTTATTAAATATAAAGACTGTAAAAACCGTTTACAATAAAATGCAGTATTCGTGAAGCATATTATATTATAATAATTAATTTACAATATTACCGTACCAAAGCTACCTTGATTTCCAATGTCAGTTTTGAGAAATGACGAAAGTTAGAGCATTAATAGAACTTTCACTAGCCCATATATTCTCGGTATTCAAGAATGATTTAAGAAGTTTTAACTTTGGTCGCAATAATTTCAAGGATTTAAAGGCTAGTTCATTACAATATGCCATCGACAGTTTCCCGAATGGAAGGAAGTTGAACAGAAGAAAGGCTACCTAACAATTCTGAGACTCTGGGGAATCCCAATAGAAAGGATTGGCGCTGGAGCCGAGCCAGTTTGAAATGCGGCGACGTTCAAATAAATCTGAAAAAAAAAGGAGAACTTTATGGACTGCCGCAAATGAAATTCACTCGCTTCTCATGATTCAAATTCAATAGTCTCTGCTTTTCATTACTTACACACCAAAATAAAGATATTTTTCTTCAGAAAAACTTTTGACTTGCAAGGCTGAGAATTCAGCATTTGTGCTGTAGAAAGTAGTCGTTGAGTTTTAGTGCAAGCTTGATGAAAAATAAATTCAACTTTAATAAACATATGAAATCTAAAATGTCTTGGTCAAATGCAAACTAATTTGACAAAGACGAAGCCGAGCAGACAAAAATTAGAGATAAAAAAATACCACACAGCTTTTAATCAATCCTTGTTCCTTCCGTCAAATGATTAAAAATCAAAAGTAATGCACGAACGTCACAACACAAAACACCGATCAGGCGACGAATTCAAAAGTGCAGAAAAAAAAGAACTTAAACGGAATAATAATATAAAAGCAAAAAATTCAGTATAACATAGTCCCGGTTGAGTTTCACAATATCAGTTTATACTACTAGTATACTTGATATATAGAGTATTCGAGATATAATTCCGCAGTTAAAATCTCAATGTTTGTCAATAGAACGTTTAATATTGTAGATGTTCTTTGAAATAGCATAAAGTGATCTCTCTCTTTGTTCAATGTAACATGAATTAGTAATCAGAAGAAAATAATGTACAAACTGAGTCTGAGGCTCAAACAGGGCCTAATAAAAGAATAACTTCTTTCTTTTTATGCTTTGTTCGCGTTGAGGTTAGATTTAGCTTTATCGTTTACTTTATGTAGTTTTTAATATGTTATTGAATCACATGATGAAAGAAACAAGGACTGCAGAGACTCCCTCTGTTATTTATTTTGTAATTCAATTTACTTCTTTGCCAATGTAGTCAATGTATAGTAATTATACATAGTGAATCAATTAACGTCTGTTTTGAAAATCCAAATTTCAAACTAACGAAACTATTTACGATTCATTTTGTTAAGCAGCAAGATATTAAGATATTATTAACGTCTTACGCAGATAGAGGTATGATTGAAAAGGAATTTTAAAAATGCGTGCAGAGACAGCGTCCCTTGAATTCAATTCTATGGCACAAGAAAGAACTTCAAGGTCCATTCAGCTCTCATTTAAAATTTACTATAGAAACTGTAGCTCGCTGTACACAACCTGGATAAGGTAACCGAAATAACGGGTTAATATAGTTTAAAACCAAATGTGTACAGGTGTATGTAAATTCAATACAATTCAGGAAAAATATGTATAACTATACTAAACTATTTATAATAAAGTAAAAAGAAGCATATACGAACCAAAGGCTCACAGAAACATACCAAAAATTATGTTGAATATTACACCCATATTTCTATATTCCTTGAAATTATTGGAATCAACAATCTTATTTCGATTTACAATCAAACAAGAATGTAGGTATATTTTAGGCTTTAATTTTTATCTGGAAATAACCCAATCAAACTAACTGCATTATAGTATCGTACGTTATAATATAATAATTTTACATTATATTACATTACATCGTTTTTACATAAAATGTTCGTGTTTTCCTGAAACTATTTTTGTTTCTAGGTGCAAGCGCCTTAAACATCCATTAAATTTATCTCCAATATTACGTATTAAATATTTATCTTACTTTATCTCAATAATCATTCCTTATTTGACAAAAAGAAAAAACATTTTATCAATCTTTTATAAAATAATTAAATATTTTTTATTGAAAATTATAAATACAAAAAGTTTGTGGTACAGCGCAGAAGAACTCTCCCCAATTTTAATTCGTATAACGAGAATATTCGGAGACAGGCAGAGCAGTTGTGAAAAATTGATGATAAAACAGTCGCCGGCTAGTAGCTAGGTCAGGGGATTAAGGATGTTTGGCCACCAGAATACGATAAAACATGAAAGTGAAAATCCCGGGGTCTTCGTAAATTATTTACGATTGGTGAATATTATTTTTCCATAGAGAAACGATGGTGCAAAAATCTCCTATCCCAATATCACACCCTTTTGTCCGGACGGAATCGCCACAACTTGCTGCCTGCCTTCGTAGAAATCCACGATGAATACCTGGAAGTCATCCCTGATACGAGGACGAGAACGTCCCAAACAAGCGTAGAAATAAAACAGGTTCGTCTTTCCAGCAGAATTATAGTAAGAGGGGTGTAATTACCCTGAGCTAATCAGTTTCTACTTCATCATTTAATTTCCCCTAAATTCCACATTGTTGTTGTTATAAAGTACAGAACCCCAGTTCGAGTTTTTGTTATATATATATATATATAAACTAAAACATATCCCCCTCTTTTTTCAGTGTTAAATGTATACTAATTAGATGAGGTTAATGTAAAGGAAAAAGTACGAAGCAACTTTTCTGCAGTGTTTTTGTTTACTTCAGGTGATGGCGGTTTTGAATCACCTTAGTAAAGAAAGCAGAAGCGCTGCGTGGTATTTACTTCCCAATTAATTTTGTCTGGTAATTAACTACTTTTATCTAACTAGTATAAAAATAAGCAAATAGAGCATGTTGCGTGTATGAGTTCACGGTTAAGGCAATTTCGGTGTAACGCAATAATCATTATGAGCAGGTTGAAGATTGACCTTCTGTTCTGAGGTCAATTTAAGACTTATTTTGTACCCAATAATAATAGTCTGACGGGAAAATTAATTGTCGGAGGGAGTTTCACTGAATAACTATTTGAGGGTAGATATCACTGTCTGAGGATTAGATGCTTATAAAGGGTTGTAACATAATTATGACATATATATTTAGATTTAGATTTAGTAAAAATAATATTTTTAGACTTAGTATTATTCCTTAAAATTCTTCATACTTACTGTCCGAAATAATTTCCTTACTGGCGGTTTGAAACGTTAAGAGGTAGCAAAGGAACAATGAAGAGTTTCAGGAAATTGTGTAATTGTTTGAAGAAATTTGTAACTGTCTTCATGATAGAATCGACAATTAAGCTGTTTACATCATTTTAGGATCGTCCTAAAATCTCCTTTAGGTCGCCAATTAATGGCGGGGGTGACTCCTCCCAACTCCCCTCGTTCACGTCTCTAATTAAGAGCTACACAAATCGTAAAATCTGCCACAAAGATTCACAGCTGCCATATTAACGAGGATTACTATGCGAGGGACTACTTTGATCGCAGTAAAGCTACTGCTAATTACGGGGCACACTCGGACAAAATAAGGGCGAGGGGAGAGAAGGCGCGCACATGCAGCAGAAGTAATGCGATGTGATTAATTGCTAATCTCAGGCCTAACGTTACTTCTGACGTCAAAGGACTAGTAAAATCGTGCTACTTCTCTCCATTAAATCCGATGAATTATGATTAATGGCACTCTACAAGACGGTTCCACGGAACTAAAAGTTTATTGAGAGACATTAAAAATAATAAAAAAATTGAAGATATGAATGGAAAAATTTTGAAATAAAATTATAATAAATTTACAGAAATAAATTACAAATGCAATTGTAAATTAGTAAATTCAGCTTTCAGGTTGAAACATCCTCTACTACTTCTCTTCACATTTCGACATTAATCAGTGAGAATATAAAATTTAAAAGAATCATATTTATGAATTATATTATATTTTCACTCTTAATGTAATAATTACATTCTAACCTAATAATTTAATTTGCAATTTTAAAACTATAATTGAATTTAACACCTGTAACAAGTACATACATGTAAAAATATTGTGCTCTAAGTTTTTATTAATGAGACTAATATTATAACCAAGTATTAAATATTCTTCAATGAAATATAAACGATATTCGTAATATTATTTTAAATAAATAACAATACTGTAAAAATACTTCAAAACAAAATAATACAATCAAAAGAAATATTTTAATTTTCATATATATTTTTAAAACAATAATAATATGAACTCCAGGAAAGTAAGTGATGGCATATAAAAACATTACGCAAATTATTTAGCGTGAATTTTAAGGTTAAACTATATTGTTTTCTTTGGTTTTGGACGATCATTTACTATCTCTCGTTTTTCGAAATTCCATCAGTCGATTTTAAAAATGTTGAAAAACGTCGATTCTTTTAGCTATTTAGTAATTTTTGACGTGTCAAAATTTATTGACCGGACACCTTTGAAATCGAATGTAATATTTTGACGATACATGGGTCTATGTAGCTAAATATGGTCGGTAAGCACGTTGAATATTTAAACTTTGTAAATTCAGTTCGACAAATGCCCTGTGCGAGCTGACACAATCTTTAATGATGTATATTCGACGGAAAAATTAGGTGATATGTTGAAAAATATATAAAAAATTAGATTAACAAAATGAAGGCATGTACAGGAGATTAAAGATTTAAAACAAATTAAAATCAAAATTATTTTTTAAGTGAACAAAATTAGTATAAATTTTGTAATGTTTCAATTAATTTGTTCTTTTAATTGTAGATGACTATGGCCTATGTCGAATGTTCTCTACAAATTTTTAATAAAACATATATTGTAATTTGTATTATGTTGCTCATTTATTGCCAAGGGGTTTCCATTTTTGTGCATCAAAATTAAAGTTCGTCTTTTAATACACAAAAAATACAATTAAGACACTATTTTCGTTTGAGACCATATCAATTCTTTAAATAATATAAAAATGTATCAAAATCCTATGTCAAGAAGATAGAGATAACATTCATGCAAACGGCATGAAGACATTTTAATTACTAAAAACAGTAAATTCGTAAATTACGATAAAGGAAAAACCTCTTGGTACACCCAGATCAGTTTGACGTGTCGTTAATTTTTTTCGTTGATGACAACCTCCAACCCGACACGAAATATGTATTAATCAAATGCCAGTATTTTTGTGAATATTTTGGTTCGTTCATTTTTTTACCATGTTATACGAAATATGCCGTCTATGAGAAAAACCAGGGAGTGTGTCGGTTGCAGAATTGTTTTGCAATCAATAAATGCGCACAACTGAAGTTTTGTCGATACGGTCTAAACTTTCATAATGAAAATAGAATTATACCTTAAAATACCATTCAAATTATATCTCAAGATAAAATTTAGTTTATATATATTTTTTAAATAGTAATTCTTAGAAAATGTGTAATATAATGTGAAATTACAAATACAGACGAGTAAAGGAATTGTATCACGGCGTTTGATAAAAGTTATTCTTCTTTCAATTATTAACTCCAGAATTTAGGATCTGAATTGCATTGAGGCTACCAATTGAAGTTGCAGTGGATTAAGTTCTATTTCCGAATTTGAATCACTTAATTTAAAAAAATTGTTTTAAAAAAACATTTTGAAACCATTCTAAGATTGTTTAACATAACTTCGGGTCTAAAGATCGGAACTATAGATTTAATTCTCCTTTCTCTATATTTTCATTGTTTTGTAAAATTTGAATTAAAATAATTGAAATCATTCAATATAAAATAATTAATATGAAATAATTGACAGATTTATTTTCATTAATAAATAATTAAAAAGTGTAATTTATGGGCAGCAGAAATAATGTGCGTTTGTTTACTTTAAAATAGGAGATGAAATAGGTATTTTTAAATATATTTTTCTATGAATCCTTGAGCAACATAAAGCTCAATCTTTGAGGATTAAAACATTTGTATAATTGATTGCCAGTTGACAGTTAAATGACAAAGAAATAAAAATAAATTCTGTCGATATGGATTTAATAGAATTTAAAACTTGAATTCGACTCAAAAATGTAAAAATGTACTGATGAATCAAAGAACCATGGGAACAGTGATGTTTGCAAACATGAAATTATTAAATGAGAAAAGATTTTGCTTGTATTGGGTAAGAATTAAATAACTTATTGGAATGCATAAAAGAAGTAAAATTTTTAATGACACATATAGTAGTGTTTCATATAAAATTAGATTTAATTCAACCATCTGCAATGTATCAATTTTCTATTGAACATCCTGGGTGTCCAGCGTCGTTAAGGTATTCATTTATATTAGCCTGGTCTCCCCACTTTGATGCTGAAGTACAGCATAACTTGCATATTAAATGCCAGAATTATTATACTACCCGCTTCCCTCCAATGCCGAAACGGATTTACAATGCATAAAAACAACACCGGGAAAAATATTATCAATATTATTGATACTATCAACAATTAATTTGACTCATATATAGCTGGATTTTGCATAATTAAAAGTTTAAAACCCCGTATAGCCCCACTACAGGAATTTAAATCGTGTATTACCCCCACAGTGTTTGTTTTCGGATCGCAAGGAACATGTTTACAAGATTTGGTCGAAATAAATTGAAGCGTTGTACATTATATACAGAAAATTGGTTCACCACTTTTCATGCACTCTACCAGGAAGTAATGTACAACTTATCCGGCATGTTGAATGTCATAAATACAATCAGTGACTTGTATAGCCCCGACTTCAACACAAATCCCAACCACTACTGTTGCACTGCTCCAATACGGAACACAGTTGAAGTTTCACACAATAATCACCTAGGGTTATTCTATCAATTGAAAATCATTATCTCCACGTAAATATCGTCTGTTTTTGAATGTTTTAAAAAATCCACCCATTCACCCCTGTCCGTCTTTTCGTTTAGAATTGTATACTGAATGAACACATACATAAATAGACGTATATATTCAGCCAATTATAATTTTTAGAAAAATATATAAATAAATTATTGTACAAAATACAGCTTAACTATATTTTTTCTTAAAGATAGGTTACCCTATTTTCAGTATTCATGATTATTATATTATGATACAATAAAAACAGTCACATTTCTTAAGGAGCTTTCGGCTCAATAAGCCATATTCATATGCAATATTTTATGTTAAACAGAAATTATATTTACATACAAGCGAACATTTCCAGGTTATCAATTATTACAATGATGTTATGTCAATAAATGAAGACTGAAAATTAGGTATCCAAACTTCAATATAAACTTACGGAAATAAACAATTGTTACATCTGTATTTTTCTATTAATAACAGCCAAATTCTTTTATATATTATGGGCAACAAAAAAAATTTAGCAATTTGTGAAAGTAGTATAATATTTCATTATTCACCTGCAAA
Source organism: Eucriotettix oculatus (assembly GCA_034510155.1). NCBI lineage: Eukaryota > Metazoa > Arthropoda > Insecta > Orthoptera > Tetrigidae > Eucriotettix > Eucriotettix oculatus. The sequence goes on from CM067381.1 coordinate 54,132,664, forward strand.
AGATATGTTAAAAAAATAAAGCTTTGTATATTTTATTTTTGTCAGTTAATTTTTAAAATTGTTTGTGACTGTAGCTACTGTGTTTATATATTACAAAATCATATGTATACCTGTTTTTAAGGCGCGATGTATTACGCGGTTCTATTAAACATCTGTTATAAAAAATAAAAATCTTGTTAATAAGTAGATTCTTCGCTAAAACTTTACTATTCTTGATTATAATTTTGATTTTCGGGACTGTCTATTTTGACCATTTATGTTCCCCAGACACTGCTCTCTAAGAGCTGATAATAGTAATTAATAAATGGAAGTCTTTGAATAAATTTTTAAGTGTTTATGTACATTTTTGTACCTTTATTAAGTTGTACTGTTTACTACGTACAGAAACGTCGTTGAATAATTTTATTTTAATATCTGTTTGATGGTGGTTGGATTTATTTTGCTTATTATAAAGAAGAAACGTAAATTGGTATTTATAAAACTGATCACTTAATTGATTCGATTGAATTTATGAGTGGATGGTGGTATAGTTCCGAATAGCGAATGACTAACAGAAGTCCAGTGTCCGCCACTCAACAACTCCATTAATAGCTCGCAAAACTGCTTACGATTCATATTGTCAAACAATTGGCAAGGGCCGCTCGTACATTTTGAATGTCACGACTACGGACATGGTCGAGGCCGAAATACGTGATTTGTGCGGGGAGATAGCGCCAGGGATCGAGTAGTCGGCGGGTCGGGCAATTAAGTGAGCAGGGAGGTGGAGAGGTGGAGCGTCTCTGTGCAATCGGAACTGATACTGTGCGGCAATTACAGGCGCATTGATCCGCTCGCCAGCCGCCACCCCGCATATTCAACACCCACAGGCCACTCACAAACTACGAGACCTTTATTTTTGCCAATTCTGTTCGCTGGCGACAGCCCGCCACCCGACTAGAACTCAGCCACGAGTTATTTACAAAGAAAACCCGACATGCAAACCTTGGAATTACAGATTTGGAATCGCTTCAGGAAAATAAGAGTTGTCCGAAAATATTTCTTCAACAAAATTGGTGAAATAAAAAAAGTTTATTTTCAATTTTACATAAATAAATAAAAATAACCTTCCAATTTTAATTCAAACCAAAATTATATTTATTAAATTTAACTACAAAATTTATTAAACACGAAGAAAACCAAACCCCTATTGCTAAAGGCTTAAGAGAAAAATAAACGATGACGCCAGTCTCAATAAGAAGATCGTTTCTCAATAAATAAGGATCAGGACTTTTAGTACCAACAGTTAAACCGGGGGGGGGGATTTTTTTGTAAAATATTACTTAGCTTTAATTACGTGTTTTTTGTAACAATCCAGGCCCCTTCCGATGCCCCCCTTTTTTTTAAAAAAAATATTGATATTACAATTTCTAAAAGTGTTTATCCTCCTCCCTGTAGTACTTTTATATTTGTAAGAATAGGAAGGGGGAGAGGAACCTCAAAATAACATTTTATTCGTTATTATATAATTTCTGGAAAATAATTAAATTTTTATCATACATCTTAATTCTATTTATCCCAGAAGCTAAATCTATAAATATTAAAGAAACTCCCTGCCTATATACTCCTACATTTTAGGGCCCTCACATTAGAAGAAGGCGATGATAAAATTTATTTTTGACCAGTATAGACGAGCTTTAAGCACATCAACTAATAATAAGACCAAATAAATGGAAGTATTACTAAAATTATAATTTTGATCATAAATCTACAAAGCAGGAAGAAAACCAGAATCTTTTAGTTGCAACATAATTATATCAATACCTAAGAGGACTGAAGCTGACGCGAACAGCACAGGACTATTAGTTTAGTATCCGATGCTTGCAAAAAATTTACTAAAATATTTTATGATGGAATGTCTAATAGAATGCAAGGTAGTGGAAAGTAAGTTTATTTTTAGGAATAAAGTACAGGCAATATCGGCTCTGCGACTGATTTTTTATGACAATAAGAGAAGCAAGCGCTACATACTCATATATGCTGTAGTCAAAAGAATGCTGGAGGACCTAAATATCAAACATACGAAAATAGAAAAAAGAAGAATCATCAAACAACCACCATGGATGATTTCGGATATTCAGACTTATTTATCATTGCCACTCATCAGCACAAGAATCGTTAAAGAGAATATTGGGACCATATGTTTATTGAATTAATTAACAAATATGACCACTCCCAACAAATATATATCACTACAAATAGGAATGAGCAAGGAACAGAATCCTACGTGGTAACACGTGCTGTGTCAATAAAATGTAAATTTCACCGATACGCCAGTACTATAATATCTGAAATATGTGGAATAATGGCAGCCATGAGAGTAATCGAGCAAGCAAATTTTAACAATTTTATCATATTCTTGAATTCCCGTACTGCAAATCATAACATCTATAACAGGAAAGTCAACATGGAAATGATCAATGTCATACATGAAACGCACCATGACTTAACGACCGTAGATAAAACTGTGGTATTGGCATGAGTCCCAGAAAGCATAAGCAACACTCACAACCCTATAACCGAATATAGCACACAAAAGAATATGTTACGCGACTGCAACTCTGAGCTCATAAGATCTAATACCCTGAACGATGTGTTGAAATTTACCTGTAACAAGATGATAAAGAAATGGCACAGTATATGGAAAAATTTTAATTCCAGTGATCTTCACAAAAACATCAGAGACTTCTATAATCTAACTGATTTTGCAAGAAAGGAACAGGTTGCCATTACCAGAATAAGAACTAGACAGTGCAAATTAAGTCACACTTATCTATTGGACAGATCAATCCCACCGTCATGTGATCTGTGAAATACTGCCCTAAATATAGACCAAGTCATCAATCTATGCCCCAAATACCACCAACACAGACTACAATACCTACAGGGAAAATATTACAAATCCAGCTTGGACTCCCATGAATATCAAAAAGACATTATTAAAATTTGTAAGGACAGATGATTTTTGATTCAATTTAAATGTATTTTATTTTGTGTTTTTAAATTTAAAAATCAAATTTAATGAAGATAAATAATTAATTAGTGGTTAACGAACAGAAAAATGGACATGTTGAAAATTCATAATTGTTAATAATATGTAAATAAATAATTGTATAATAATATGTAAATAATTTTGCTAATGACCAGGCAGTCGATGCGACATTTAAAAATAAATTTATAAAAAAGACCTACGTTCAAGGCATTTGTAGTTTTAGGAATAAGCCTTTGATAATGTAAACTGGAACAAAACACTAAGGATTTTGAAGATGACAGGAATAAAATATCGGAAAAAAAGAGTTCTCCATAACCTCCATAGAAGGAATTCAGCAGTTATTATAAGTGAAGGGTAAGAAAAGAAAGCAGAGATCCTATGCAGTCTGTCACCCATGGTTAAAGATCGATAGGAAAATGGGAAAGAAATCCTTAAGGTTTGTCGTTGATATTGTAGTATTAGGGGAGTCAGAAGAAGAAATAGAAAACATAATAAACGGCATGAACGTGGTCCTGCAGAAAGAATTCATCACGAGGATTAATACAGGGAAAGCCAAGGTAATGGAATGTAGTATGGGAAATAATGAAGTAACAAAGGGAAGTGGTATTTTAAAGCAAGTAATAGCTTTTTTCTGCTTGTGAAGCATAATAACTAGGGATGATAAAATTATAGTAGACATAAAGAGTAGAATAGCACAGGCAAGAAAGGTTTTCGCATAAACAGGAATTAACTTACAGCAAACATGAATATTAGGAAATCTTAACGAGAAATGGTTGTAATGAGTATGTGGCTGCGAAACGTGGATGGTAGAAATTGCAGAAGGAGAATAATAGAAGTTTTTGAAATGAGTTACTATAGAAGAATGCTGAAAGTCAGATGGGTGGATAAAGTAACTAATGAGGACGTTCTAAGCAGAATAAGAAAAGAGAGAACAATATGGAGGACTTTGATAAAGAGAAGGGATAGATTCATAGGCCACGATACATGAGGGTCTTGTAAAATTAGTATAAGGGGGATGTGGAGTAAGAACAGAAAAGGGAGTCCAGGGATGGAACACACTAAATAAATTAGGGAGGATGTGAGATCTGGTAGATATGTATAAATGAAAAATCTTGCATGGAATAGGTTAGCATGGAGAGTTTCTTCAGACCAGTTTAAGGACGGAAAACTGCAAAAATAATAAGAAACGGCTAATAGCAACTAATTAATTTATTAAGTAAACCTTTTGTTCCTGTTAATTAAATCACGATTTATTGTTTGTTCTGTTACTTAACTATGATTAAACATTTGTATATTTTTGAATACATCTGCACAGAGTCATCACCAAAATTTGTTAAAATTACTCTGTATTTCAAATCGAAACCAATATAACATAATATTTATTGTTTGGTAACCTGGCGGAGTTAGTGAAAATGTAGGAAATGAAGCGTTTCGTATTTATAATAAGAGCCTGTATCATTCACACAAAATGTACTGTTCTTACATATTTAGTTATATTTAAAAAAATTCAGTGTCAAGCAATGCTTTGTCACAATTTGAGTTCATTACAACTTAAAGGCATTCAGGTATTCATTTATTAACTAAGCCACAATTCAAAAGTAAAAACTACATTTTTACATTCATAAGTAATAATAATGCTGTAAAATGATCTCACATCTTACCCAGACGGACAAACTTAGTCGCGATTAGAAAGTTACAAAGTGTTTGATCTTTTCTTCAGTACGCCTATATCAAAAGAACGAGGGCAGCTACAGATGGAATGCATAAACGAGTTCCATTTTCTTTCAGAGTTTCGGAAGACGTTTGTATTAACGCGTAATAACCTTGGTTTAGTTGCACAGTAAATTTAAAAGCTTGCCAACTTGAAAAGAACCAACCGTTCAGAAAATTTTAATCACCGCACATATAAAGATTTTATTACGTGTTGGCAAACCCGTTTTCTCTGCTAAGGAAACATTTATGTACATAAGACGGCAAAATATGATTTACGTGCTTTTTGCAAAATTAATTTTTGTATGTTAGCTAATTTGACTTGTCAACATATTAATTAAATTTTACCAGTGAAGATATAATTAAAGTATTCGTAGTTCGAACTAATTTTCCGTTGAGTCTTTATTTTATCAATTAAGCAATAATTATATCGTTTAGTGTAAACTATGTTGCAATTGCGTTATTAACGACTCAAGTACGTTTAGAAAAGCTTATTTACTATAGATCACGAGTTTGCAAATGTTTCAATATGTCGGTTTTCTATAAGGATTGCGGTATTGTTTATGTAGATGGTGAAACAAGTCCACAAATAATTATTAGACTATTTTCCGGTCCCTTTGTTAAATAATATAAGTTAGATAAACTGTCAAATGGAGGACCAAATTAGAAAGTAAGAGATACCTAATTTGCCTATGTTTTTGATAGTGTAGCGAAAACTTTGTGTGATTAAAAGCCTGACTCGGTTGGTTAACCGCGAAGATTTCATCCGAATCAAAACACTGTCATTATGAGTGAGAGTCATTTTTTATCTCGATATTTTATAAATTTATACATATAAACGATAGTTGGATATGAAACCATGAAACTCGGGGTTTTGACCCATAAACATCCATAGAAGATCTACAAAAATAGATAATATGTTCTTCACAACACAATTAGAATAATTTCTGATTTCAAAAAGCGTATGATATAATTGAATGTGCGCTAGGAAAACCTCTAACTAACTGTAAAGTAGAAAAGAAGTAGCATGATTTTGTATTCAATAATAAACTGCAGGTTTATTATGAACGAGGAAAAGAACCAAAAAAAGTAAACACAAGTTTTTATTTTTACAAAATATAAAAATATTTGATCTTCTTCCATTTTGTCATTTAGCACCGTGCATTTTAATTTCATTAACCAAGTTTTCTAAATATATTATAATTTCCCTAATATTTTTTTTACATTTATGAAAAATTTCCGCAAATTTTTATGTTTATTTTCCTTTAGTTTTCAGTCCTTTGTTGTACTACAAAAATGTTTGTACACCGCATCTTTAAAAAACGTCCACATGTCAAAAAAATATCCAATAGATGCATAATCAGTAACGGCTTGCATTATAATTCGCCATTAAACAGTTGAAAGATTATAAAGGTAACAAGAACTTATCAAGTTTCATATTCCCTCTACAAGAAAATACCATTAAAGTTTTCTCCATACATTTACTGAATCGTTTGAAGTCATTCTGCAAAACTATACAAGGAATTTCTTTAGGAGCATATTGTCAAAATAATTTATGATTTTCCATCAAGAGCACAATATATTATGAATGCGTGGCATTATTCTTAAGCATGGACTACTTTCTACATGTGCAAGAAAATGCCGTCAATTAAGAAGAATCTTTTATTTTACGAATGGCGCTTTCGTTTGAGGGTACAAACTGCACTGTAATTAGCCCGCCACATTCGTGGTGTAATGTCTGGCCACAATTGAGGACTCGAATGTCAAGAGGCGTCTAGTGACTACCACCGCAGGACACTGAACACCGTTCATAAATAACGCGTAATTACTGATATTATTCCTATCTCATGTTTTCTTGTGATAAGAGTGAAAGGTAATCTGAATAATACAGTGAGGAGTTCTGGGTGTGAATAGTATTAATTCATATGCTTTGAAATCAGACGTAAATTCGTTTTATTTATAGTATTGCTGATGTAATCGGACTTTGATTACATGATTGGACAACAAGACTCGTCATTATAGTTGAGAAAATATCATCAGTCATTATGTCATACGAAATATTTATGTAGCTAACTAACAGTATGTACCTGTATTGTATGACTTTGGACTATTGATATTTGTAACGGCTAATATGATAAAGCTTTGGGTGGAGCGGATGGCATTTTAAAACTACGAGATAATATAAGCATACTGAAAAAATACCAAAGAGAAAAAATGAGATCACTTAAAACGTGTCTTATATTTTTATATGCACCGATGACACTAACGCGCCCTGCAGCTGGAAACGATCATTTTGAGTGTTAATTTTGCCACTTAGTTATATGAAAGAGATTAAATGATTGGTTAGCTTATATGACGATCGACAGATATAAATCAGTATGTGTTGGGGCAGCATGATTAATAATGGTGTGTGGAACTCAGTGAGGCCTAACCTAAGTGACCACAGTTCAAGTTGGGGTCAGTAAATTTGCCCAGGACAAAAATAAAGGTGTCACTTAGATACTTGGACAAATTGCGGTTCATAAAAAAGGTGAAAGCTATCCGCAAAGTTCATTTTGTATAACTCGGAGCATCTTAAAAATGTTGGAAATTTTACGTCTAAAGGAAAGTAGACTTTGAGTAATCTCAACACGTAAAATTTTGTCTTAACGGAAGGTGTTTCATCACGAGTAATCGAAACATTGCCCATGCACATGATATCAGCAGTCACCACGGCCCAATTTGTTTGTGTACCCTGAAGTTTGGGATATGAAATTGATTCAATCTTGAAACTTGTTTTGCATTAAGAAGGTACACTTCCGGACGTGTTTTTTTTATCAGAACTTTATTTACTAAGTTCCCACTGCAATACTTAAAAATCGGTAAAAGAAATATTCTGTGTACATTAATTATTTGAGTAATTAAATAAAGTAAAGTCGGCATTAAATGTATAAACACTCTAATAAATACATTTACGTCAATCGTTAAATAAAAACGGAATGAGAATTAGCTAGTTGAAGGTACTCAAAATTTAAATTCAATGTAACAGAACATCAATTTGAGTTATTGAGATGTTATCGAATATTTCATAATGAAACGTTCGGAACTGATGGAACATCATGCCATCAAATTGAAATGAGAAATGAACAAGTAATGAAATGGTTCATGTTGGATGACATTTACCGGGCTTTTCAGAATACTTCCCGTCAGATTTCAGCGTGAATTGATGATTTTTGGTATAGTTACTTTCAACATGACTGCATTGAAGCCAAAGTGGTAAAATTAACTTATGGCATATTTCTTTCAGGAACAAAAATCTGTTTTGATTGGAGAAACTAATGAAGGTGATCACCACAAATTATTGACACTAAAGTAGTTGTCACTCAGATTATTATAGGATATTTTATATTATTTAACCTGATAGTGCCTGATTATAGCTCACAGTGAGTGATAATACTAATGCTACCGGCGGTTAATCGAATGGAATGCATTACCCATCACTATGAATATGCGCTAAATGAATTACGCATGTGCGGGTACCAGATAAAGCAACGGAAACAGTAATTCAATTTCATTAGTAACGGCATATGCACACAGAAGACTTGATCAACAAAGTTATTACTTGAGTGCTCTTTAATCATGAGCCAAATACAAGGTACACTGAAATGCAAAACAATGCGTGTGCACCTGCTTTCACGATATAGAATCAATACAAAATGGAGAGGCCTGCAAAATAATTACATTCGTAAGAGAAACAAATTCTTTTACTTCGTTTCAAATAATGAAGTATACTCTTCCTATTATATTGTATAATTAATTAACTCCGAATGGGATGGGTCCACGTAGTAGCATCTAAAAAGAACATAAATAATATATACATAGAGAAATATATGACAACAGCAATAAGTTTTAAATCTAACTTCGAAAGACTACATTTTGCTGATGGTATCTGCGATAATATTAATTATGTTCATAAAGTACACAGTTTTCTCGTCGTGATAATCTGTGGGTCAGTACTGTCGTTATCGTTACAATATTTTGATAACTGTTATTTTAAAAACTATTAAGAAAAAAAGTATTTAGTATTCGATTCAACGTGATAGTTTTATCTGAATATTTAATACTTCAATTTTATGGAGAAGCAGCAGTCAAAATACTTAACATAAATTTTTGGAATGCCCGTGGATTGTTCAACCGAAAATACTGTGCCATCATTTTTTGAGTTTGAGTTAACAAAATAGTTATCAACGTATTACACATGACGGCTGACGATGTGGAGCGCAGGTTCATGCGCCGGAGTGAATCATTTGCGTCATCGCTACTAGACAGGTTGTTTATGGTGGACAGAATTATTAGCCGCTCGGTTCTCGTTATCATCTTTCATCTCCGTCGAAGGGGAAGTATTTCTGATTATCCGAAGTAAACGTAAAGTTTACTTACTCTTCGCTTCATGAATGCTGAAAATGATCTTGATCAGTAAAACTTCTGAATTCCCTACCATTACATTGTCACCAATCTGAACTGAAATTTCAGAATTTTTAAGTGAAATCTATCTCTTATATAAACACCATCCCAAATTAATTCTTGAGTCGTCTTTCTGCGAGCCAGTCCACTTATATTTCTAGGATTTAATCACCACTACGACATATTGTCTGTTAACAGAACTCCGTTATAAATAAGCATCCCTGAAATATATTTTTATCACATGGGTTTCGTGTTACACAAAATAACAGTTATTGGCCATGTAGTCACTGTGATTGAGACAGACATAGAATTGTCTACCAACAGAATTAAATATTATCCTTAAATTTTTTTAATTATTCGCGTTAATCTCCTTCTATAAAAATCTTTATTATTTATATTTAATATAAATATGAATTAAAATTAATCGAAATATAATAAATAAACAGGTGATTACTATGGGTCACTATTATAAATACATGCGCTCAATTAAATAAAGATTATTACTACATCAGTCCCTGACAAATACTTCGTCCTTGAAAGGTTCAATAAATTTAATGACAAGAAAATCACATTTATTTTCATTTTTCTCGACATTAACCTATTTTTTCGGGTGTTCTAGTACTGTTACTTGCGTTCTTCTCGGTTGGGAAGGAAGAAACACTGATACGCCATCAGATATATTTAGATGGCCTACATTAAAGGAATATGCTGAAAATATGGGAGGATAGATTAATAGGTCAAGTTTTAATACACGGGGGTCTTGTAAAATAAGCATTAGAGGGAAGTGTGTGGGGTAAGAACAGAAGAGGGAGGCAAAGGATGGAATATGCTAAGATGATTAGGGAGGATGTGGAGTGTACTAGATATAAGGAAATAAAAAGGCTTGCGCAAGATAGGTTGCAAGAGGGTTGCATCAAACCAGTCTTAGGACTGAATACCACAACAACAACATGAGAGAAAAATAATGTAACCATCAATATTATTAAAATGCACTTGAAAAATTGAATAGGATGTGACATCATGTAATTACACTTTTCTAGTAATTTAGTCTCAGTTGTAAAACTCTTTTATTATGATTTACTGATATAATGGAAATATAAATCGAAGTACGCAGCACGAGAACCAAACGCAGGTTTGCGGAAAACCCCACAATAAACCTGGTATCGATTTGACGGATGGGCCACACTCTGAACAATATCTAGGAATCGCGGAAGGAATTCCTGGCTATGGGACCGTGAACTCCAAAATTTTCATAAAAGTCATTGTTTTTCTAAGCAGCTCCTATTTCCCGTAAAATTGTAAGGTTAGCGGAGAGAAATTGTCGAGTACGGACGTGGACGAGCAGCGAAATATGTAGTTATTTGCCAAAACTCGGAGACGTTGGATGAAAAGCAGAACTATGAGAAGCAAGTCGATGGGAAGATTTGCGTTTCCGTAACACCACTTTCAGAAAACTGATGTGTTTATGAAACGGAGGTCGTTTATCCCTACCATCAACAGGAAAAGTACGTTTTGAGGCCACGGTGAAAGGGTTTCCTGCATCGTTGCCGATGTCAGCCATCTTCAGGAAAACCAGCGATCAGAGATGAACTAGCTTGTACACGTGATCCACGTTCAGAACACGGGAAGACAGGTGTGTGAACGTTTTCATACTTTGATGCGTGTACCAGAATCCTGCTTGAAGATACTCCCACGGTAAGACCATTTATAATGTTTAAATTGCTTATAATCTCATTTTTTGTTTCAAATTTACCCTTTGTCAAGCTAGACATCCTAGATAACGTAAATATAAATAATTAAACATTTTTTCATTTGTAAATAATAAAAATGTATTATTTCAATAAAACACCTTAAAATATGAATTAATATTTATTCTCCGTCATTTATTACTCTCTTCATTCCTATGTTCGCTGCCAGTATAAAATCAAATTGGGTGACTTATAACCGTGCATTTTGCCTTGAAAGTATAATTTTTCGCTTCTTATTTTATATTTAATTACTAATACTTGTCCGTTTCTCTCTAACTGGGAAATTTATCGTCTACGTTATTCAGACTTTTATCAATAATTGATCCATATTTAGAAAATACATGGTCCAAAATAGACAAAAAGATTTGTAAGAGCTTTCTTATTTTTAATACGATTTCTCTGTTCTTCGGCTGATCTCAACAGGATTGAGTTGTACTACATATGTCCAATGTACAGAACTAAAGACATGATAATGATAATAAAGTGTCATGTTGATGTTCAAGAAGAATTACTTTATTTTATACAAAATATATCTACATATACATATTTTAATATCTAGAAGTTTGTATAATTTGTAACTTCTATGATCAGGAATTATATATAGTTCTAATTCACCGTATATTTTACCTCAGTTTTCAAAAGGATATGTTGTGATTCGAGAGACGTAAGAGCAAACAACTTTCAGCTCTCTCAAGGTAGCTCAATCAAACAGTTGCACTTAATGCTACTCAAAGGCAGAAAAACAGTCATAAATTTCGGGGATTACTCTGTTACATGCCGTAAATCTGAACCTGCCTCGCTGAGTATTCGCATCTTACTAGAGAGCGAGCGGACATGTAACAAGAAAATCCCCGTCGCCTTTTTTTGTGTTTGTTTAGTGGACAACATTTATCTCAACGTTAGGCAGTTTGTTCTCTGCGCAAGCTGGCATTTCATCTAGATACATTCTTTACAACATCCAAGCTCGGGCTGGTATCTTAATTGGATTCGGTTTGTTGCAGATAAGAAACACATACTAACACTACACACACTGTTCTAGGTCCAATCTACAAACAGTAGGGGTTTCTATTAAAACAGTTTCGACATAATAATGAAGCCAAGTAAATTCTCTCTCTGTGTTATGTACGCTCTAAATGCCTGGAGGGTTGAACGAATATCATCATTGTGTGGAAGAATTACTTTTAAAATTCAAATAATGATATATGTGACCGTTTTTATGGCGGAAAATACTCTTTAATATAAAAATAAAACATTTTTTTAATGTGGAAGGAATCATAATAGTAACTTAAAATAATTATGGAGTATTTAGTTAGTTATTTTAAGGTATTTCATTTCTTAGTAACTATAGATAGTATTGGACTTTGACTTACAATAATTGATGAACAATTATTTGTTGCAATTGAGTTTGTGTCCAGGAATTTTTTTAATATGGTTATGTAAACCCTGGCTACTCTAATAATAATAATATTTGTACTCATCAGGCCAAGGTCGTATATTATTATTGGAGCTAAAAGGAAGCGAGATATTGATAATATTAAATAGACATAAATTAATGCTTATGCGAAAAGAGGTGTTGACTTTTGTTATATATTGTTCTGTACCGAAATTGTCATAGTTTCTTTAGTACTTTAAACTGAAAATATTTTCAGTAATTTCAATAATAACTTGGGATGATAAAAGCGTAATTTTTCACTTTTACGGGAAAATAGAATAAATACTTCTTCTGAATTATTTTATGCAAAAGAATTGACTGCTTCACACGACTCAAAGTAATTAAAAAGTCCACGGTTTAAGTAAATGAGAATCAACATTGAAACAGTGGAATTAGAACAATCCAGCTTAAAGAGGCACCTTTATTAATATTTAAACTTTACTACTTCCTTCAAAAAATTTATGCACGTGATATCTAACTTTACTAGTAGTAAGATGTTTATAATTGAAATGTTGTCGGTATTAATTTTGGACGTGAGAAGAGTTTAAATTTAAGGTGATTTGTTTTTATTTTACTCAAACATACTATTTGCTCTGTTAATGATTAATTAAAAATCAAACTATACTTCTTATGGGCAATACATTATTAAATACGTTGTTTCTTAGTTTTTAAAGTTATAAGCATCAGTTATTTTCATGAATTTTATCTGTAAAAATGTCATACTTAGTCAGTTGAATGTATTTATATTTCAGTATACTCTCGAATTTTAATTGATAAGTTAAGCTCTGATAAACAAATTGCCTTATTATAACGCAGTGGTGATTATTTCTTGAAATTGAGATTTATCTTATTTATTTTTAAATAATTGTAGCACCAGTTTTCTTTTCTATTGCACGTGAAATTTAATTAATGTTCGTTTTGAAATTTATTATACTTGTAGCATGAAATCTACGTCTTAGAAATGATATTCTTCCATTGAAATCTTTCTACTACTATTTCAAAAAGAACTTTGCCAGTTGGAAGTCGTACATCACACCGGTAAGAGCAAAATGGATTAAATCGTCTCGGATCTTTAGAATGGAACCGAGAAATGAGCATACAGAGCCCCGCCGTGGCGAAAGGGTTAACTACGACATTTATTATCGGTTTGGCTTCCAAGAAAGAAGACAGAGAAAGACAGAGTCTAAGTGTCTTAAAGTATATAATTATGATTACAGTTAAGAAAGTTTCATATGTTAGGCATTAAAATGATTTTGGAAAAGAGATGAAATTCTCCTAGACCTAAAAAACTCATTTGGCATTTGCTCTCAAATGAATAATGACCTATTTACGCCAGTATTAGGTAAAATATTACCTAATAACGTATTTATTTAAAAAATAATAATACTGTTGATTTAAGCTCAAGATGTTATAATATTTATTATTATAGACGAGAAATTAGTTTTATATACAGGAAGACGAATTCATTTGTGATTAGTTAACCTAAACACTGATTTATCCAACAACCCTATTTAATAGTTTAATATTAATAATATAATTCTCTCTGGCCTATCAAATTTCACAAATCTCTATTTCTATATTATATTTAAAAAATGTGTGCTTCTTATAATCCGCTTCTTTTTTTTACAAAATCAAGTATTAAGGTGCGTTTCGTTATTTTTCAAACTAAATAGATTAAATTAATGAATTTGTAACATTTATGTAAATCTCCTAGAGGAAAGTATAAATTATTTTTATTATAATTATACAAGTACAGCATGCCTGGATGTTTTAATATTATTTTGATATGATAGTCATATTTTCAAATACTAACATCAAATTTATTTATATTATTGATAAATTGATCTACCAATTGCCGATCCCCGTGAAATGCGTGACACTTTGGCACAATAAATTACCTTGGTTACAGTTGGTGAGCCTTTTAATGGTAGCTGTTTGATCTTGCAACGAGCTGAAATGACGCATTGAAAGAGCGCTTCAACAAAATCTGATTAATTTGCTCCAAGCTGACCGAATGACATAAAAAAAACCTTTGTACTTTGAAAGTTGTGTCGGTTCCCGTTTAAACAATTACAGCGGCAAACTTGACACGTAATTGGATTAGTATGTTTATGGCTTACCGTTTCACGTCACAAAGACTATTTTTATGAATTTCAGTTTGACCTGTTTTTCATTAGTATGTTTGCAACTGAAATTGCACCGATATATATATGTAACATATGCTACCACTTGAATAATTTGACGTTTTCGTATTTAAGCATTTCAAAAACTAAACACCGTGACAAAATGTTTGTAAATAGTTGATAACCAGACTTCGAATTATAAATAGTGTTTCGGTCGATATTCAAATACAAAACTTCTGCACATAAATTAAGAACAGTGGATTAGTTCAATTAAATAACGAAAAAATTCTGAAACGTACTGTCTATGAACCATGTCTTATTTATAATACAAAATTGTTGATATCTTTTATAATGCGATATATGAATCGCTATTATAGAAATATTATTTGATATGATAAAGTATAGTTTCATTGAAATATATCTCGTCCCATTCATTAAAAGTATTTTGCGTTTCGAATTCAGTATAAAGTGTGTTCCGTCATAATAAATTAAAGATTATAAATATGAAGAAAGGTAATTTTTAAATATAATAAGATAAGTAAAATTAAGGAACGTGAAAAAATGTCGCTTCTTTGTTTTGTGCATTTTCAAAAATTAATTGGACTATACAAACATTTAAAAAATGCAAATTCCTGATAACAAAAAGAGAGTTTCCCTTCCACATTGTAACACTAAATTAACCTTTGTTTTAATCTGAACAACGACATGAACAAATAATTCGTCCATTAAGCTCAGTTCAAATACTTCCTTGACTTTCTTCAATTTCTTTTAAATATATACATAATGAGATTCCGGTAAGTGTTAATTTTCACTTAAAAATAATGTAGTGCTTTGTATTGTCTCTTTTTTAAATGTAAAAACGATTCAGCATCGATATATTTCACTTTAATAAATACAACGATGAGAATTGTACCTGTGAATAAATTAGCTGCCATCCAGATGCCTCAAGCTATTCAGCTGAAACAGTCCATTGGGAGATTATTAAATTGCATCCTTTTTGTTATGATAAAGCTTTTGAATAATAACTAAATTAAAAATTTATATTTATTTTTAATATGAATAAAGTAATTATATTATCTGACTTATAAATAAAATACAAAGGGTCGCCAACTGTCAGAAATTCGAATACTTTTCGTCACTCTACTTTATGGACAGCCTCTGTTATTTAATTAAAATATTAAAAAAGCTTTGTTATTATGAAATAATTATTCTGTTGTAAATTGACATGCTATAAAGTAATATGTACAATGTGGGAAAAATATGAAATTTTTCACGATGTTAGGTTTAATACTTGTAAGTAATAAGTTGCCTATAGAACCTTGAAAAGGTTCTAAGATTTCTTGACTGAAAGAATGCTCAATTTACTGAAATATTTAAGTCTCTTTAAGTTGGATTATTCAATCCAGATTAAGATATGTACTGATAAAAAGTGACATAATAAATGCAAACAAAAACTGACTTTTATTAAATTTTAACTTCTGAATTATTAATTTTTGTAATACTTAACGAACCTAATAATATTTAAGTAAAAGATATGAATAGGGAAATTAATTGAGTGTAAAAAGGTTAATAATTAAACTGAGGAGCAATCACATTCAGTTCGACACCATGTTCTATCACAATTCTTCTCCACGTTCAATGGAAGACATGTATTTTCGCGAACTGAAATTCTTTTCTCTGACTTAACAGGCAATTTGGAACAACCCGGAATTCATCATCGGCTGGCGAGCCGGCTCTTCAAAAATTCATTTTTCACTCTTTGTTCCGCAGTCGCTCCCGATGATTCTCCGCTGCAGGAGCACTTCGGGAACTTTTAGAGAACGGAATTTACGAACTGAATATCAAATGACAACTAGTATTCAGAGAAAAAGAATCATGAAAATTTTAAGGAAGAGACGGTTCAGACAAAGAAAAGGGTGGCTCGGATGAATAGACTTGGTAAGGACGTCAAGCAGAGGTGTGGTGAGGGTGCGGAAAGAATGCCGCAGGAAGGGGCGTGGGTGGCTGGAGGAGGAAGGGGGAGGGGGTAATTCCGTCCAACCACTAGAGTAGCGTGGGGGTGGCGGGGGCAGAAGAGGGGGCGTCTCTGAAAGGGTCTCGTTCGCATCAATATTGGAACAGTATTTCAGCCGCATTATGCTCAGCAATAGGAAAGGGGTTCCATTTATACAAGGCAGCAAATTGCATTGCTAACAACGTGCCACCAATTAATGAGCTATAATTATTACGTATATCGTACACAAAACACAAGAAAAGACTCCTCATTCATGATTTACTGTTGCTATAGGGAACGGGAATCGTGTTTTGAAAGCGACGGGGGCAGTAAGATTTTATCAATAACCTTATAATTAAGAACATGAAACATAATTTCAAAAGCAATTAATTTCACTTATATTTTTTCATTTATATATTTTTTTGATTTTCGAGATGCATTTAATAAAACTGCATATAAAGCGTCTTTAAAATGCAACGGATACACAAACGAGCATAGAAAACGAACTATTACTACAAAACTAGAAAGAAAATAGTTTTATTTTAGAGTTTCTACAAACTTAATAGTTTTTAGACATAGTTCAGTAAGCAGATGTATACTGTGTTTATTGTTCCCATGTTCTATGCACGTACTTTGTTTCAGACCAATAATGTAAGAATAATGTAGTGGATTACAAAACCAAATAAATATTTTTCTTCATCGACTGAATCAATTTAAAGTTACATCCAAACTGTTACAAAGTTACAACCAATATGCCACAAAGTTTCAACTACATGTTACAAAGTTACGTACTAGCTGCAATGTAACTGATGACGAAACATCCTAGTTGAATAAAACTTCTAAATTAGTCATAAAACTGGTCCCTTTGGTTTATCTTTATTTAATAAATTATATTTTATGAATGACATTCTTATAAACACTTGAATGCAAAAATTAAAGAAAATTGTTAATAATTTCTATTTTTTAATTAAGTGAACTGTAGTTAGTTTTGTACTAATTTTAGTTAAATTAATTGATTGCTCATAAAATACACTGCGGTAAAAATAATTAACGTTCACTATTTTAATTTGTAGTGTTAGAAGTATCTAAGAAGAGGATATATATTACTCTGAAATAAATTAAATAGTATATTTATAGCATAATTCCTACAGTGCTGGTAGATTATGATTTTAAGTATCTAAGTTGCCAATTTTATATTGATATTACCTAGCTCTATAATTGAAATCGTGAAACATTTGATTAATTTACACACTATAACCATTCTTCTTTGAAGTCCAAAATTAATTTGTTGAAGGATATGATGCAGTAAACAACTGTTGGTGAAGTTGTATAAGAGTCCATACAAAGGATGGAAAAATCTCTCAACTCGTATAGCTCAGTGGCATAGAGCATCCAATACTGAGATGAACTTCCGGGTCCAAATCCCATTGCGGTCGAAATTTTTCCATCCTGACACTGTAAATCAATTTTATAGCCTCATTGGCTGAGCTTTTTCTCTTCTTGACTTCGACATTTGTTATGTTACCATGCTATTAAGGTGACAAAATTATGTCCTTAAGTAAGAAAGCTTCTTGTTTTAGAATTAATGATTAATACGTTATTACTTTTTTGAACTTTTTTATATAGAACCAATAATAAACGTCTTTGTTCAATAATAAATATTTGTTTAATAATATGGAACATTTAAAATTATTATAAATGCAATACTTATAATTTCTTCTCCAAAGTTTAACGTTTCTGAAACTTTCCGACATTTAAAGAAAATAAATTTGAAATTATACCCTTGTTTTATAATTTTAATACGAAAAAACATTACGTAATTTTATTTTCATTTTTCAACTTTAAGATCTACATAGAAATACGGTTTAGTGTCTTCTTGATTATACATTCAATTTATGTCTATCAAAATTTTTTAAAAACATATATTGAAGTATGTATAACGTAACTAAGTATTTTATTAGGTCGCGGGGGAAATTTTACAAAGCCGAATTTATCATGAACAGTAGTGATTAATATAATCCAAACTAGCTTCTTCCTTATTATATTATATTATTATTATATTACAGCACTTTCTTTATATACTAATAATTTACAATTTAAATATCAAATAATTATTTACAATGCGATTTCGCTTAATAAGATTTTCCATTGTAAGTCATTATGTAAAGAAAAGTACCAAGTTTATTTTACCTATATGCAATTAGAATAACTGTTGATCATAAAAATTTAAAATGAAGAGCAGAACTTAAAAGCCTCAGGAAATTTCGAAGGAAATATTTGTCCAATCCATTAAAACGCTGACTTCCTCTCTTATATAGCCAAGAAAAATTCTGTTACAAACCACTGCCTCTCAAGGTAATTAAAGGCTGCGCTACACTGAATAAACTGCAGGGAATTGGGCATTCCCATTTAATCAGATATCTTCATACAGGACGCTTTTATTAATTTGCCCATCACTGAAGCTTCGCTCAACACAGAAATAAAACTGAGGGTAACTGTAATTAAATAATCTGCCTTTTAAACATCTCTGGTATTGTTCTCATCTACCGAATAATTGCATTCGATTTTCTTCTCAACTGAATTAGGTCGCTGGATATATTAGGTTAAACGAACATTCTGCAGTAATAATATACAGGAAACATCGAAAACGCTTTATAAACTTTAATTTAATTTGGCGGATAAATTGTTGGAAACGAGACAATGACCAACGATGTGTCAAAATATAAAATTTATGTGAATTTCCGTGGACACAGACAATCCTACCAAATTGTTTTATCTATTTGATGTTGCTATCACTGCTGATACATCCTCGATTGCTCAGAATTCCCTACCAATATAGTTGTAAGTTAAGCCGAAATACAATAAAGCATGCTTCCGTTTGTTATTGTAAAATAATTTTTATCTCCGCTTTACATGGGTTAGTAATGAAGCATGGAAACTTAATATTTTGGGTTTTGTACTATTAACCAATCAGTGACTTCACTTGGATTTTTTCCCTTGTACCCACATCCGTATTTCACAACTAAGATTTTTATTCTGTAACTGGAAAATATCTGTGACGATAGGGACTAAATTAAGTATAAAATAGCAAAATCAGATATTTTTTCCGGGATGGTACACTTCATTATGTTATATTGTACAATATCAGTCGTCCGTTACCAACTCTTTCGTGGTACGCAGACGGTTTAGAAAATGTTACAAAATATATTCGAGTCAATTTTTCCGACAAAATAACTTATTTTACACTATCCCATATATTTTAACACAACTTAATTTTCTTTCATTATATTTACTTTCGTTATCGCTCTGAATATTATACGAAGAAGAAAACTATTAAAACCCATCAACTAACTCCTAATAATTTTTGTGTAACAACATTTTTGTTGTTGTTTTAAAAAGAATTATGGTTATTATTGGAAATTCTTCCCTCCAAATAAATAAAGAAATCCTTAGTGCATGTGAAAATATTAACAGTACTACATTATTTAAGGAATAGGTAAACACTTTGTGTCCTTCACGTATTGGTCACATCATATAGTGTTTAAACAAATTTCATTTATAATTTCATTGGCCTGACGTCGTTGAATATATATGAGAAAACAACCTAGATTATTAGAAAAATATTAAATTTTGTGCATCATGACGTTGCGTGCCCTTCATTGGAAAATATCCCTCCTCAATTGTAATAATAAATTATTAGACATAAACTTCAAAACACATAGATAGATAAAATTTTAACAGACTCAAGGCACGTATATTTTGTCATATAATTTGAATTAATTTTAACTTACTGAATATAGTTTCCATGTACATTTTATTGGTGTTGTATAACTGAAATTAATGAATTCCATTAATTTATTATTCTTAACCTCGAACTGCAATACAAATTCTATATTTTTATGACTCGCCAATGGATTAACAAGTAGACATTTTTAATACTTTATTTAAAATAAATAATCAAGTAATCCATTCTTGACCAGGAGTTATAATTGAAGGGACCATGCAATAAAATTATGTATAATGATACATTTAAGTATTTGTTTCAAGGAAATGTATAATTTAATAGTGTGCGTATTGTTAGTTATGTTTTAACCCCTTCACTGACGGATATACTTCAACAAATGTGGCGAAAAAGTATTTTATTTCGTATTTAGTAACCTATTGGTAGATATTAAATAAAATGTATTTACGTGCTTTAGAAAGTTATTTATTTAAAAAATTATTATTATATATATTTTGTAAAATTTTCACGTAATATTTCGTCTCAGGGCGAGATAATTAGTCCGAATAAGGGAAGGGGTTTAAAATTCAACTATTTAGTAATTTCGGCATATGCTATTATTCTAGTACACACTGGTTATACCCGGACTATGCTATTATTTTGATGATAGACGGAACGGCTACAATATGAAAACTATTAAAGAAATGGAACAACTTAACCTCAAATGACAAGTCAATAAACGACAAAACGCTTACTGCAGCGCAGCTGCATGGATATTAGTGTGACAGCGTCCCATGATTCGACGGCACAGGGAAGAATATTAAGGTCAAATCTGCTCCTGTTTGACAATAACTATCGGCTAGCCGATCACTGGTAATGTCTTTCTAACTTTATGATGAAGGGGCGGTGCCTCCGAAAATTTAAAGACATCAAAGCTTACAAGGTGACTGCCATCTGTGAACCTCAGGTAAGTCACCTTCTATCTATCTCTCTTTCCTGTCCTTAGTAATTGTTTTAATTAATCTGACAATGTCATTTCCTGACGCATATACATGGATATACTGTTAG
Source organism: Eucriotettix oculatus (assembly GCA_034510155.1). NCBI lineage: Eukaryota > Metazoa > Arthropoda > Insecta > Orthoptera > Tetrigidae > Eucriotettix > Eucriotettix oculatus. Next base: position 54,153,930 of record CM067381.1, read on the forward strand.
AAGATGACTGACAACCGCTAAGTGAGAAACTGGAATCAAGACTAGTAAACAAATTCACATTGCGTCAACAGCCATATTTTTTTAATCTTATCGAGTACAATTCCATGATTTTGTCTCTGTGATAATGTGAAGAGGTCACTAGGTTACTGCTTTAACCTCACTGCCTCCCCAGACGACATCTATACAACTTCTAACAATGACCGTCCCTGTTTTCACGCAGCTCATGCATTCTAGATACGTCTATTGTTATTCGTCGACCGTTCCTTTCCCCTTTACTAATTTATTTTTCCCGGATACGTTTCCGGTCACAAAAAAAAGTCACCTCTTAATAATCAATAATCATACGGTAATTTTTGACTAAGTAGCATTTTAGTTTACCTGCTTGTTATTAAAGTTCCCTGAATTGAAACGAATTTACTAATATAACATTTAAGAATAATTTGTGCTCCAACTACAAAGGAATATAAGTAATCTAGACATCTTGGGTTTTAACCCCGGTTATTTCATGCGTGGAACACTATGCTTCGACATGCTCAACCACCATCGTCTTCAGGTGACTGAAACAAGCTAGATATCGAAACGGGTGGATGGGACTTCCAGTTTCTTTTTGAATGCAAAGAAGATTTCTAGGCAGGACTGGGGGATTGAATACCATATTATAATGCACGATGTTGTAACAGCAAAATTAGCCGTTGGTTGCGAAGTACAGGAGATATTAATTCATTCTGGTTTATGTTCAGAATATGTCATAGCATCATATTTTCAATCGCCATGCTCCAGAGAGCTTTATTAACTTCATCTTACCAAAGCATGCATGTAATAAAATTATAACACATAAGAATTGTCTTGTACTCATACATTAATAGAAGCAGTATACTTACACCATCAATAATTTCATACTTCTATATATACAGTGTTATTATGATATCCATGAAACGTTGTAAAAATCGGTATAGTCAAATAGGTGAGTAATGATATAGTAGGTGAAAGGAAAGCTCTAAAAGTTATTTTGTACATGATGTGGTAAGTAACTTTGGAAAATTACACACAGCAGCACCACCGGTCATAATGTCAAAAAAGTCTGCAATTTTGAATCCTGCAATTTTAAATTGACAGGGAATTCATCCTCCCTCTTTTAACAATCCTATACGAAATTATCTGAATTAGACGTCGTTACATCGCTAGCCGTGTAGCAACCACTGACCTAGCGCTACTCCAGTGGCCACCACGAAAGCAGACATTACATCTCGCGATTTTTTCACATTCGTTTATGTCAGTCTTAGCGTTAATGCTCCATCACAATCACATCCATCAAAGACTTGCGACAACAAAAAGCAGCAAATTTGGCATCCTGGGAAGTTTACGAACTTAATAACAGACTATTCAGCAACTACAGTCTATGACGCCCTATTTATCTGTTTTAAAATGTAACTGTCCGGCACTACGTTAAAAAATATTTTAAAAATTTGTCTTTCAAGTACAGTATTATTTACTAGTTCCGATTTATAATTACCGTGTATGTAATGGAATTGGATATGTCAGCTACAGAAGATGTTCGTTGAACCAGCTGTCGTTTCGAGTATAACAACAACAATAGTATAGCGTTAAGATTAAACTAAAGTAATGGATAACGTTATAAAGAGGTTCTTAGAATCGATGCTTTTCATATAAAGCACGTGAGATAAAGTGTTATAACAGTTTACTAAATAATATGTTACATCAACCTTCCTTTTCATTGTTTGCCTCCGTATTTCCGTGAAACAAAAAACGACACAATTTCTATAAACATGCGCCATTGTAATAAAATATAGAAAATGTTTACGTGGAATAACAGAAGTCAAGGTTGTATCTAGTTTCATGTTTGATTAATAAATGTTTCAGTTGCAATTGAATTTCTGATATGTTTACTCTGTGCAACGCATCGTACCAAGACTAATGAAGCTGATATCTTCTGGATTATGAACTCCTTATCCTGAATTTTAACCCACATTATTAACCTTTTGGCCGTAACCTTCTATATCTAACAAAATTGTGAAATATTATTATAATATTTTCAATGACCTAGGGAAATAAGTCAACTATCGGATTTCAGTTTCCTGGAAGTACCTCGGGAGGATAACGAGACGAATTGAGCAGAGGAGACGGGTAAAACAAACAAAAACATATATCTCTTTCTATCTGTCTGTTTGTGTGCGTCAAGAGGAGAAAAGAGCTATACATCTCCTATATTCGTGCCTTTGCCTTCAACAAACTGAAAATGAAGTACTTGTAAATTTTCATTACAAACACACTCCCCAAGCTAATTTTCTAACTACAAAGGCTCGCAATCTTTGTAAAAACTGCAGCACAGAGAAACAAAATTAATATCCCTGTACCGCACGTTGTATGATGAAGGCGTAAGACAGAGCCGAGCGAGCGAAGCGTCTGAAGACCTGGCGTGCGTAAGGCTTTTAATTTCGCGTTTGCCGCCAGCCATGTGCCCGCAGGTACCAAGTCATTTTCCCGTAGTCATAACGTAGCTTTTGTGCCGGGACAGAAAGCGGCCGCTTTTCACATTTTACAACAGGAAGAAAAGCGTTCGCTGAAGATTTTGAGGGAACACTCCTGCTGCTCCTCTGAGCCTTTGTACGACTCAAGTTCGTCGCATTTCATTCAGAAAACTGTAAAGAAAAAATGGCGCAGGGAAAAGATATCTGACGGCTACAACTCATTGCAATAGAGAAAAATTCACGTTTTGTTCTTTCCAGTTTTCTTTAGAGAAATTATGGTTCCCTAGTTACATCAAACACAGAAATCTACAACCTTAACATTTTTTATTTGTTTTTAACTGAGCTGATTGAAATAATATGCAGATTATCAAAGTAACTATGTCTTAAAAATATTCGGAAGAGATCGCATTCTTTAATGCCGCGGGCAGATGGCAAAGAGTCCAGTTTTCGTGAAAGAGTCATTATATAGGTTGAATGCCAGCATGTTATATATCATTAGATTTTAAGTCAGTCGTAGTGTTAATTTTAATTTCTGTTTTATAATTATGATGAAATCACACAATGTGAAGCCGTACCGCAAACAGATAAAAGCTGGATATATGAAGCCAAATATCCGACGACATTGTTCAGCAAAATTAACGATGGACTTTTAATATGGGTTCCACTTTTGTTTAAGTACCTGAGGTAAGACCAAGTATATCAGTTCTTAAACTGGATTATGTCAGGTGTGAAACTCAGCAGATGGCTGACTTGAACATGTTCTCAGTCTTCGTATATTTCACTTTCCTGGAACATGACTTTCGACAGTAATAACAGAACTCCATTTGTTACTGAACTGGAATAAAAGTAGGTCTCTCTTCAGTCAGTACTCTTCGCTGTTCTGACGTTTGGATTTAGCTTCAACCCGATCACAAATCCTCGAAGAATTCCTTGACAGTAATTATCTGTTTCTAAAAAATAACTCTGCTTTTTGAAGAACAATAGACTATAATATGCAGCAGTTCCAGCCGAAGTTCATATTCCTATTTCCCTAGTAATAACACTGAAATTATTCTATAGTGATAGCGGTGATATTATCTCAGGATGTCGCCCATTAATTATTATTAGTATACCGTAGTTTTTTTCCGAAAAGATAAAGGTGACATAATTTTGTAATTTCCGTCTGATGTAAAGCTAATAGACTTTGTTACTCATATACATTTTGTTGATGTCCTTTTCCGCACACTTATTCTACTTCAGAGTAACTTAATCAAGATTTTCAAGAACTGTGAGGACTATGTCAGGATTGAGGGACGTTGGGATCATGGTGAGAGTTTTTCGCATCTCTAAATTGGAGAATTCGGATTATTGGCCTCCAAATATCGTCCAGTCAAACGCTGCATTCAGACAACACATCCCACCCCCAGCCGTTGGAAGGACGTGAAACAACTGCCGATAGCCCGACTTACCAGACGAATTGTTATCTACGGTTGCTTCTGCTTTGGCGAATGAAGTTGCTTAAACTACCACTTTGGGAGGCTAGTTCATCATTTCCTGTTTTATTTATAATTTTATGTAATATTATAGGTAAGTGAAAACAATGTGGATTACTTCTAAGGTGTCTGACTAAAATATTAAAAGAAAGACTAGCTACTCCTCCCTGTTTCCGTCTAGCCCGAGCAACGAGCATCAATTACAACTTCATTATCATAAAAGCAGCGTCTATGAATAGACTTGCCACTAACGAAAATTCTGCATTTCAGTTTTTGGCAGCGCAGGGAGGGACACTAACACTCCTGTTTCTAAAGAGGGTAATCCGGGTGAATTTTTATTTATTTTTTATTAATTTCAAGCTACTCGAGGGTATTCTACGATGTAGCCTCTGGCATATAAAATGGAAAAATTCGAGCGAGGAGGGTAACCAGGAAATATTTTAACTGCAGTATAATATATTAATTACTGGTTAATTATAATATTATAATAATCCCGAATAGAAACATCACATTAAATTAATACAAATTTATTAATTGCTCGATTCAACAATTGGAATATTTATAGTAGGTATATTCCCAAACATTTTGGTAAATATTTTTTAAAAGTATTAAGAACTTATTAGAACCTGAATATTTACTCATAAAGACAATTTATAGGGATACTATGAGAGTTGATTACGTAATCATCAACATTGTGCAACATAAGTCATGAAGATGAGATTTTTTAGTTACAAGAATAGACACACCAGATCGCGATCAACATCGCAGGTGGTGCTTCCAAAAAAAATATTTTTTCAGCAGCTTAACCACTTAACGGATGCCATTGTAAATAATATACAAGAAGAGGAATAGAGTAAAAAATGTTAATAATATCAGTATGCTAATTGTAGGTAAAGTAGATCGCATCCAGAGTGGATCAATGTCTTGGCGGATGAAATAGGACAATTATAATTAGAGATTCTCTATGATAAGTTTTTGAAAACTGAGATGATATCAGTTTAAAAATGTAAATAAAATTATAAATGTTTTAATGCCAAAATGGATTTAGTGAATACTGTATGAAAAAGACAAAGCTTCGGAGTACAGTTGCCTACCCTCCGTATTAAATTCTCTATGCAAAGGTAGCAACTGTTACTTGACACAGACATTTTCATTATTTTGCCATTTACTGGGGTGACAGCAGTTTAGCGAGGTTATCTGGAGAATAATAACTATGATACTCTGACGTTTTGATAAGCCGCATCATATAACAGTGTGGCGTTCACCTCTCTCTTTTACCAGAGGAACACGAACCGCTAATGGGTTCGCTTCGCTTAGCGTCTTTACTGTAGGTCTAATTTGCACGCCTCCTATTTACATAAGCTTCCAAAGCCCAGCTGACGGTTCAGCCTCCCTCTTGCTTCGATCTAACCAGATATTGACTTTTAAGCCTGCCTAATAGAAGGCGGGAGAGTCAAAATAGCAGGTAACACCATCAGCAAGGGCTAAGTAATAAGGAAATTGCCTCCTCTAGACTTGGTCTTCCGGCGGCCAGCGAAGTAGTGAAAACCCGGTTCCGTAATTACCTCTAGATAATTATAGGGCACGTAAAATAAATTCGTGAGGTCAAAATTAAAATCAGGAGTTTATTTCAAAATGATTTTCATTTCATAGTACAAAAGTACCATAGAAATATTAATCGAAGCTTTCATTTTTTAAGGTGTATTCATGGTAAAGACGAAGGAAGTACACATTCTGATAAGAGGGGTAAATGAAAACAGTTCTTAATATTGACATTTTTGTCATCATTGCTCAATATGAGAAAAGAAAAAGAGGAAGAGGATTCGAAAAGCGAGCCTCCCATCTCACGACTACTAAAAGACAAAAGCGTAAATGTATAAATACCTGGGTGGCAAGAAGACACCGAAAACATCTCATTAACAGAAAATGTTTCTTTTAAGTTGTGTGATACGCGAGTTTTCATAAAAAAGGACTGGTTGTAACCATTGAACAGCTCCTCATCTGAAAATGTGGCCACGTCAGAAAACAAAATCAAACTTCCAACTTCGAAGTTGTTAGCCTTTTTTTTATGAAGAAACCATTTGCAGAATAGTGACCGGCGAGGTTCATCAGAGGCACGCTGTTCAAATTCTACTTCATAGTTTCTTTTCTCAAATTGTCTTTTATACAAATGCAAAATGGGAAAAATTTTCACATGTTTATTTTAATTTTGTGCACTTAACTTACCTCCAGGCAGACCTATCAGATCAGGTCCCGCTTAGTTAAGACTACACAAACCACATTTCTATATTCCCCTATTCCTTGCAACCATATACATTACCGTCCTATTTCTGAAGGCCCTTTACTTTTTATTACTCATTGTTGAATGTAGGCTACCTTTATTACTGGCTCTCAGGATAAATATTTCATGTCCATCTATCAAATCTGTAGTGAATATTTAGGCGATAGTCTGGAGTCTGACAATTAAATTTATAAATTTCAACCCATAAGTGGCACTAAAATCTAGGCAAAATAAAATATTTTACGTGCTACACTTTAAGTGAATAAATTTTTTGAATAGTTTATTAGTAACTGTTCGCAGAAAAATTGAAAGTCGTTTGATAATTTCCATAAATGTTATGTAATAAATTTCTTGGCGTTCTTTGCCTGCTTTTAAAACTTGAATTAAGAAAATAAGTGCAATGATTTGTGTGTCATTACTAGCCAATATGAGGAGGATTACGATGGGTAATACAAAAATTCAAACTTATATTTAGTATTCTTTCTTAATTTACATGAAAGGTTACGAAAATATTAAAATAGATGGCTAACGACTGCAAGCATTTAATCCGAATGGATCATAATCTGGATAAAAATATGGTTTTCAGTATTCATATTGCATTTTACTCTTTTATGAATGTGCAAGATATATTACCACTTTAATCCAGTAATTACGATGTCTAACTAAATTTTATTCTTTCCATTAGAAATCGCCAATCTTATAGTAAACCTGGTATTGTACGTGAGAACTTTGCTGACCCAATGAAAGAAGGGATCGTGCCCAATACCAATTATCTGATACTTATAATTCATGCCGATACATGTGCTATAAGTGTTTGATTTATGCTCTTCTACCAAACCGAAAATTATTCTGTTATTACGTAAAGAAATAAGGCAGTTTATTTACAGGGCTTTCAAGCTGGTATGCCAGTCAACTACAGAGTCCGCAATTACACAATTATGATTGATGTAGGCCAGAAGCATGCAACTCTAATTTGTGTTGATGAATAATCATTCAGGAGGGTGCGTACAAACCTGCAAATTCCATTAATATCGTTAATTTATTAGCAGAACGTAACTAAGTCCAATTCTGACTATATATATATATATTAAATTAAATTCAAAATTGTCACAATGAATGATTACAATGTGTTGTCAAAAGTTAAAAATCTTAGTATCGTTGAATTTACTTATTCTTTAAGGAAGGGAATTGATACATCCAGTGGGTCCTTTGTCTTTCCTCGAAAGTTTGAAACTACCTGCCGTATTTCTCCTACGTATTTTCTTCAAAACACTGGAAAAAGTAATAAACTGTCTCCAACTTTCAAGACATGCGCGTAGAAATCACCGCAGAACTGTGAGGATTCCTCACAAGCAATTCGGCGGCCGACCCAAGGGCATATGAGATTATTTATTCCACTTTTACTTACCTAATTTACATAATTTATTTTTTACTTTCACTTCAAATAACTACAACGCTTTTTATTATATTTTTGATTAGCTTTTTAAAGTTATTATTCACGTGGTTGAACGTCAAGATATAAAAGTAATCCCTTCCCAGTGTTCGAAAAGTGTGATCATTCTTCCTATGAAATTTACAGGTCCATTTCCACTGTTCCAGCTTTGTCAATAGTTTTAGAGCCTCTTATCAAAAAATAAATAGTTTCATACTAAGAACAGAACAAACTATCAATTGTTCTTAGTTCGGTTTTCCAGCCGATAAAAAGTACCTCCTGAAAAATATCCTAATTACAGTAGTGTTTGTATGTTTACCCTGATCAGAATTTATCATAGATGCTGAATTGATGAGGATGGAAAAATTTCTGAATTTGAAAATGGATAATCCAACTTAGTTGGTTGTCCTAACAGACATAATCAAGGAAAGGTCTTGTGGTACGGGTTTTATTTATTGGTAGGTGGGGGAGTTGAATTTAAGTTGTGACAATTAATAAGGGATAAAAAAATTTATAACTTTTAATTTTAACAAATGTGGATTTATTAAACTATATATTTAAGGACCCTCGCTTACTACATCGGGAACATGAGTTACTCTTTTTCTCAGGGAAAGCTAATGCTCAATGGGTTCATTAAGAAAATATGGGAGGAGGTCCGAACACTTTCTAGAGAACCGACCAGAGGCGAGAAACAATAAGGTGGGTACTTCACCACGGCGTTGTTGACGATCCCCAACGTCCTTTCTGGCTGGTTAATCGGCTGGTGACTGCTGGTTGTACTCCCCAAAGCGTCGGAGGTAGGCTGAGCGTCGTTTTCGTCGCTCTAGGGCTGCTCGTCGACTCGTACTTGAAGCTTGGTAGCCTCTGCTGAATTATCTTCTAAGATGATGTAGTCGGACGGATGATTCTATATGATTTCGTCCAGTAAACTTAAATTTTGACCAACATAACTGTTTTAGCTTAGTAACGTTGTCTCCTAAAGGCGTCGGAAATTTTTTCTAAAAACTGCTCCCCCTCTCTTAGTGCACCTGGTTTTTAATCTCCACGCCCCGTCCAAATTTCTCCTGGTGGGCGTGCACTTTGTACTTCCTCCTTATGGAGGGGTAGGCTTGTGATATTGTTTTATTTGGCATGGGTCCTTCATAACCTTGGGCACTCCGTGGCTCAGGATAAATACTTGACCTGTTTAGCAGGTTGCAGGTCCAGGCGTCAGGTCAAGTCTTCTCGTTCCCACGGCTGACCAGATGGATTCCTGATAAATACCGTCTGTCACCCCATGTTTTCAGCAACCTAGCCTTGAAGCTACCTCGTCTAATCATACTGTACCGAACCTTAATTTTTCCGTTTTCTGGCCGAGAAGATGACTGTAATTCGTCATTTAGTTGACCTATCGCGTTCACCTATGTTCCCGACTTCGTCCCGCTTATATCTAAGTACTTATATACATTAAGAATAGGAATAAAAAATAAAATTTAATTAATTTAATGTGGTACGTTACAATCTCGTACCACAGTCTTGAGAAATATTTTGAAAGTTTAGTTATTAAATCATCTAAAGAAGCTATATCGGCATCAGTATTATATCTTTTTTCCAAATTAAAATGGTTGCCTGAGGAATTTTTGTTGTAGAAGTCAGATAACTAAAATCATCTTGGCCCAAGTCTGAAAAAGTACAAAGATACTATGTGAAATAAATAACAATTATTCAACTAGTATTATTAGTAGATATTTATTATCCGAATAGTATTTTGGTACACGATCACCCAGGCTTAGCATTCAACGTGTACGTAGTTGTAATTGACCCGGAAATACAATAGAAAATTTCAACGCACCAATTTAGTGCACGGAAATATAATTTACGTTAGTAACCCTTTTAAATTTGTAATGTTTTTTTCCTGTGATTTATCCTGGATTATGATACTACAAGAGACAGTATTACTAGCAATAATAATTAAAAAATAATAATACTGACTCTATTGACATAATGACAATGATGACTGCAAAATAAATAAATAATTTAGAGTCATCAGAAGAAACATAATCCTTCCCACGGTTGGAAGTTAGCCAGGTACGAATAAAATAAATCATTATTGGATCACTCTCATGTAGCCTGTTAACCAAAAAAAAATGTAAAATCTATCTATAATTCGAAATTGTTATGTTTTAATTTTCTCTGATTTGGTTTTTCGTCCCCACACGCAACTTTATTTCAGTTATTTGCAGAATTTCTTTAATTGTTGAAACAAAATGCTGCATATGACGTAACAAATGTGAGTTTCAGTGTTGGTAAGCGGCTTCTCCCCAGCAAAGCCCCGGCTCTTTTCCTTAATTGACGTCAAGGGAGTAGGAGATGGTAGGAATGGGGCGGGCTTGGCTGCTGGTTCACAGACGGAAATTGGATTTGAATCGGGCGTTCGATCGACTTCAAAACGAACGGTGGGCCCGAGCTCTCCGGCAAACCTCTGCATTGGCGCCAAAGCTCATAAAACTTCTGTGGCTTTCTCATCGTCAAGAGGGTTTTCCTGACCGTTTGAGAATTTTATAACGAAGGCTGCTGGAATAAAAAGATTAAATTAAAGGGTTTTAAGCTTCGAAAACGTTATTATAGCAGAATTCCCGTCATAAATGACAATCTTCTGCTGTAATCGCAATTAAGCAATGGTTGAAAGAATTTAAATGCTGGTCTAAAATCAGAGAAAGTAAATATAAATTTTACAGAAAGCAATATTACAACAATGGTATATACGAGACCGTTAATTTTCAGATTTACCAACATCTTTATTTATCTGAAAAACAATATCAATTTATCAGAACGCTGGTTGGTAAGATTGATTCGCAAGGAAAATGTTATTGTAAAATTTTCTTACACTTCCCCTAATATTTAATATTTCACTGGAAGAAAATAATAACGGCGTGACAACTACTACAGAAATACAATAATAATATTACTGTAAGCAGCCTCTGTTCTCTTATTCATATGTAGCATCGTATGAAAGCCATGACACATATAAAATATATTCTGTATATTTGTTAATCAATTAAATAATTAACTGCAAGGGAAAATACAGAGTCGTGGTTTCTCGTTACCGTTCGTCGATTGATGATGGACCATTGCAATGCTTTTCCGTGCGAACTTGGCAGCGGTAGCAATGTATTAAGGTGACTATGAAAATGTAATAGGCATACAAAATCCATGCCAATGCCAGGATTTGATCACAGGACTTCTGTGTTGTGTGGAAGCGACGCTAGGTTGGCCCAAATTTAACAACTTAGAATAAATTCTTATATTATTAAAAGGTTTATTAAATTTTTAAATTGCTTTATGATAAATAAATTAAAGATGGATTAACTATCTTCTACTAATAAATGAAATTCACTGTTTATATGTAAACGTCTCTCGAACTTTGTATGTATGTGTGGGTGTCTATATTTCACATAAATACCTAAACTCGTAGAGAAATGTTCACAAAATTTTCCACCAGTGTTCCTTTCGAGTTCGACCCGGAAAGAAACTCAGAGAAAGATACGACTACAGGCGAGTATGGGGGAGGGGGCGGTCAGAATTTTAAAATACAAAAAAAAACAATATTTACGCCCAATAAATATTTTTAAGTATCATTGAGATTATTAGTTTTATCTCCTGATATATTTTAGGTAGAATTTCGACCCCATTCATAATTTGAGGGCAGTATCCATTGGAATGCGGGTGGTGGGGAGTTACAAAAAAATAATAAAACAATCAAAATTGGCGTCGAACCCGGTTATATGGGAGTCGCTGAGTTTAATTTAGTGTTTCAACGTGCCAGTTAAGTTGCATTTCAGGCCCCGATAGGGGTATAGATGAGGGTCAAACAAGGTTCTGTGCTTCTCAAAAAGAAACACTTTCGGGGTGAGACACAACTAATACTCCCAGGAAAATTCGAATCAATAGAACACGCCAATGTTTTCCCACGCGTTTCGATGTCGACTAAATTAAATGTTGATAAAATTAAATAGCTTGTAAAAATGTTAGTTTACTGACGAAAGGTAATATTATTGTATTTTCTCTGAGTTAAGATAAACATACGAATGAAAGAGTCGTAAGTAAGGGAAGTATTCGTTTTTAATGAATTCAAAGGTTGTTGTGAAAATAAATACGCTAAACGTGTTCTATTTAATTATATTGAATTCACGGAATTTAGTGTAATCGTATTACATAAAAGAGTTCTATTATTTTTTTTAATATTTAAGGTCAAACAACATTACAAAATGAATGAAAACGTCAAGTGGTGCCGATTTGCTCAGCGTTCGAGAGAGATCTTATATGAGATCGGTCTGTATTGTTCGCCCAGTCACCGCTTTACCACGATCAATGGGGAAACTCAAAGCACTGTGCACAAAGGCTGTACCGTAATCTTAGAGTAGCACGTACGCAATACTACCTAATAGGTTAGCTGCGGAATTCACTGCAAATACCTGGAAAGGAAATAATACGATTATGTTCGAGAAGAGCTTAGTGAGCTGTAGAATAAGTATGAGCCTTCGTTGAACCAAACTGCTGTCAATAACTTTCTATTAAAATTTCAACTACGGGATCAGTTTAGTCTGTTTTTAATTTATGAGACGATTTATATTTGGTAAGGTTCCCAATGGTTGGAAAAGCTACGTGTTTCTGCTACAACACCTGTTGCTACTCTCCTACAAATTGGTCAAGAGTTTAGTGGCGGGGAGATCGCCTACTGTGACTTCAATGTTAAAGATCATTTGTAAGATTTTGGAAGCCACTCAAAAGCTATAACAACAAATGCTATGTTACATTTGAGCGCAGACATAAGTGTATATAACTATAGTCAACAAAAAATGTGTTATTGTAGTCCTATCCTATCAATTTCCTTTACAGTATAGTTGCTTAATTATGAATTAAAAATTAACAATAGTAATATCTGAAAGCAAACGCAATCCGCTTTACAATTGTCTTCCAGGAACAGAAATGCTTAGAATGGTTCAATTGCCTTCCAGTCTTTAGTACTTAAAAACAAGAACTTCTTAATTATATGAATGACGATAGTGGTTATACCGGCAAATTTGATTGTCCCATTGTACTCAAATTCACCTAGAACAGTTCAATTTTAAAATTGGTGGTTTGAATCGTACTTCAAACGATTTTCATAGAGTTTGGTATTATTTAGACGATTAGTAATGCATCACTTTATCCGTAAAAATGGTTTAAATTTATTTCAATTAAATGTAACTCAGAAAATGGAGCACTTTTTTATAAATTTATAAGCAGATAATTTCAAGCACATTCTACTGTATAGTGTCGTTGTTTTTGATACACTGTTTATGTAGTATGAGATTACAAATATAAAGACTTTATATAAAAATACAAGGAAGAGAAATCTTATTTTTGGAGAGAGGAACTAGATATACTTAGACTGGAGATGAAAATTATTATTGATTGCTGATTGAAAAAGTTTATGAAGGAATTGATTTGTTGAAAGTCATGCAGAGAGAAATATTTTGGTTGGAGACGAATGATTCAATAATTTGAAAGAAAAGTTGATTGGTAAAATTGTGTATTGTGGCACGGAAAAGTGAAATCTTGTTCAATAAAATGTTTAAATTTAATTCATTTGTAGCTGTAGAAAGACATTTGATTGCAAAATACACACACTTTAACTCTGTTAAAAGAGATACTATATATTATTTCAGACTATCAGGGTGCCCGGCGATGGCCGGGATATTAATGTTTAAATATAACATATATTTTATTTCATTTATGACAAAATTTGATTCTCGCTAACGTGTCGTCGCCGCCGCCGCCGCCGCCACCGTAAGTATACACGTAATGTAGGTTGGATACAAATACTGTCGCAGGGAACACCGTAAAAGTAATTTACCCCGAAAAGTATTTATTCGACTAAAATATTGGCCAATTTTGTATATTTAAAAATATCCGATCCTCCACCGCCGCCCCTATAGGCGGTAGCCGTGTCTGACCCTAAAAGTGGTAATTTCCGTACCACAGAGATCGAGTGTCCAAAATTTCATTGAAACAGCTCCACGAATTTAGAATTATATACACAAACACGAAATTTAATTTTTTTTACACATAAACAATGAATTTTATTTATAAGAAGCACATGCTTGGTCTGTTTAGCGTGATATAACATTTAAATTTAATAAACGTTTTATTTGAGTAATTTTAAGTACTCAAAAATATACAATAATGTTTCTATGGAGTGTGGAGCACAGGCTGTGCCATATTTAAGGGAAGCGTTGGGCCGCCCACAGTTAATTTTTTTTTGTTTAAGAAAAATACGTCGCATGATAACGTCACCAAATAAAGTTTTTGATAGCAACGTATATAATAAGTCGTCATGTTTGGGTGGAATATTACAATTGGGGGTTTTGAACATTTTAATCATTATCAGTATTTTAGAAAGCTATCTGCTAATATTTAATTTTATATTTAATTTTAATTTTCCAGGTAATTACAAATTTTTGAAAGGTTTATGTTTCAAAATTTTGGAAACTTGTTGACATCAATTTCTAATGAACAATGCAGAAATAACATTCTTCTTATTTTGTTCATAATTTTTTGTACATTCTTTGTAGTAGTACGAAGGAATCTACACATCAATTTGAAAGCAATTCTGCGAACACAGACAGTATTATATATTCTGTAAAAATGATTTTTTAATATATGGACACGTGATGAATAAGATAACTAGTTGAGAATCTCCGTCACATTTACCAACAGACTAACACAGAGAATATATAGGAATATACCTTATTCAATTTAGTAAATAGAATAAAACGAATGACCTAGCTGTCGAAGTGACTTAAAACATTAAATAAAAAAAATTGTAAAATCATATACTAAATAGCATACGAATATTTCTCAAAATCCACAAACTGTAAATGATAAACGTTTGTACGTTCTGCGAATTTAATGGAACATCCATGCTTTTTCTTATGTTGTCTAGAGTGGTAAAGCCTCTGACCCACAGTAGGAGGAGCTGCATAATGTACGTCTCCAAGTCTACTCTCTGGGATTATTCCGTCAAGCATAGTTTGCCGGCATGTTAATATTTGGCGCTATATCTCTAAATTAGGGTTATAGCGTTGCATTATATAAGTCATACATCACGTCCACGGAACATTTCACTCAGAAAGCGGGCTTTCGGCTGAGATTCGTTATCTTGCTTTCTTCATGCGAGATTTACGAACGACGTTATGTCAGTGCACGTAAGTAGTAAAGAAAAATATTGGACTAATTTCTGTTAGAAGAAGCTTTATTGGAAACTTTATGAATGGTATTCAATGATTTCATTCGATAATTGTGTTCATAAATTTAAGTAAAACATTAGTACTGAGTGGGAAAAGAAATGTTTTGATATCTAGTAAGCTGCCTATATGGTTTTATTAGCGAAACTTAAATCTGCACATTTCTGTGTCTAAAATAGGTTTCGATGAGCTGCTTCCATGAAGCAGAGCCTTCTGGCGTCGCCCGCAGAATTCCAAGCTCAGAATGCATCAGCCAGCGCTCGGACCTCGTCGTCACGCCGAAAATCACCGCGGAGATAGTTTGGTCGTTGAAGAGCGTTCTACAATATTCTCACGGATGATGAAACTTGATCAAAAATAATTATATTTTCAAATCATTTTACTTATGAGCAACAATTTTAGGCTCGTCCGACTTACTCGGAGTCTGGAAAATTGTGACAGGATTAAAATATTAAGAAAGAGGAATTATCCACAACCTTTACAGAAGGCAGTAAGAAGTAATTTGAATTGAAGAGCAAGATAAGAAAGTAGTAAGACAAAGATGCAGTCTGTCGCTCATGCTGTTTAATTGCGTGTAGAACAGGTGATGAAGAAAATTAAAAATGAGGATGGAAAGGGAATCAAAAAAGGAGACGAAATAAAACCCCTAACGTTTTCTGTTGATATTGTAGTATTAGGAGAGCTAGAAGAAGAATTTTAATCCATAATAAATGGCACGAACATGATGCGTGAGAATAGTATGAGATGTAGTGGATGTAAGATTGGAAAGGGATATTTGAAGGAAGTTAGTGCATAACAATTAGGGATGGTAGAAATATAGCAGACATAAATAGTAGTATAGCACAGGAAAGAAAGGCTTTCACAAATAGGAGGAATTTACTTATGGCTAATATAAGTATAAATAGTATGAAATCATTATTAAATATGTTAGCATGTGGCGTTATATGCATTCGAAACGTGAACGATACGAGTTTCAGACAGAGAAAAATAGAATCTTTCGAAATGTGGCGCTATAGGAGAATATTGAAAAATCAGATGGGTGAATACGGTAACATTGGGTATTAAACCAGGAAGTTCTAAACAGAATACGGGAAGAGCGAACAATATGGAGGACGTTGACTAGAAGAAGGGATAGCGAATAGGTTATGTTTTAAGACACGCGGGTCTTGCATTAGAGGGAAGTGTGTGGGGTAAGAATATTAGAGGGAGGCAGAAATTAAAAGGCTTGCTTTGGATAGGTTATCATGGAGGCTTGCATCAGACTAGTCTTAGGACTGATTACAACAACAACGGCAACATAAGAAATGAGCCTAAAATATGTAAAGGAAAGCATAATGGTAAAACTCAATTATTTAATAAATTATTAGAAAAAAAATTATATGAAAAACTCACTTTACGGAACAATAAGAATGTAATATGAGGAAATGCCCTGGTGAGAGTGTGAGGTAGCTAATTGCTAGTTCCGACGGCGGGGGAGACTGTAAGAGTCCCTGGAGAGACCTTCCCTTATTGCCTGTGTTGCTCTGAGCCATAATGACGCAACAGGTTCATTACTGTTAATGAGAAACCCTAGCAAATCTCTCGCCAATACTGGCGACAGTCTTTTCAATCAGTGTTCCGTCAAAGAGACCAATCATCAGTAATTATCGCCCCATCAACCGAGGTCAGGGCAGTGCCACATCAAATGGACAAATTATTAATCGAGTAACACCGTAAGTATTTATCGATATCGGACGAATATCGTAGATGTAAACTTGCATTAACACATAACGTAAATCATGATTTGTATTTCGGTTTCAATTTTTGTATCCAACGAGAAATTTTTATTTCTGCCTTACCCGTATGATTCCGATGCAGCGAGATTCGTGGCTATGTGGACAATACTTCAGTTAATTCATGGCCGTGACAGTGAATACTAGCAGATACAAAGGTTAAATCACAAGAAAAGGAGTAAAAGACGTCACGATTGCAGTAATTCGTCACACTAGTTATACACGCACTACTATCACGATAACGTGAGTTACGATTCCTACCTTTCGGTCGTTTCGGTATAATTTAGTCGCCCATGATCGGAAAATCTGTTGAAAATCAGTCCCAGTTATAAGATATCACTTTTATTCTCAACTAAAAACGTTCTCAAGAACCATGTTTTTCGTTCTTATGACGTTTGATTTCTACATAAACCATTGCCGTAGCCATTGGTTCTATTGAAATCTCTTTAATCGGCATTGAACTGAATGTGGATTTTTTATAATCTAAAAATGCACTATATACAATATTTAACCAGTAAGTTAGGTGTAACATAATTGGTTCTCAATTCATCCACAATTTATTAAATGAATCGTTGTGAGTCAATAAAAACAGCCAGAAATACATATGACTATGGCCATAATTAGCCGAAATCTACTGGCTGGATGTAATGACTGACGATGGCTTATTGAATAAATTGTCGATAAACAGAGGACTAATTGGTTTCTACGTAACCTACTACATAAACAATAATTAGTATTTCATTTATGAAATAAATCGACACATATGAGGGTTATCCAGAGAAAGGATCGCGAAATGGCTTTTCCATACTTGAGTCTGGAGAAGAAGTGTTCAGAATTTCTTTTGAAATAAGGCTGCAATTCTGTCCATCTTCATACACAGATTGTATTGCCCCAGGAAAAAAGTCACAGTCCTGTCGTATGAGCAATAACTAAAGGGTGTGCGTGTTAACTAAGAGATCGTTGATTAATTAAATGATCAAAAGTAGACAGAATTTATTTCAAATGAGATGTTTGACATATGTAATTCTACTTCAAATATTGGGCACCACATAACCTTTCAAGGTTGTGATTGTTTAGCATTACGCAGTTTATAAATAAATGACAATCGTTTAAGTACGAACAATTACGAGGTGTTCATTATATGACTTTCAAAAGGTAAACGTTCTCTTTTTCAACGAATGAGAGCAGAAAACTAGACACATGAGAAGTCAATAATGAATGGCAAAATTACTGTAGTGCAATTGCGTGGACAACAATATGTGACAATAGTCGCACGAACCTTGTTTGACGGCACAAGGAAGAGCCTTAAGATTAAAAGAACTAAAGCACAGTATTACAAATTTTTCAACATTATTACCAATTCTATAGGAAAATATAAATTTAGCTTTATGAGAAATTAGTTACGACTTGTTGGTACATAAATAACTTTATTTAGCCATACCGTAATTTTTAAACAAACATTCTGTTCATTATCATACACGGATTGTATTGCCAGAAAGAGTGACAGGAAAAAACGTCACAGTCCTGTCGTATTTAGCACTAACTGAAATGGTGTACGTGTTAGCACTGGTATAATGTTGGTCTTTAGAATTAAAATACCGAGTGTTGTGGTCGAGTAACAATAATAAATAGTCCCCTTCTGTAAATATTTATTATAAAATTAATTAGAAGATTTGGTTATAAATTATACCATTTTAACTCAAATATGAGAATTTTTTGTTAGAACTTCAAATTGTGACATAATTAAAAATACATCTTCGACATTCACACTTAGAAAGTTAGATCTTTTGAATAGCGTAAATTCAATTGTGTTGTTTAATTTTATTAAGCTCTTTTTGGATATACCATTGTTGGAATATTTTGGTTACCTTTTACGGAAGACGAAGTGTGGACAGTTCCATTACAACGTATGTATCAACATGTTCCACAGAGGGTTGACTGGCCTCATGCATGAGCACATTCCTCAAAGGTGAATTGTTCGCAGAGGTGTGAGTGGCCACCACGATGCCTTTGGTGTTTATCGGTGAGATCACGTCAAAGCGCAGATGTATGCTCCGGGTACACAGATTCTGCCATTGTTGGAGAATTCTCCCATGTCATGGAAGTTTCGCTCGGAATGAGGACAGGGATTTGATATTTACTGTAAAACCTGAAAGTTTGTGACTCCAGAATTCTTTGTGTTTCGACGACATTATTTTACTTTACGTGTAAATAATTCTTCTAAAAATCGTTCTAATTTGATGAGATAACTAAAAATTTGTACCTACTTTGGTATCCTGGATCTTCCAAATTCCTCAATTGCAAACCTAATTCATCATTATAATTATTATTTTCCCCATTCATACTTAGTTCTAATATGTTAAAATAAATATGGCTTAACAATTAGACAAAATGTTTTTACATTCCATGTACGTTTAGGCTGATTCTATAGGTTTGAGTGGAGTTTTTCACTGTAGTGGTTTTTTAAAAATGATATTTATATTCATGTAAAAAAGTCTAAATTTTATTCCAAATTAATTATTACATTTCCTTCTTTTATATAAATTGCGAATTTCCAATTTTATTTAATTAATATTCTGTCTAAGAGATGTTAGAATTGCTAAAGTAAAATCATAAATTTATTTACTTATCAAAAAAATGTAATGAAGCAATCATTGCGGAGTTTGCTTACTTATTCTTTCATATTCTTCTTGAACTATTTTCGGGTAATTAGCGCCTCTCTCTGCTCCAAGTTCCTCTACACTCTCCGGTTCCCTGGTTGCAGCTATGGAACAAACTTTTGTAATTGCCTCTCAACATGTCCCCGATGAAGAAATAGAAACCTCACCAGCCTTTTCCTCGTATTCATATCTAGTTCTTCCACCAGGAAAAACACCATACACAACCTACGTGGTCTAGTCATAATTAAGTTGTTTTTAGCAGCTTTACGAGAAATTACCGACTATACGTTTCCAGCGGGTTGACACCATTTGTACTAAATAAAAACCATTATTTAAAAAAAATATGGAGTATTTACGATGGTAGTCACTTCGTATTTAAGTCGGCAAATTTATAAAGGATGAACTCTTAGCGCACCGCAGTATTCAAGCCATGTCATTTTAAATGTTAAGCCTTTATTTTATTTTTGGTAGTTGCGAAATGATTTTATGGTACAAAATAGATAATTCAGTCTAATTCAACCGCATTAAAAAATTTCCAACAATAACGAGACCGACAGATATTTGTTAGTTTATTCTTATCTGTTTATTTTCCCAAAAATAATTTTGGGTTGATTGAATATTCTTTTTTGGAGGTCAATACAGAACAGGGGACCTTTTCGTTTTAAAAATGTTCCAAAACTCAATCAATAATTATTTTAACGTTAATATATTTGTACGGTCGAGATGTTTCTTATACAAGGTAGCTGATTTCGGCTTGTCAGTTCGATATGTGGAAATTAAATTTGGTATAAGAACTATATTAGATTTTGCTGATCCAGAGAGAACTTTAACTTCTACCACATTGTTTCGTAGCTACAAAGCTTGTCGTAAACGTTAAAAGTTTAATTTATAAATAGTAATTAATTATTTATTACCATTTTTAAAGCGGTTATAAAATGTATATAATTACTAATCAAATATAATACATGTCAATAATATGAAAAAGAAACAACTTTGTACTCTTGTAAACGACATTGTAATAAGAAATGTTTGTAACTTGTTATGGCGGAAATGTAAATTAAACCCTCGGGTTGATGTGACGGTAAGACTAAAAGAAAGGTGTCGTATTGGATTCGCGTGCTTATTAATAATAAAATTTTAGACTGATGTCAACCTTCGTAGCAACCCGAGCCTACCCGACCACTAACTCTAATTTATCCAAATACAGAAATCCCCACAAACCATCAATGGTATTGTAAATCTACTATCGAATTATGCAAGTTTCTGAAGTTCATCATTATCTTCGTCTAAACGAGTTATTAAAGATAAGAGTTATTCAGAAAAACATATCAAGTCTAACCATTTAATTTTCTAGGTATCTAAGTTATTACGTGCATTTAAACGGCACGTATTGAATTTAAAATCAATTAATCTAACATTGATGGTTCAAATAGTTTCCATACAGATAATTCTGTAAATTTATGTTATTCATAATATTGAAATACGTATTTTATTCTTTAATTACGGGTTTAAAGAGTCCAAAGAAATTCATAATACACCAATTTTATTCAGACAGGTGTCAGCAATTTTTTTTATCAAAAGTGGATACACGAAATGATTTATTAATTTAGTACTAAGTAACACTTAAATCTTTTTGAAGTCGGCAATAGCAGGTTCTTTAAAAATGAGGGTATTGTTTGGTTTACACGTGGGAAAACTGAGCCTGACATGAGTTATAGTGCTCGAAAAAAAAGAAGGGGACATCATAGGCAGAATTAAAGTTGTGAAGAGTTACTGAGGGTGTACCCAAGAAATTGCAAAACGCCCCTGAGGAATTCAGAAAGACAGATGAAGTCCGGACACGACTGAGAGTAGTCGTATCTGTTAGTTGCAGCGGGGAAATGAAAACCGTGAGGACAATAAAGTAAGGGGGAAATAGCCACGGAAAGAAATTTTATAAATCACAGGACAGTAAAAGAAAATTAAACTTTTGCAAACTAACTTACCCAATGAAAAGTCATATTTATGAATTAATAAGCTAAAATAGTGGCTCTGCGGTGTTTCAGTGAAAGAACCAGCACGCATATTGAATAAATTTCCACGTCTCACTTTCTCCCACATTATCTAGAAACGTGCTGGAAGCAATGGAAAATAAAGCATAAACCAGTAAAACACGAATAGCTATTGCAAATTTTTAAATTTATTGACAAACATCTCCTTTTTGAATTAAACTTATTATTTTATTAAATTCGCAGAATTACGATTTTATGGTGGCCCAATAATCGATACTTAAGATACTACACGTATTTAAAAATCATTATTACTATTAGTAAACAGCATGGCGTCAGAAAAGGAATGGCATGTAAGTTTCCTTAATTTTACGTAAGTAGCACAATATTTTATTAAAATAAATTATAAAATCTGATTAGTACTCCATTAACAGAAAATCGTCGTCAAATATATTTTATATTTTCATATCAGAAGAATAAAATTTTTAAAATGAGTTTCGTCAATTTAAACTCACTCAATTTTCCAACAAATGTGTATAATTATGGAAATTCTGAAGGATTATTCCAAGCCTACAGGTTTTGAGTGTGAATTTCAAATTTGGGATTCAGTAAAAGGTATAAACTAAACAAAAAATTTGTAAATATTGCAACAACGCACGATGAGGACAATAAATAACTGAAACTATCCTAAATTTATTGTCAAATAATTAACTGGTATAATAAGTAACTTATTTTAGTGGATCATTATTAAAATCGAAACACAAAAAACGACTTTTAAAAATATGGCAAAGTAGCATGGATGAATATTCAATCTGAATTAAAAGCCATTCGACTACACCAATTCATTTTCTTCAGATATTCGCGTTATTGACAACTTCATCAAGGTTATTTTAGTGTTAAATTTTCCTTCACGTTTAAGTTAATTATTTTGTCAAATTATCATTTAAATTATGTCTTAAGAGGAACTTGCAACGGAATAAGTGCTAATAAATATACAAACGCAAAGGGTGTGTATGTGTTGCTAAAAGCGTAAATTGTGGGAGAGTGAAAGAGAAGGGGCTTTGTTTAGTTAATCTGGCTGAAATGCTAAGGAACGTAATTTATTGCGAAGGGAACCGAGAACGAGGGGTATAGCTGAGTATGTGAATATAAAGTGATAAATTAGGATTCAAGTTTCTGATTTAAAGACAAATGGGGTATCGGGGCGTATATAAAAGGCATTCCTTAAGAAGAAATAGGGGAACCTGTTTCTTCAATTACAATGAAAGGATGTTTCTTTTGATAAAGTTACATTTTGGATATTTCATTTTTCTTTCAGTTAAAACGTTACCTGGCAAAAATACCAAGTTTAAATGCTTTTAATCTGAAAAAAAGCACCATAAAGTTGAAATAACCACCATAATTTATTTATTGTAGTTTAAACTAATAACTGTCTGATATTCCGTTTCAATCATTGTATATCACTGCATATAATTATCATTTTATAAAACCTATTTCATTTTTACATAATTTCGTGGTGGTATATTGCTTTTCTATTCTTTTCTCTGTTCTTTGAAAAAAATTTCTGACCGTTTCACAAACTATTCGCAAAAATCCAGTTCAAATCAGTCACGATTCCGTTTGTAAACGTTTTTTTACATCATTGTCTTTTGACTTGTTATATGTAATTGGAAAAGATTATTTTTAATGAGAAAATATGTTTTTGGTAATATATTACGAAAAATGATATATTTGTAACATTTTAAGTTATTTATAACTTTAGGACATTAAATTTTTAAAAAGCAGAGTACTATTTTAAAAATGCAATTTCCTTACATATGAAATTATGCATTCTCTCGAGACTACTAATCAAGGGTATAAATATTTAATTGCAGGCCCCCATTCGTAAATGCGCAACTATAATGAGCACTACTATTCAGAAAATGTATTGCTATATTTTTAATTTGAATATTTCTTGACATTACTATCTGTACTTAGTTTTACTCTCTAAGCTGTAATACGTTTTGTGATATTGAGAACTCCATAATATATTATAATATCAGTCACGTGTTACCAACATTTTTAAATTTCTCTAAATCAGTTTTGAACTTTTTTTCCATAACTTATTCCCTTTGTCAATAGATAATTTTACTGTGAATTTTCTAAAACAATATTTCGCTATAAATGCTCATTCTATTTAGCGGAATACATTGTGATTATACCAAATTACAGTTGTAAAGAGTAGTCCAATATAGTTTAAAATTTGTGTACTGAACTTAAAACGGTTTCCCATCCGAATATTGTTTAATCACTATGCTAAGTGACAAATGGCTTTTAATGTAACTATTTAACATAATTACTTGGTCATAATTGTAATGTTTTTCTAGGTCATATGCAAACATTGAAACTGCTATGTTCAAACACAAGGACTATTCAGAGAACGCAATTTCCTCGATCATTTTTAACCCTCATCACTTCAAACAGCGTCCTTTTGAATAATGCTGTTGCTTGATTAAGCTGTCACCTGTCCCTTATAAAGAACATACATAAGAACTAGGAAGAATAACATCAATTTAGTACAATAGGTGTGCTATTTTTTTTAAATTTATATTCTTTCGACTTCTATTTGCGTTCTGCTGGAGATTCTATGATTAGTATGAAAACTAAAATAATGATTTAAAATACCTAGAAAACAAATAATAGA
Organism: Eucriotettix oculatus; assembly: GCA_034510155.1. Classification (NCBI taxonomy): domain Eukaryota; kingdom Metazoa; phylum Arthropoda; class Insecta; order Orthoptera; family Tetrigidae; genus Eucriotettix; species Eucriotettix oculatus. Next base: position 54,177,975 of record CM067381.1, read on the forward strand.
TGAGTTTTAGCTATTAAAAAACGTATTCATAATAAAAAATATATTAGCAAGTAGTTTTATTCTTCGTTTCTGAGCGTCTGTATGCTTTCAGACGTTAAATAACGAGATTGGGATATATACTTTCGTAGTATGTTACGTCTTATTATGGTTCACTTAATTATATTAAAAAATATTATTTTGACGTCTTCTATTATGATTCACGTGAAAAGTTTGTTACATTTGATCCTTTACTTTTAATTATAAATAGAGACAGCTGAACTCGAACTTTTCAGATAAAATGCAGAGATTTTAAAATGCGAAACTCAGTATCAAGATGATAGAAGGACTTTCAGCTCCATCATCCTTTCGGCTCCTCTGTTAGAGGAAACATGGTCCATAAATATTAAATTCCTCAAATATAGAAGGCTTGAGGCTAATTATAGTCGGACCAGGAATTCCGGGAAAGGAGACGATCCTGTTAAGTCAGCTACCTGCAATACCTCCAGCTAAAACTGTACTAAACACTGCAGAGATTTTTAAAACTCTGGTAAGCTACCAAGTACCGGTTCTTAGGAATATTTACCTAAAATAATAGAATGTACTTTTGTGTGTGTTTCCCGATACAATTTTGCACATAAACTCAATTTTAGACGCAAACGATACTAGTTATGTTATATGTAATATGCACTCATTGTTTAACAATTGTTGTTAAATTATAGAATAAGAAAAATCACTTTATAAAAGAACAAAACATTAGTTTATTCGATTAATTATCAACATAATATCGACATAGCATAAGGCGACGAATTTAGATTTGCGATGAACGGGATAGGATGTTTTATATTTACAAATAGTTCAATAAAATTAAATTAAATTTAAGAAAAATCTTAACACGATTTGTGTTTTATTTATTATACTTATTTCGCTAATGATTGAGCCCTTTAACAATTTTTCGTTTCTTAAAGATTTTTTTTTCAACTGCAGTCTTTGCCTTTTTTGTTCATTTACTTTCTTAATCTATTCTTTTTGGGTACAGCATCCTGTAACTCATTCTTATGAGGCGAGTCTGCCAGTTCTTTCTTTTTTTCTTTGAGGAACATATTACTTTTTTTTGATATCCCGTTCCCCCCAGCACGCTAGTTTCAGTTTAAGGTTTTTCACCGAGCCTTAATACAAGTTAATTTAAACGTCGTACGTAACATATATGCAGCTAAAGATACCTATTCTACGAATATATAACATGAAAGAGTTAAAAGCGAGGAGTTTTGTTGGTTACGGTTTGTCGAAATGCCTCTATTCACAAATGTAAGGTTCGAAAACAATAGTTCATTCACAAACCTGAGTCAGATCTGGGTTAATTCTGCTGCTAAGACTTCTTCCTTGACCAGTTACAATGTTCCACCCCTATTTACTAACCCCCAGCACTATCCAGTAACAAAATTAGGGTATCCTGTTCTACCCCGTAATCCCGTTCCACCCCGACTTCCCCCATCAATTTCTAATAACGACAATATATTTTCAATATTTTATTAATTTAAGTAATGACTACACTCAAATATTCTGTTATTTATATGATATAATGAGAAATTCTGGATCATTTTTAAATAGAGACTTACTATCAATCAGATTAATTTAAAAATATATTAAATAATCCACATGATTATAATTTATTGCAGACTCTACGAGTGGGTACATCACTCACCGTACTCGAAATAGAGGAGCAGTACAGCATCCAATGTGTTGTTTAATAATTAGTATTTTAAGGCATATAAATAAATAATATTTTGGTTTCTCCTCGAAAATGTAAACCTGTGTAGTACTTTTTTGCACAGCTATAACAGCTTGGTAAATCTTAAGTTCATGGAATCGCAGAAAATATTATTTTCAAAAAATGCAGAGTTAGTTATAATTGTAAAAATATGTCACTGAGCCAGGAATTGGAGTTGACGAAGAACCGAAGAAAATAGTGTCTGGAACGTATGGGAAGGGACAGTACCTTCGGAATGACACCATTCGCCTTTCATTGGCCTGGTCCTCGCCCCGCACGTGCCTTTATGTGCCGTGTTTGTTTACGGCGCATAGAACAAAGGCGGGGGAAGACGATGAGGGTCGAATGAAAACATGGCCGTTATGGGGCTCCTTTTCAGAGGACCGCACCATTAGGTCCGGTTCCGCGGCCACTACGACCGCGACAAGCTACAACAAAGAGCAGTTTTGCATTTGCAAGAACTGCGCACTTCCGGTGCCGCAAGCTCCACACTAGCAATTTTTTATTACTCTTTCACTTCTCCTGGTCGTAAATGTTTCACGCGCCACGTGTCTCGCATCTCGATTCAATTCAAAAATCGCGAATTTATGGTTTTCATGTTTAAATATGGAAACCCGGCGTTGTAAAGTTAATTTATCGTTGGATATATCTACTGTTCCCCTTATTTTCTACTAAAAATTTACGATTTTATTGGCGGGAAGGGAGACTACAACCATAGTTTAAATATTTAATGGACGATCGCTATGAATATTTCAGGCAACTCAGGAGCTGTATGTTCTAGTAAAATTCTTAGGACATTGTATTACAACCCTAAAGCACTAAAAAATCTATTAGAACCACAAGATGGTACATAGTTCATATTAGTGCAGCGTGGAAAACATAAAATTCTTTCCCATTATTTGTCGATTTGTAATTTCTTAAAATAGAAAATGACCCAACATATATTAATTCCTGATTTAATATAGCAGTCGTAATAAAAGTAATTCTTGAAAATCTCAGTTAATTTAATTGTAGTTGAACCCTTCTACTGATTATGAATGCGATAAAATTTATTTTTCTATGGAGACTTCATTTATATATATATATATATATATATATATATATATATATATATATATGAAATCTACGAAGACCAAACATAAACCGAAAGTGACCTCTGATTAGTTCAGTTCAGTTTCCATTTATATTGGATTCCAGGAGATATTAAATGTAGTTGATTTGTGGACAACCAGAAAACCTTAGTAAAGTTCTTTATTTTAAAATACGTTCTATTATTTTACAACATGTACTCAAAATTTTTAGTAAGTTTCTTTGGTAACACATATAATGAAAGCTCATTTAATTTAAAGATAAAGGAAGAAAAATTTTCTTGCACTCAACTGCATGTTTTTGCAGATGATTAAATATACTATTATTCACAACTTATCTATTAATTGTAGTAAAGGGATTTTTAATAAATGCAGGTCGATGTTGAAATTAAATGAAGTAGCTTTGTGTGAGGTATTAGTGAAACTCTTTTACTTGAATGAGAATTTCGTTAATACCTCGCCGACCATACTGAAAGCCCCTATATAAAAGGAGTAATAATTATGAAGTGGCAAAAAGCTGTGTATTTAAATAATGATTCTTTGACAGAAATCAAAATGTGAAAATATTTTGTGTACTCAGTACTCAAAAGTTTCTTTATAGTTCTGGATTTTATCTTTACTAGGAATAGAGAAAAAAATTAAGCCTAGAATCACGTACATGAAACCTGAATATACGTAGAGTACTCGTAAAACTTGTATGGAAATTAAACATATTTCCGTTGATTAATATTCGTTTTGTCAATGTTTTTTTAAAAATTATGACCGCCAAATATATGGTCAAAATGATTACTTTGTCAAAAATAGAATATGGTACTTGGTTTACATTTTTGAGGTTTTTCTCTAAATCTGGAAACCCTGTTGAGTAATTTGGTAAGGCTCATAGAGGCAGGGGTTGGCTATTCTCTTCCATCCTCCCCGTCCAATGGTGGAAGGGCATTGTAGGCTGTTTCGCCCATTCCACTCCACTCCTCTACTCTCGCAAAGGCTGTAAATATTTCATAGGGCGTGGCCCTCAGAAATGTCGTCTGTGATAAATGCCTCAGGCAATTCGTGAACTAGCGCCTAAACATCAGGAAGATTAAATTTCATACGTGAGTCTTTTTTTATCTTTATTTCTATTTACATACAGCGCGCGCAAACAACATTCTGCAAAATTAAGCTGTGTAGGTAAAATTTTAATTCGTACGACATGAACGCTTAACACAATGCTGTAAAAAGCAAATTTATGGAATAAAAATTCCATACAATCCGTTAGGTTACTTTTCAATCTTCACTATTAATAGTCTGAGGTGTGATGAAATGAAGCTTTCAGCCATTCTCTTAAAAATATTTCTTTTTATGACACCAGAAATTAGTCCTCTTTCTCTAGATAAATTTACATACGCTCTATAAGTAGATCGATAATTGCGGTATTAATATTTGTGGTAGTATGGAATTAATTTTTTTAAGTCGCACCAACAGCTAAGGTCATTAACGACTACTTTACCTTTTAAGGGATCTTATTTTCCATGTAAAGGTTACTTGATTAGGGAACACAAAAAACCTGTAAAGGAATAATTGACAAAAATTTAAGACAAGGAAGGCGAAATTAAGACAGAAATTTAAAAAATTGATACTTATGTCGTAAGTTTGATTTAGTTACCGTATAAAATTTTTAAATGTCTGTCTTAATTTTACCTTCCTTGGCTTAATTTTCTCTAATTTTTTCCTCTACAGAGAAAAAAACCTAAAGAAGGCATCACAATATGCCGAAACGTTGTTACGAATTCAGTTTATAGAATCAAGTCTGTACAATGTCATTAATTGTTTAATCATATAGTTATTATAATTATATATTTAAGATTTTGAAACCTGCTATTTTATATGTAAAAGTAATTCAGTTTTGTATAATTATCAATAATATATTTTTTACAATCTAATGATTCTTTAAGTTAAGTTTGAAATATATTTTGTAATACGTTAAATCACCATTAATGACTTTTTAAAGTGTAAGTGTTTTATTTCATAAATTGCAATTATGTTGTTTCCGCAAGACGATTAAAGGGCAGTTTCGTGTCTTATTTTGAGGATTTTAACGCTGTAAGGTATCAAGGAACAATGGTGACCGTCCGACGCCACTCTTTAACGATCCTCGTTTTTGTACATATTTTCAAAACCCACCACACAGTTCATGGTGTGCATAAAGACTTCTATTTTTCATTACAGTGACCTTAAGGGGTTACTAAGCCTAATTAATTTTGGCAAAATTTGTAGATAAAAGTTACGGAACGCTGCTCAAGTATTCACAAGTCTTGGCAAAACGTTCATAAACTGCTTACATCGTGTACATAAATGCAACAATCGTTTGTGAAATTAATCGATCAACACGATCTTGCCAAAACTCGTGAATATTTGAGCATACTTATTGATTTCAAAAACGATTGTTGCATATATAACTTAATTAATATTGCTTGGTCTGGCATTGGTAAGCGAACTGATCCTAGGTAGAAAATAAATATTTTTATTTTTCTGATTAAAATATGCTTATAATGAACGGTAGAAATTAACGAAACTAATAGTTAGTCTATTTTATTTCAGAATTATACTTAAATCTATTTCGAAGTACTAGTATTATGTTGTAACGCAAATCCCGATTACACGTACACCGATTTTGTCCTACTGATTAGCATTGTGTTGTGCGTACATGTCCTAATATTTACCCTATGAAGATTATTCTGAATGGACACAATATAGATAAGCTGGGTAAATTAAGCCCCATTATTTGAGTATGAACTGAGGGACGAACAGATTTGCTATGATCGTGATTACTCTGATAGTACAACCTAAATTGACGAAGATACTTAGAAACCATTGTTATTGTTCATTTTTAATATTGCAATTTTAGTTATTATGCTAGTCTTTACTTTTTAAAATTGTTGCCCGTTGCTTTCCTTTTATAATTTTATGAGCTCATAATCACTTAGGTTGTGATTTTAAGGATTTGTTTGGATAACACGTAATTTGCTACATTTTGTAAAGGTTCATTTTCTGTCCCATCTTGTTCTCTCTTTGCTTCTTGCCTCTCCTAGTGCGTAAGAGGCTTACGCACTAGGAAATACCACGATTTCAAGTTAATTTTTAAAACACTGCGTACAATTTAAATTAAATGTAATTTTCAGATGTGAATTTATCACAAAACTTAATATTAATCGAGAGAAATAAATTCAATTCCATTTCGAGTAATATATGTTTATTAAATTTGGTATTGAATATGCGATTGTATATCGGGAATCAAGCAAAGCAATACTAATATCTCATTTTCAAGCATTTCACATACCAGAAATATTTTTCGTATATCAATATTATGAATCCGCGTAAAACTACGTATCTGCCTAAAGAATTGTTGTAAAAATAAACCTAACTATGCAGTATGATGACTGACAGATCTAACACGATGATTAAATGAAATATTCGTGTTTTTATGAAATTCAAATTCTTTGACCGTATAGGATTATATGTTCAGTGTATTTAATAGTTAAAACACGGATGGTAGTTTACGGTCACAACTGAGTTCCAGTATGGGATCCAGAGATGACGATGACTGAAGCAAGCTGCTGTTCTTATGTATTTTTCCAATCTCAGTTCTATAAACCTTGCTGGATTTAGTTTTAGCTAATATTTGAGTGCACGGTTGATCGATAATAAACGTTGTATGTTTAATTGCAACTAACTCTGTAAAGTATCTACTTAACACTTCAATATCGATCCAGAACACAAAAAAAATAAATAACGAATGTAAATAAATTAAAAACTCATTAGTCAGGTACATCAGATACCGTACGCATCCCCGGCAGAATGTATTCCACAGACGTTTGCAATTTAAAGCGAAACTATGCAAACAAGTTTCGAAACAGTTTACAGCCAAGAACACTCGTAAAACTGGAAATTGCGGCGGGTCACGTCGGAGCTTTAAAAAATATTTCTAAGCGGCGAGAAGGTCTGTCGTGGTGCTGATACGAGGCGCCCTTAGAAATACAGGGACTCCCATTACACAGAACTCATTTCCTCTCCAAGGGACACAAGCCCGACCATTTCTCGTCGAATACTTTGGAGACTGCCTGGTGCAACCTATTACAAAGATATGCTCACATGCTGATTCGAAGATACCAAGGAACTCCAAGTATAGATACTCCTCCTTCTGCTCGAAATTTTGTTTTCCCAATGACATAGGCTAAACTGAATTGCTTTCATTATTAATATTTTATAAATTGCTTAAGTTGTCTTTCCCTCTAAATTTGCCTCATAATGTTCATCGACTTCAAGTTCCAATTCCAAAGTCAACAAAGCGATGGATTCGAAACTAATTTGGATCTTTTAGTATAAATTTTGCCTTTTATGGGTAATCATCTTAGAGAACCTAAGAGGAGACGACTCGACTCCCATCTCGTTCATATTCACATTATTTTTAATTGCCCATTTCCACACCATTCACTAGACTGCTCTTTACTCTTCCGTTAAGTGTAAAATAAAACTGAAACTACACTGAGACTGGCAGTGGTCCAAAACATTATTTACCTGACAGTAACATCCATAGTTACCGCATTCTTTTTAAATGTCACCGTGCAGGTATTCAGGTTGAATCACCTTCACAGCCATTTTTCCTAGAGCGGATGACAGTAATAATTTTAAAACTTTGCCTGGCCTCGTCTTAACAGATTTATTTGGCAACACACTACGGCTGAAGCGACAGGAAAAGAACAAAACCACGTAATTATGATGCGATCCCCGAAAATAGATTCAAAATTTTTTTTGCTGAATGTTTAGAGATACGGATCACGACTTCTGAAAGATGAAGACAGTAAAAGATCTCTGTTAGAAGTATACTAAAGAAGTAGTCAAATTTCAATCATAATTAAGTGGTACAATAAAGACCACAATCATTAATTCTTGTTCCATTAGCCAGGTGATTTTAAAACCACAGGAACGGTAATCCTCACAAGCTTCATTAACAGCTTCTTGCTGAGGATTGTAAGTGGCTCAAGTATTTTCCAAAAACCTGCTGTACGGAACAAGGATTTTATAGTATTTCTTTTACCACTTAATTTTTATTGTAATTTGCTACTTATTTTTGTAATTGATAATTTATTTGCAATGCCGAAAAAATAAATTTATACCATACTATTATGAAAATTATCACTTTCGTTTTACTGTAGATTAAATTATCTTCACTCAACTATATTTCAACCACTTTTTTCATTATATACAAACAACGATGTATTTTTAACACTTGAAAAAAGAGAAAGTTAAGGTTATGTACCCTCGGACTCAAGGAACAGCCTGTTTGATTTATGTTACGTTGTGCGGTAAATTTTTTGGGTGGTCGTGGAAGATTACTTCGCTAATGAAAGTCTGACGTAAGGTCCAAAACGAAAATGATTGCTTTCAGATCCGTGAAATTTTTCATAACGCCTTTATTGTGATAAAGCTCTTTTTCTTACACCAGTTAATCGATTCACTTAATTTAAAATCACTGATCTACATCCCTCGACCTTCACTCAATAACTGTTTTTTTTCATTATTAGATGCCGTCTGCCTCTTTCTCCCCCCTATGTTTGTTTTTGATCTTGAAGACATCTGATAAACTATTTGATGATTATTTTACCATCGAATAGTACCTGTTGTGCTTTGGGTTCATCAACATACCCCTCTAGCCGACGAGCTTATTAAAGAAATAATCGTATGAGAGAACATTTAGGAATTAATTGACTCAATATATTACAATGCAACAGTATACGTATGTCTAGTTACATTCGAAACTGCGTCAACGCATCTAACAATTCTGGGTGTCGTTCGAAAGTCGATGCGAAAGTGTTTCCAGTAAATCAAACAAGCTGTTCCTAGTGTTGTCAATTTTGTTTATTCTGGTTCCCCACGCGAGTCTCTCTGTGAAGTGTGACGGGGCACGCATTCTCTGCGTGGTAGTGCGTGACTGGGTCATGTTTGTTCTGCCTTGTGATCGGTCAGCAGGTGTCAGAGCTTTCCAGGGCTAGGTCACAGCCGGCTCGTATTCAACAGACAACCGATCACGCAAACATATGACGAAAGAAATCGAAAGGCTTATAGTGTTCACCTTTATTTTAAATCCCTGAAGTTAATCCGTTCTTCATTTTCATATTACACTTTAATATTACCACTTTGTAGATACTTTTAAATAGAAAGTATTTTCTTACTTTTTTTTCAGATAGCCCGGTTTTATTTTCTAAGGTTACGAAAATATTGGCATTTATGTATATCGACTACAATAGCGAATATTCATTGATTCGCTTTAGTTACATTGTAATGGTAATGAGTACTTGAAATAAGTTTTGCGTTTATAAAATATTAGCTAATACATTATGCCGGACTTATCCTAGCAATTTATCAGTACTTGAGACAGAATGAAAGAAATTATAAAAGATAGTAAAACACAAATAATAACCTTAAGATAGGACTAGCAAAGGCTATTTAACAAACCTTCAAACAATTAATCGAAAAGTATATTGTTTTATATTAAAAGACAATTTAATGGTTTTAATTATGAAAAGAATATGATACACAATATTTTGCAAAAATAATTAAGATCATCACTAAGTTGGGAAAAACCATAGCAAAATAAAGTTATGCAAAAATAATAATAGAAACCGAAGCTATTTTCTGATTGAGTCAAGTATTAGATATGTAATCTAAGACTGCCAGAAGAAATAAATTTATTCAACCTATTAAAATATAAATAAAGTTTATGATGTAAACATACATTAAGAACAATCATTTTATATTTTAAAATATTAATATTGGAACAGTAGTTGTTAAAAGCATTCTTTAAATCATTCAATTTATCAGAAGGTATAAGGAAAAAATGTTTAAATTTAAGGTTTCGTAGACAATAATTTTCCCCCATGAAGATTTAAGCAAAAACAGAGGGAAAGTTGAACCATGGGAAGACCCGAAGTACGGTCGTTACTGCATATTTTATTTATGTTTTACACAGACGTTAATTTTTTTATTTACTGGCTAATTGTTATTATTTCATTTTAAAAATAGACTTGTAATATATCCTTGGTTATATATTATTTATACATGGCATCGATTATCACATTACTGATTAAAATATTAAATATTTTTAACATCACGGTCATCAGTGGAATATCGGAAGATGCTTTAGGAATTTGGAGACTCGAATGCTCCTAAAATTCTGGCTCAGTTGTTGGCTGCTATCCGCAGCGCGTCTCTGATTTATCTCTCTGAGAACCTCCCACCGCAATCTAAGCCACTCGATAAAGATGCCAAAGCGGGATCTCTGCTATCCCAATAAAAACCTTAGAAGACAGAATAATTCACCACAGAAGATATTCACTTGTCTTTAATCTCGTAATGAAGCCTTCGCCGAATAAGAAGTTATAGAGTTTTCAATTTCATTTTAATTTCATACACAGATTTAGTTCATAAATCAATAATGTGATAGAAAAAGTGCATGTCGCTATTACAAAACAAATTATTAAGTGCAACATAAAGATAAAAGAAGGAAGAAAAAGTAACTCAATTAATTAATGAGGGTAACACATGAAACAAAACAATATACAGCAAATCCAATACTTAGAAAATATAGTGCTTGAATGAAAAGAATTTCTCCGTTACGGTTGAATCGATTTACCTCACTGGAATAATTTGCTTCCAATTTTTTTTCAATTTAACCACAGAATACGTGACATTCCACTTCAATGAATTCATAAAATCGTTTGAACAGCAGTTGTAATATAGTGAAATTAAAAGTTTAAAACATTTGAAAAGATAAAATCACTTGATGTTCAAATTGGATAAATTATGCAACGAGGAGCTTTTTTAAAATTTAAAATAACTTAATCAGAGCTAAATAAATAACTGTTTACTTAGAGAAAATTTTCATTTTGCCAGGTTTGAAACGTAATTTTTAACAGGAGGATTATAACGATTTTTTAAGTGAACGTTAATAGTTTTGAACTTAAATACTACTAGGATTTAAAATCATTTCTCAAAGATCGCGGTTTTACTTATTTTAAGTAATATGAAATAATATATAAACTTTATAAATAGGAAAACGAATAACTACAACCGACTTCCATTCTAAAAGTAGTCAAGTGGTAGTATTACTCATTTAATCCGTAATTGCGGAACAATAATTAAGCCATAAAAGTTATTTAGCCGTATTACCAGAATTTTACAATCTCTAATAGATTTTATGTTTCATAAAATGAACTAATATAAGTCCGTAACGCTTTGATATTTAAGTAATATAATGTCTAGGGTTTACATTTAAAGTGAAGTTAAAAATCTTTTATTTCTGTTACGCAACAAAATAAACAAGAAACACGGCAAGCTATGTCATGAAAAACCAAAAGTTCCCTACCAATTAGTAATATTTATTACCTTCTTCATATTTAAAATACGAATGAATTAAAACAAAACAAATGTTTTTTTCATTATGTAATTGTTCACCTTTACAAACGTAAGTGTGCAATTACAATAATTTTCTATTTTACTTTGCCTTAAATATATAATATGAATGCGATTTCAGTATAAAGGAAACGGAATAGTGTTGCTTTTTTTCTATAAAATTTTTATAAGTTATTTTAAATATGTTCGTAATTCGTGTGCTCATTTTACATAGGTTGGATAAATTTAGGTAGAAACGAATAAAAGTAAATGTAATTAATAGATGTTCTACGTCTGTTTTATACTAAAGGAAATAATGAGACGACCTTTTACAGTTAAAAGTCGTCTCATTACTTCCAGTCCATGTAATTGTTACCTACATAATATTAATAGTCTAATTTTGCTTTGAGGTGTACAATTTTACCTCTACGTCCCCATTAGTGATTATTAGCTAAACTTAATACGTCTTGTTAACGTAGATTTGTCGATAATAAATGAAGAAGTTGTACATTAAGGTGGATTTTATCGCCCGGGAAATAAATCAGTTGGTTTATCTCGTTCAGCGACACGAGAGCTGATAGGTTCCTTCACCGACCTCAAGATTTATTTTCCTGTTGATAAATCTGGTCGGTATTATGGACTCTCATTTATTTTCTGCTTGCACTTCGTTTTTCTACCCACTCTAGTATTACTCGGTTAATTCTCGAATTGTATGGAAATGTATGCAGTTACATTTAGTGTTTAAATTTGATGATTTTTAAATTGTCGATGTCTATTGAAAAAAACTGACGTCAAATATGGCACTGAAATCTCCAAATGGTATGGTTGCCCGATAGACGCATCTAATATTTAATATGGAATATAAAAATGGGAGGAATAGCAGAGTTCTAAAGATACACCCAAACCTAAAATGCGTCTGTTATATTTGGGTGAATAAAATAGAATAAGCTTTTCCCAATTTTTATTTATTATTATTAAACCGATGTTAGAACCTCTTATAAGTTTTTTAGATACAGAGAGTGAGACACATTTCATTAGTTTTTATCCGGCGGCAACCTCGATTGAGCTCATCTATTCGCTGAATGGAGTCACTGCAATAATCCACCTGCCGCTTTTCTTTTCATCAGATAACGGTGTTTGTCCTTCAGCCTCGTTACAGCGACGAATCCATCGCTGAACAGTGCTGACATCCAGTACCATAAACATTTCCGGACTTTCAAGAATGCGAATGGGTGTTTCACCTTACGCATTTAAGAATTAAATCACAGAACGTTGTGTAATATGTAATTACGTCATTTTGCAAGAGGATGCAGTTTTGCCACTTGTTGACATAGGAAGTGAATTTGAGAAGAATATTTGAGAAATTGCGCCATATTCAATACTTTCACATAACTAACTTGTTTAAGGAGAAAAAGAGGCATATCATTTTAATCATAGTCCAGTAAATCAGAGAAATGTTTTGACTACAATATATATTTATTGTATTGTATTTCATTATGTAATTCCGTTACTAAGTTTCATCAGTCGTTTTGATATTTAAATAGTTGAAATTGTAAACGTAAAATTTATTGTAAGTTTTTGGTCGAAATTCTTCTTCTTTGGTTCTGCAGTCCATTCTCGGCCTTGGTCTACTGGGTCGACTGTGAACTGCCATCTTACTTGACACATACCGAATTTGGAGTGATAAGTGGTCAGCGTATAAGTAGCAGTATTAATCCCACTCTCCTTGACCATGTTGGATGAAATTACTAATAACATTATTGGCGTAGAAAATCACTGCGGCCAACCCATGTAACATCTGTGCCTCAAATATTTATTTCCATTTTAAATTTTTTGATTGGTTCAATCTTCAGGAAGCAGTTAATATCAGTGAATGAGATCGGACTTCACTAAAGCTGTAACATACGTCACAGTCGAGATCACTATAGTAATAGTTATTGGAAGTGTTCGGACACGATGGGTTGGTATTGTGTCAGAGTAATTGAGGTAGCACTACTATTAGTTCAGTAAAGCTTTTAGCCATAGGTTACCAGTGAAGTGATGTTGTGCGTGGACGGAATATGAAACAAGAAAGTGGGGACAAATTATAAAAACCCACGAAAAATGGAGTTTCAACGTTATTGAGGACGTGGTGATTAAGATTGAACATTTAAGCAGATTATGATTAGAAGTTAAATTGGAACTTAAAGTGTATTAAGAGTTTGAGCAATAAAAAATTGGAGATTGTCCTGGCCGAGGACAGTTAAATAACGGAAGGAAGGCGTGATCCAGTCCGGAGTTCCAAAGTGCTCTTCGTCGCTCAATGCGGAAGTCCATATGGATCCAGTAACAGGTAAGCTGAGGCGACACGGTAAAATACCACTGGTTTTAACCTTTTCCTGATACTGCCAATTCCAAGTAATATTTGTGTTAGTGATTCTGCTTTATGGGTAGGTCCGTTTAGACGAACCTAAGTTAGAATCCTGTAATTAGTTCCAAGATATTTAATCTGTATAAATATATGAAGTGTTATTTTTATAAAAAAAAGCTGACTATGTAAATTAAGATTAATTATTAGTGTACATTGTAATAAATAAATGTAAAATTTAATATTATTCTATTTTTTTAAATAATATTATCCTCCTATTTATTTCAAGAACACGTGATGCTTACATAGTAAAGCTGTGTTGAGGCAAAACTGTTGAATGCTTGATGTCTGTTTTGTAGCTGACAAGTACTTTTGTAGTAAATTATTAAGTTGTATGGCTACTGAAATGTAAATAAAATCGTTACAATATACTGGCCCTAAGTGTACCCTATCACAACATTGAGAGACCCTGGTTTGATGCAGCTCTCCCTGCTAACATATCGTGCGCTAATCTTTTCATCCCCAGCCGACATCCAGTGTGAATTGCGTAGCATATTCTAGTCTTGATATTGAGCTTATTTTCCTACCCCAAAGACTCCCCTCTGACACTCATATAATGAGTCCTTCTTGTTACAAAATGTGTGGTATTGGTCTATTCCTTGTTTTTAGTTAGTACCCTCCATAATGCGTTCTTTCATTAACAATTTCATTAAAGACCTTTTTCTAAATTTTTATAAATAAATGTTGTAACCGTACTATTTTCTGCTTAGTACTTCTATCACTCACGCAGCGCGGTAAAACAATTTTGGTGTTAAAATTCTACGGCATTGGGACAGAGTACCTCTTGAATAACCTTCTCGTTTACTAACGGAAAATGAATGTTGTTTCCAAAATGTTTTAAGATATCTGATGGACTGTAATCGAGTGATTTATCCGACCGGAAGAATCACCGAATCCGGCCGACTTTGAGTAGCGACGTCTTTTAAGTATCGCTGTAAATGACTTGTGCAAGAGCTTCTTTCCCCGCGTGGAGTTTCCCCTCGCTTGCTAATGCGCTACACTTCCTGCGACATCCATAAGCCGCACCGAGGACACACTAGAGCCGACTCATTGCCTCCAGCCTGTGCACAGCTTCCGGGAATGCCTTCTTCCACGAGAAGGATGGGACGGCCGTCGGTAGGCGGGAACCGTTGTCGCTAGCTAATGGCCTTGTGGAGAGGGATTCACGAAAATGCAGAGAAAAAAAGAGAAAAAAGACGCAGGCAAACAGCTTCAGAGTAAAAGCACTGACCCTTCCCGTTAGGCGGCGGCAGTAAAGCAGCCACTAAATGTCATTTGAAAGGGATATTTACTACGATAAATTAGGCAGCAAGTTGTCGTTTATTTTAGCTTTAACAGTTCCCTCGCGCTCGACTACTTAATTGCCTCGATATTCAAATGTTTGCTAGATACTCGACATGTTTACTGTCTAGAGTTGCTGATTAGAGAGAGAAGAGAACTTTGTTTAAATGATGCCGAGTGCACGAAGATAATCAGAAATGCCTGTTAAAAAATGTTTTTGGTCTATTGACACTCTCTTCACAGTCGTTATTATAATACACGAGAATCAGCCATAAAATGCCCATCAATAACATTTTGTATGTACGCACATTATTTCAAGTTAATCAAACCGAAGAGATGGTTCAAATATCTTCTAATATAAGTATAACTGACTGTTTCTCTGTATGTATGTGCTTGGTATAAAAATATTTAGTAGACTGCTTGACTCGATATCATAAAATGCGGTCATCAAATATAACGCTCTTGCTTAGTTACGAATTGACAAAGAGATTATTGTCGAATTATGTACTGTAGTGGGCTAACTTCAATGAATTCTCAGGCATCGCTGGGTACCGAACGAGTTTAAAATAAATAACATTCGAAAGTTATTTTGAAGGTAGAATACATTTAAGGGGGTTGCATTTCAAAGACGATCATCGTTCTACGAAAACGACAGCAGAATTCTGTGCAAAACAATGTCATCTTGTGTGGCTTATTCCTAAAATTAAATTTATTAAAAATATGTAGGAAGGAAAAATTCATTTGTGTTACTAATGTGTGTCAACTTTGTTTTAAAATTTTCTGCTTTTAAAAATTAGGCATATAGATGTAATTAAATATAGAGCATATCACTCACTGCGGAGTATAGGTAACATTATCGTTGTAGTAGTATTATTAATACCTTACGTAATTACTCTCGTAAAATCATTTATTGAGTTACATTTTTATCACCGCCAAAAATTGCTTTACATATGTACTGAGGTATTTATATAAGATCTGTTTCGGATTACTTAATTTATGGAATGTCAAGACACACTAAGATTACTCAGTTTGAATCTGAGGATAGAAAAATTTATTTTATTGTTTAGAGGAAGATTATTTTCAATTTATTTAATTATTCTTAAACGTTTTCATTTTCCAATAAAAATATTCGTATTTATCGCAATACTTTCAATTGAATGATAGTATTTTCTATAGCATTAAAAATACACAGACACGAAATATGTTGTTCATAGAAGGCTATATTTTGAGTAATAAAATGAAATATATAATTACCGCACTGTTACTTTTAAATTTTTCAAATAATGCGTTTTAACATTGTTCAAATTGCAAAAAACATTTCTACCGACAGATTACTCATAACTTTTTTCCGAGTGTGAAGAATTGAATAGCGCTTACCACTGCTTATGACGTTAAGCAGGTTTTGTATATGACATGGAACAGGGAAGTGTAGTAAAACTATTGCCAACAATGTAAAACCTGAACGTAAAAGTGCGTTGTTAGTTATTTGTTTTGCTATATTTTATTTTAATAACAGGTATCTCACCAAAGCCCAATATTGTCTACTGTTGAAGTATTTAACTAAATAGTATTCAAATAAATTAAAATTAACTTCAAATATTTTTAGTAAGTACAGTATTTACATTCCTGCGTGAACGTTTCGTGAGTATAAAGTCGAGTGAGATGGACCTAACTAAGTTTTGTCGTGAAGAGCACTGGAGTCGCAATTAAAATTTGTAGAGTTGCATCTCCTGAGTTAAGCAGGAAATGAGTTTCAAGCATTCAGTAGCAGATGTGCATTTGTGGTCTAATTATTTATTTTTTCTAAGAAACTTTTATTTCTTCTCAATTTTCGCTGGCAAATTATTGTTGCAGTAATGCTTTTAATGCATTGTTTATTATATGAATAATGCATTTGTACTTGTGATTCCATACACAAAATTGTATGTTTCTCTTAAAATACCATGACTTATAAAATAATTTTTGTAAACATCAACCTGCGAATGAAAAAATTATTAAAAATACTCTCGTTATATAATAAATACGTTACTGGTAGTAGTTATTCATTTATCTAATACACACAAATTGTTGATATATTTACTGTTAAGTGTTTAGAAAAGACTGCGCGTAGGTGCCAGTGACTGTATACTGATGTGGGTTCACCCTTTGAGCTCCCGGGAGTTGCTTTGCCCGCATGGTCGTGTTTGCCAGGAACCCAGAGACCTCTCAGCCAATAAAGAGACGACGCATCCGCACATTATGCCTTCTGCTTCATTGGCTCCGTATAATATCACAGGAAGAGTTAGGACGTTCACTTAGGAGTGACGTTCCTTCCGCAAGGCAATATATTGGCCCCGGCCGGGGAAAGGCCATTTGTGCAGCTAAAAATGTGGCTATTAACTGAGCTTGTGTCAGCAACATTGGTAATAGAGCGAAAATGGGGGAGATAGGATCCTCCGCTCAAGCTTTACATATGTCTTCGCTAATGAGACTACTGTAATCTTCCTCGTGTTAACTGGCGCGCGTATACTTGCGCATATGTAATAGCTCAATAATCTCACATAATTACAGCAGAAATTAGAAAATAATAACCTGCTCCCCTATTTTCTGTTGAGATTTATTATTTTGTTGCAAGATAACATTAAGCGCTCTTATTACCCTTATACCTGCGAATAGGTAGAAATTGTAGTCTTGGAAACAAAAAACAAATTTTTGGATCACATATTATAAACTCAAAATAGCCTTTCTACTGTCATCAGCATCCATAAAATTTAATAACTGAGTATTATTCAAACGCTTTGAAGTATAACAAAAATAATATAACAGTGAGTATTTAAAGTTATGAGCTACAACATCCCAAGGAAAAAAATTTAGGAGGGCTAACATATTAATCATACCACATCATTTACAGAGTCGTAAATACACCAGGACCCATAATATGTTACATTTGTAATTTATTCGTAATTTACGCACTCATCTTATTTCTTGATGTATTTAAAGTAAATTTTATGTGTAGTATAGATGCTCATGCTGTACTAAAAATATAAAAATGCCTGAAAATGTGAATGAAAAATCAGCGTTGTTAATCCAAACACGGCGTAGTTTCCTTTATAATATTTAAAATGTACTTCGACTTGCTTGAAATTTGGTAAAAATATATAGTAAAATAAATACGAATTCGGAATTTCATTCAAATCTGAAATCTCAAATTTAAAAACAAAAAGTTGGTGTAATCAAACTTTACAAGCGCTGTCTTTCATTTCTTAAACAAATTTCATGTCATTAATAACTTATTTCATCTCATTATTAATGACAGAAACGTTGTCTTACATAAAAATAATTCATTTTCACTTTATTGGTAAGTATAAAATTTCTATTACAATAAACATTTAAAAATATTCAAATTTATTTAAAATAATATTAGAAGAAAATTTGGAAAATACTCACTGAAATCGTATAAGAGATAAAAATTAAAATTAATCATATTATTACAATCGTTTAGAAAATTTTTGGGTTCAATACTATAATTACTAAGGTTTTGTCTATTTTTATTTTTCCCTGATGTAATCCCAAATGTATGAAATGTAATGATAACTACTTTATTGAGTTGATTACACTGTTAATTAATAAACCTGTTACGATTGTTTTTATTTTAATTTATAATTATGTATTATCTTATACGTTTCAATGCCAAATAAATTATTTTGTTATTTCAACAATAAAAAAGAGATTCCAGTGAAAACAAATAACTATCATCCATTTTGCTTTCAAAATAAACTGTGCTAAGGCGATTACGTTTATTAAAGGCACTCAGGTGAATTTTTCTGTTGAATTTCCTCACTGAATATTTTCATAAAAATATTTTACGGGGTTACAAAGTTAAATAATTGTGTAACGTGAATTACATACTCGGATTCAGACAAGAACAAGTGTATTAAATTTATTTGAAGAACTATACACTTGAGTGTTAGCCGTCGTATTCTGCCATCAGTCTCTGTAATCGCCCTTCTTTGTCCAGTAGGCTCCCTCTTTCCCTTGTGTGCTTAAGAGCGTTACGTCTATTGTCTGACAATGTAAGGGCATCTGAGTGAACGCGCCGCACGGACTAGCACCCTCGGTGTTTAATCTGCCTTGGGGAAGAAATAAAGGAACGAAAATATTGGGTGGGGAAGAGATGGAACTGTGACGATATGATATACAGCCCAAAGTATGGGGAAATATACAGCTGATGAAGTGTCCGTACAAATATGATCACACTGAGGGATAGGAATTTTTTTCCTTACATTAATATGTATTGAATTAAATGAACAAAAATTCTTTTTTTTACTAGGGTTATTAAAAACAAAAAATGTATCCTAACTGGTGACAGTAATTAACCAGAAGCGTCTGAGTTCCAATTTACAAGACCTCTGGATACCTGTTTATAAGATACCTCATCGTTAGTTTAAGAATTTCAATGATTTTAAAGGATCGTCTTATAACAAATATACTTGCACCTCGAATTTTGTGGCAATTTTAATGTTTCCCACTGCCCGTGATCGCCCTTGCAATACGATAGCTATTAGCATGAATTTTCAAAGCCTTGTAACGAGAGTAATTTTTGCAAGTGAAAGGATTAATTATATAAATTTAGTAATAGATTGGCGAGAAAGTTCCTGATTCCGGATTGTCGCGTATTCCGGAAGTGGAACGTGCCATTTACATAGCACAGTGGATTAGCAGACGTAGCTGGCCTGAGGCAGATGAATCCTGTAGGAAGAGTTCAACGATCCCAAAAAGAAGCTTCAAGAATCGTCTGAGAAACTCTCACAAACTTAAGTGGAAGTAATTATTTGTCAAAAACCATTTACATACTTAAAGGATCCTAAAGCCGCGGTTTAAGAGTTAAGACCTGAGAAGAGCCAAAAAAAGTAGGTGAACAGTCTGGGGTTAACTTCGAGAACGAACAATTTTAATCATATACGCCAAAACTGCTTTAGTGGAGAATTCATACAGAAAGGTCAAAAGAAGTTGTAGCTTCCTGAGAGATCCAGACTTCTTGATTACTACAAAGCAACCCATGACCGCAAAAAATAATCTGACATCACGACGCCGTTTGCTGGTATCGTCCTGGAGATAGAAGAGCATCAAATTTAAGTATCTCTGGCCAACAAAAATTTTCTTCTACACGGTCCGCAGCTTTAACACTGAAACGGTGTGAAAACATTTTATGCAAGCTAATTCACTTAGTAATCTTATATTATAATTGCATGCCAATTATCTGGTTAGTAATATATTTTTGAGAAATTTCTTTTACATTTATTTTTCTTATATTTAACTAGTAAATCCAAGCCATAAAAAGTAATTTCTCTTGTATGAGTGTTAGTCGGTGGCCATATATAATACGGATTTTATCACATGTTGAAAATACCACGCATCATTCCTTGTCTAGGGAGTTATAATTGGATACCAAAACTTAAACTTAAATACGCATTCCTATTGATCAGTATAAAGAATCCATGTAAGATTGTTAAACATTTTCGGACGATCCAGAATACATTTTCTAGGACTTCTAAGAATTGCAAACGAGGTGCTTTTTTAAGTGAGGAGGCGGAACCCCAAAAGCCAATCTAGGTAAGCAACATTCACGTGCGTGTATATGTTCCAGAAAGGGACTTAGCTATCGTTGAATTTTTATAGTGGTGATCTCCGTCGAAGGCGCCTTAATTGGTTACGCGGGTGGTGAGATGGTCCCCTTTAAAAGGCAGCAGGCAGGCTGCTTGCTGCTTCGGTGCTGGCTGGGGTGCATCGTTATGACAGACTCAGTGCGTATCGCCTTATCAGCAAGAAAACACGCCCAATCGGCTGCGCAGTGTCACGTGAAGCGACTGACGAGCTCCTTGGGTATTCGGCAACGACCATCCTCCACTCGTAAATTATTTTATGAACTCTCATTTCTATGCTAATGAAGTAAACAATCGCGTTTCCTTTCTCTCAATAAAACTGATAAACGTCTTAAAGCCTCTTAAAAACGAGAAAGAGGATCTTCGCCACGAAGGAAATGGCCCGAGGCATCTTAAAAGAACTTCATAAGAGAGGAAGATAAAAGCTTAAGAGGCAGGTGTCAGGAGGCGTGTTCGCGTGCACTAAAAATCCTATTATCTGAAATTAAAATTAAAATGTCAACATGTTTCTATTTACGTAATATAACTTTTCCAATTTACTTAAATAATTTATTTAAATTTTTTGTTGCAACGTACTGAAATTTATCAATTGATCAGCGTATTTTTTTGCGTACTTGTTGTCATCGTTTATCTGACAAACATAAGGTTCAGCTGACCCTGAGAACGCAATGCATAGTTTTATTTAAGGTGGTACAATGGAGGTAAGTTACTGAAAGGAAGAGAAGAAACACTAAAACAAGAAACAGATTGTCAGAAGACTTTGAGCACAAAATTTTTAAAGACGTGGAGGAGAATAGAATTGAACGATTACTAGCCTACCTGGAACGGAAAAAGGCATCGATGAGTTCCGATCTGACATGATCAAGCAATCAGGTCGCCGAGGCAGTCATTCCAACAACCAATGGTAATACGTTCATGTTAACTGCTCGCAGCTTCACAGAATATTTTGTCATTATTGTTCGGTAACATTATTAAGGTTAACCTAAGCGTGAACATTATACTTCTTTAACTAACTCGTTTTAAAAATTAAATGGCAGAATTATTCCTAATATAATAATATATATATATATAATTTAGGTCCTTTATTTGCTTCTTTTGGGGTGGCAACGCGTCAGAGGACAACAACAATTGTATTGGGGTGACAACGCGTCATAGGACGACAATGACAGGGAGACAAGCAAGCTCAGTGTTGTGTTAATAGTAACTGACTGCAATTGACAGCGGATGCTGCCAGTGCTTAAAAGATGGTTGAGACTAAATAGCGAAAGGGTCGCTATTTACCTGTGTTCAGAGTGGGCGGCCATCATACAATATATATATTAACGCTCGGTCTTTTTAAAAAAGTATTTTCCGATTAATTAGCATTTCCGGTTTAATTTTCGGAAACTTTCTATTCAATTTAATGTTAGAAACTAAGAATAATTAATGACACGAAAAGAAATAGAAGTATGTATAAAACAACTTGGTGTGAGAGAAGCATTGTTGTCTGGTCTACTTGGGAACAGCCATGTTGTGAAAGTGGAGTTTACGTTAAACTTTCGTTAACAAAAAGAAAATAAAAATGGAAAGGTTAATAATTTTTTTTTCGCGTATGATGTTACGTTGGATGTGTTTAAGAATGAAAGGAATTACGATTGGTTACAAATGATGATATTACAGAATAGACATTTATTTGACGAGTGTAAATAATTGAGATGAACTGTTGAGTGTGAATTTAGTACGTTATAGTGTAAAGAGAGAAAAAGAAAATAAATAATTTAGTTATTACGATGATTTTGCAAATTCAATTCAATATTAGTGTGTTTTAATTTGTAAAAATCCTATGATTACACCACGTTAAGATTGTAAACAAAGAATGTATTAAGGGCAGTGAATTTAAGTTTTTAATAAGAGTAAATAATTTGGTATTATATATTCTAGTAGAAAAGTGTAATAATTGCTGTAATTTTTGGCCGAAAATATTTTTAAAAATTTCATGCAACATTCAGTATTTTATTGTGACGTCCATGTATGAAGGAAAATTCTGATTATTAATTTGTATTTTCCATTAAAGTAATTGATCTCCAATTTTATAAAATAACTTTTGAATCGGTCAATATTCCGAATTTCTTAAAGGTTGATTCATATTAATATTAGCCATGGCAGATACTTGATATCAATATTTAATTAAAGGATGACCGGGTGTAACATTTGATGTACCTTTTGAAAAGACAAAGAGTAGTCGCAATAAAAAATTAGTTTTTTGGCAGCTATAAATGTTATATCAAATTTTCTCCGAAATAAAATATGTCAAATCAGTTGTGGTTTGTCGAATAATACAAAAGAAATAAATTCTCTAAGTATAGTGCAGAGATATTAAGCTTGAATAATTTGTGATAGCGTAAAATACCATGAATTTGGTCCAATAATTATCTCTGAACCATTCCATTCAGTGACATTTTAATCGAACAAAAAATTAGGTAGCCACTGGAAACCAATTATTCCTCATACATCGGATAACTCTATGATAATTAATCTGCAAATATGCTTTAATTAAATTTTACTCACCCATACGAAATGAAATGTAAACTTTGAGATGAGGGTAACGATTAGGTTAGCTGATTAGTTTCTGGGGAATAATTAATTATTAAAATTGATAAAAGTAGTTAAAGTATATAAAAAATATTTTATATATGTGCTCGTTTGACACATGTGAAGGAATGGTTCACGTTTCAATTTTCAAGATCTTCTGTTGTCTGTGAGTTATGATCAAGATGAGCAATACATTTTAATGTCAAAAACTTTGTCTTTTACAGTCTATTTCACTTTCTAAATAGTTATACCGTACATAAGTCGTAAAATATATTTGTATTGAACACTCCATTGTCAGTAAGTATGGAATAATATTGAACCATATAGATATTTTCCAAGTATAATTTTCTCCTTTAAGGATGATGTATTGGGTTCCAAGGAAAAATAAATGAATACAACGTTAATCTCAATGAGCAGAACGGTTTTAGCATGCTATGTCTACTGTGATAGAATATTATGACAGACATTCTGAAGCGGAATGAGGAGACAGAACGTGAGTGTACGTGTATGTAACCGTAAAGGAGAAGCAGTAAGGTCGAGCGCTGGGAGATGCAGCCAGTAATGAGATCTGCCCAGTTTATAGTGCCCCTTCCTTGCAAGACGAACGGCCCCGGCTTCCCGTTTACGATTTCACATCTATTATTTTAAGTGTTATGAACAAGAAGTCTGCCCGGAGCTGGTGTGGCTCGTGGCGCCTCAGGAGTCAACTTTGCGACACTTCGGAAACTCAATCAGGCGTGCTCCGAACGTGCAGTCCGCATTCCCGCAACTAATCACATTATTTCCCGCCAGATTCTACACAAACGCAAACTGAATACAAAATTTTGCCAGAATTTACACTCAAATAACGTTTACATTAATGATATTAGCGAAGAGTATAACGAATACCTTGGAAAACTGATTACCGATTGATTGTTAACTGTGTGTGATGGTATAACAAATTCTCTAATATGTCTGGAATGTTTCATGACATGTCACAGACTCAACGAACTGTTTTGATACTAATTCTGATCGTTAATGCACAGTACCACTGAAAATGCAGTACCGTGATTCTAAATATAGTCTAAAAAGGAAAATTTAACAATTGATACTGGAGTTAATTATTCAATTTAAACATATTGTAATAAACAAGTATTTTGGAAGGTAATTTCCATTATTCAATTAATTTAATCAGATCTTATTACGTTATAAAATTTTTCCAACCGTAATGATTTCGACCTTATTATAATTTACCCATATTGCCGTCTTTTAGCCAGTATGAATTATTGGGATCAGCAGCAAAACAAGTTAGTTTTGCTGCTAGAAGACCGTTTTTGTGGAGTGGTTCTATGTCTCTGCTAAAAAAAGATATCTAATTGGATAAAAGGATGAATTTCTGGAAGATTTCCAGCAGGTAGCATATCTTGAACAATTTATCCGATTAACACCGATGTTTACGAGTAACCACAAAATCCCGTTTCAAATTTAAAACTCGTAGTCATTTTAACAGTAAGTAGCTAGTGGTGACAAATGTAAAAAATAAATTTATTGAGAGTAATAGAAAGGCAGACTTTGGAGATATTTTTCCTACATTACGGAGGTTCCTGAATCAACCTGGTTTCGCCTGCTGGAGACGTTCCATATATTCATCCTAAATTTTGATTTTGGTTTCACTCAAGTAAAAACCACCCCAAAAACATATGATGATTATTTCTTGTTCTTTACAATTTGAATCATAGTCTTTGTTTGTACAACTCAAGCTGTGGCATCAGATAAAAATTGCAAACATTACCTTGTAATGTAGTTCTTGTGTCT
This sequence comes from Eucriotettix oculatus, assembly GCA_034510155.1. NCBI lineage: Eukaryota > Metazoa > Arthropoda > Insecta > Orthoptera > Tetrigidae > Eucriotettix > Eucriotettix oculatus. Next base: position 54,202,932 of record CM067381.1, read on the forward strand.
TACTTTATATCTAAGTTAACAAAAACTCTGCGCGGTATATTGCCAACATCTATAGCGTGCATTTCCCCAATCAGCTGTTTCCTATAAACATAAGTACCAACCGTCTTTCATCCAGATAACGACGAGAAGTAATCGGCTCACGTGTATATTAGCGAACGAAATTAGAAATTAAGCGTCTCAAGTGTGGTAAAATATTATTGATGTTGTTGTACTTTCAATTATTAGTCTGGTGTGATGCAACCCTCCATGCTATTCTGTTCTGTACAAGCCTTTTCATTTCTTCATAGCACCCTTATACCACATTCTCCCTACTGATTAGCGTATTCCATCCTTGGTGGCCCTCTTCTGTTCTTACCCAACACACTTATCCCTAATGCTAATTTTACAAGACCCTCTTGTCTCACAACGTGGCCTATAACCTATCCCTTCTCTTGATCAAAGTCATACATGTTCTTCTCTCTTCTCCTATTATGATAATAACTTCCTGGTTTGATATCCCATGCACCCATCTGATTTTCAGCACTCAGCAGTCTTCTATAGCAACATAATTACTGCAAGATTTCATTAAAATATTTACACTAATAGAAGTTTATAATATGGTTTAAACAAATGTGAACCAAAGTGGTGTTTATGTTATAGTCAGGTATGGTTGTCAATAATAACTGCTAATATAGGTAGTTCCTGGAAGTTTTTTCAAGCAAGATAAATCAATTAAAGTGCATAAATGAGGATAAATATATGAATGCTAATCGTTCTTAAAATACTTGACTGTAATAAGCATGGATTCGGAATTCCACTCTAGACAAAGTTCAATTAAAGTTATCGTAAATAAAATCTGAAAATTATTCATAAGCAAAATATTGTGTCGAGGTTGAATACTTATTGTAACTTCTGAGTATATCACTAATTTTCATTGGAGTCTCACTCAGTTGTTCTGTATGTGTGCTACAGTTGTAAGTTGCGAATTTAGTGTGAGAATTTTTTAACTGAAACTTTTCAAATCTTATACTTGAGACCTGTTTTACGGAACGTTATAACTAAAAGCAGCATAAAATAAAAACTCAGTTTCAGCACAATTTCAAAAGCAGTTTGTCGAAATCAGAAAAGTAGTTCAGAATTAGAATTGAGAAATTTATTCACATTTTCAAATATGTTTGAATAAGTAATATGGCATTAAACCTCTTAGTTAATGTTACGAACATGTACTTCTTTAACTGCACGTTGAAACAAGCCACCATGTTAATATTTAATTTTTGACAAGGAAAACATAATTAATACTTTTGTGTATTTCACCATAAAGAGTGCACGATTTCGAGGAACGTATTGGTGTTTATGTTAACAAATAACTATTATATCTTATTGATCGCAATTGACGACCATTTTAAGTGAAGGGTTTTCAATGTTAGAATCTGGATGTACATCTAAAATACAAGATGACGTAACAGCACTATGGTTACAAAAATACCTGGCTGTCCACTACAGGAAGCTATTCAATATGTACTTTTATTAAAATTTGTCGTTAAGAGATAGTGGTTGCCCTTTATGGAATCAGATATTGGAACAATACAAGAGAACACTATTAATTTAGCTAATTTTATTTTGAGTATTGCCTTCTACAGCGGCATGGTTATAACGTAATCTTACTAGGATTTTGATTATTACGAATTAATTAATAATTTAGAGTAGATTTACTTATTAGTATGTGCAAGTATCAATCTTGAGTCTGAGAGAGATAACAGGAACGAAGTATTTTAAACGATTAATAATAATCTATCTGGTATTTAGATGTATTTAATTTAGAAGATACAAACTGTTTTGAAGATTTTTGCATCTAAATCTAGTAGTATAATGTTTTGAATAAACTATGACAGTCCTTTTAGAGGCTCTTGTATGAGTCATCGAGTACTATGAAATAATATATGCCCATCGCCGGTATCGCATTTCAACCACCAGTGCCTAACAATGTTACGAAGTAATGAACTGACGGGAATGGACCATGCGATCTCTGCAGTGTTTACGTACATGACTAGATGACAGGATTTGCATTTCAACTACGTATGTAGGACTGGCGTTCAATCAGGATCTGTTAACTGTAATCGACGTTTTCGGACACATTACTTCATCCCGGGTTCAGGGTTAATTATTGGGTTTTAAATTGGCCAGAATTTCTCTCTTATTCAATTACAGAATTTGAATAACGTTTTCAGGTTTCCGTCTAATGGTTTAAGGTTGCATTTTCACGGGTTACTAAATTAAACATGCATCCTATTATTCGAGAACTGCGCTCATTCAATAAAGCCCGGAAACGAACAAAGTTCATATTCAAAATAGATCTTCATCAAAAAATGAATGGGAACTGACAAACATAAAAAATAATTACACAGGGCTTTTTATTTTATTTACTGACGACAATACGGTTACATAAACGTATTCCCAGTTATGATCTATACAACACGAATTAAAAGTTTCTTTAACAGCGTTAAGAAATTAATAATTCAGATGAAATGAATATGAAATTATTTACGAAACAAATAACAAAATATATTATATCCCAATAATTTGATTTATAAAAATCTTTCGTGAAGTTAAAAACAATAACTGTTGCTACCAATTAGTGACCATTCCTACCATAATTGTGCGTTATTTTAAAATTTATATTTTCATTTTCAAATTATAAGGTAATTAAGGAAAGGAAAGTTTAAAGTAACATGAGTATGTATTCACATAAATTTACACCGTAAGGGTTTGTAAAAGTTTATGCCACGCGTATTTTGATTGTGTCACACATGAAACAACTGTTTTGCGGTATTACAAACACAAAAAAAAATATCTGCGAAAAACACCGCGGCAAGACTAAGAGAAAACAACAAACTAATCCTGCCGTTCAAAAGTGTCTTAGGAGTCACATAAGTATTTTAATCTTAAGCTGTGGTTGAAAATTTAATCGCCATATTTTATAAAATATTGGAAATCTTTTGAAATATCTGCTATTTTATTTCTGTCATTCCTTTTGTTATTAATTGTTTTTATACGTACAAATTTCTTGTGTAATATAATTACTTTGTAGATGACTTTTTGAAATATCACGATTTTCCAATGTTTCAAATTTTAGCGACTTCATGTCGGTCGTTTTATTAGACTAACATTACTTTAATGGTAATATATTTTTACCTTTAACTTGGACAATTTTAGCGACTTCATGTCGGTCGTTTTATTAGACTAACATTACTTTATGGTAATATATTTTTACCTTTAACTTGGACAATGTCATCTTAAGGCCTCAGACGGTTAGAGTTGTATATTTTTAGGAACTAGATATTTCTTCGAGTTTAGTTTTTTAATATAATAAGGAGTTGGAAATTTTTCCGGAATTTTCAGGTTCCTTTACTTCAATGCTATTTATTTGAACAAAGATTTGTTTATATTGTAATGATACGTTTTGAATTATATAGCGCTTTCGTAATAACTCATTGCTTCTTTCTTTGACAATCTTTGTTATATCATGACGTACTCTTAAAATCATATAATTTATTCATCTATCAATAACATTCTCGCAAAGCAAAGGCATTGAAAAGACTTAATTTTAAGTTTTTATGATTTAAACGGCGCATGAGAATTTAAGAGAGTCTCAAAGGTCTTTACCAAATCAATGAACCTAGCAAATAGGAAACAGAGGGTTACATTAAAAGAGTCTAACTCTGGACAAATTATTAACTCAGACAGGGGACAAATAAAGACTGGGGTTCCACAGGGTTCCATTCTAGGTCCATTGCTCTTCTTAATATATATAAATGACTTACCTAGATCCATAAATTCTTCTTCTAAAACTATACTTTTTGCTGATGATGCTAGTATTTTGGTTACAAATAAACAAAATAGTCTGGAAAATGCTGCCAGTGTTACATTAAGCCAGATGTTTTCAGCCAATGGCTTGTCAGTCAATTGTGATAAAACTCACTTCATGCAGTTTCAGACAAAGAATGCCAATTTGAACTCAATAAAACTAGCAACAAATAATTGTGAAATAACTGAAGTTGAATGTACAAAATTTTTAGGTATATCCATGGACAATAAATTAAACTGGAAGGATCATGTTAATATTCTCCTATGAAAATTAGGCTCGGCAACCTTTGCTTTTAGAATTATGTCAAGTTGTAGTGATCCTAACAAAGAAATTAGTTTATTTTGCATATTTCCACTCTATAATGACATATGGTATAATATTCTGGGGCAATGCATCAGGGAAAGATAAAATATTTACACTTCAAAAAAAGGCTGTTAGAATATTATGTCAGGTCTCACCAAAAACATCTTGTAGGGGACTTTTCAAGAAAACTGGAATACTGACACTCATATTCAATCACTCATTTTATTTGTTATAAATAATAGTAACCTCTTCACACTAAGCTCAGATATACATGACTTTGATACCAGAAGTAAAAACAATTTACACAAGGAAGGGAAGTCTCTAACCGTAATACAAAAGGGTGTACATTACAATGCTATTAGCATATTTAATAAACTTCCCACCTCCATTAAACAATTAAAAATAAATCCAAACAAGTTCAAATATGAACTAACTAAGATCTTACTAAGCCACTCCTTTTACTTTGTTGAAGAATTTATGGAGCTGAATGTATCATAGGGTAGATATTTATAATTATGAAAGATAATTACGAAAGAACATTATTAGAACACTAATTTTTTAGTATAGGATGTAAAAATTTATCCATTTTATATATAAGGTACAAATTGTATTTCTTCTGCATAGAACTTAAGAAAATCTTATTATAAGTTAAAAATTAATGAATAGTTACAGTATATTTTAATATTAATAAAGAAACCTATATAAAATCTCTGACTCGTTCCACATCCTTGAAGCTTGTGCTTCTCTATAGGATTTATGGAATATGATTTTATACTTATACTTACCCGTTTAGTTTTAAAAATATTCCGTATCACAGTTTTTGGACTGAAATCTGGAAATTTTGTGTTTCTAAAAATCGTTATACGGTCGCGTAGGGATATGTTCTACAGATTTCTTGTGAAAAGTGAACTATATCACGTGTTCGTAGTATACACCATTTCACCTCATAATGACGGATAGTCTCTCGATTTTTCTCCTTTAGCTTTTGCACTCAACTACGTAACATTGATGTTACGTTTCCTTGTGGAAAGAGAAGAAACTCATCACGGTTTTGGAACATACGGTATTTTTTTCAGTATGGCCGATGACAGGGTGTTACGTAATAATATTTTTATAGGTCTGTATAACAACAAAGCACCGTTTAATAAATTTTGATAAACAGTTTTCCTTGGATTCGAATCTCCAATGTACAGACAAAAATGTTATTTTATTTTAATAGATGTTCATTGACATATTTTTCTATTCGGCTGCTCTCTGAGAATTTACCTTAATCATTGTCAATTAAAATTATTTTTCTCCAATTATAGTTACCAATATTTGATATTATGGCATATAATTCTTATGGATGTTGATAATTAGCGTGTTTTTTTATACACAGCTGCAGAAGGTCGCTTCATGGCTTGCTAGTTTGGCATCCTGGCGCTAATGAAATTTATCCGCAGCTCTTTGTCTCCCCTCGTCAGGATTGTTCCCACCTCCGGATCCGCACGCCCCTTATCTCTAGCTGAACATCAAACGTACCGGATGCATAATGTAGGAAACGGATCCTCCGGATCCCTGGTTGGCTTTTCGTGAGGACGGCGCGGCTTAATGAGACTGCGCCCCGTCAGAAAGAGATCCCGTCTTGCCCATTCACGGCGAAGTCGGAGCCGTTTCCTGCAGATTACCCTAATAGATAGCACTCTTTGAGAAATCAGACGTAACGAGCAACATTCGATAGACGGATTCAATTGAACCCTGGGATAAATTAGGCTTACGCTCGGCGTCTCCTTTCATGAAGGCAAATGCGAATAGAGTGAGACTTGATACGTAACTCGAAATGCATAGAACATCAAGAATGGATTATGTATATCTGACTAACCAATATGTCGTTGAATACATGCTGGGATCAACCTAACAAACATATTCATTCTTCCGCTAATAATGTAGCCGTCCTACAATAAATTCCTTTTTCGCATTTCCTTCTCGACCATCCATTTTTAATATTTTTTTTCGCAATTACACCCCATATATTTTATGAGGCCACAATTTGATTGAATTCAATTTCTCTGATTTACTGTACAGATTTTTCATTCGCTCAATCGTTATGAGATAAGAAGTGGCGTGACTAGACCCAACGTCGCATTTTTTACCGTTGTCTTATACAATTTTTCCGGATTGATGACGTTGCTGTTGTGGTATTCAGTCCTAATACTGATCTGATGCAACCCTCCATGGTAACCTATCTTGCGCAAGATTTTTCATGTCAACATGGCTACCACACTCCGTAATCGGCTTAGCGTATTCCATGCTTCTCCCTCTTCTTTTATTATACCACACACTTCCGTCTAATGCTAAAATTACAAGGCCCTCATGTCTCAAAATGTGGCCTATTAATCTGTCCTTCCTCTACTATGTCAATGTTCTCCATATTATTCAATCTTCCCCTATTCTGCTTAGTTCTTTCTCGTTACTGATTCTATCTACTCAGAATTCCACATTTTAAAGGCTTCTATTTTTTTCCTTTCCGGAACTTCTACCGCCCACGTTTCGTGCCCATATAACACCACACTCTATGAGAATATTTTTACCAATGATTTCCTAATATTCACAGTTATATTACCCGTACGTAAATTCGTCTTTTTCGCGAAATCCTTCCCAGCCTGAACTATCCTACTCTTTATGTTTACTATACTTCAACCATCCCTAAATATTATGCTGCCCAAGTTGCAGAATTCCTTAACTTCCTTAAAAATATCCCTTCCCAATCAAACACCGTTTGTTATACTACTGTTTCTCATACCGCAGTCCATTATTTTGGTTTTCCCTCTATTAACCCCTATATTGTACCCGTTCATGCCATTTATTATTGTTTCCAAGCCTCCTTCTGACTCCCCTAACTCAACAAAACCGTTGGGTTTCTATTTCTTTTACTTGCAGTTTGATTCGTTTTCCATATTCAATTTTAACTTTCTTCATTGCCTGTTCTATATATAAATTAAATAGCATGGGTGACAGACTGCATCCTTGTCTTACTCTTTTATTGATTGATCTTCAATTCTAGTTACTGCTGCTTGTCTTCTGTAGAGGTTATGTATAAGCCTCCTTTCTCGATATTTTATTCCAGTGCTCTTCAAAATCCTTAATAGTGTGTAACATTTCACATTATCAAATCTACAAATACCATAAACGTAGGCCGATTTTCTGTTATCCTGTCTTCTAAAATTAGATCATTATATTACCTATATTATTACGTTTTATTTGTATATTATTCATGCCCGTTTTAATAAGCTATTCCAACATTTAAATATTCATAAGCGAACAGTAATTTATATTACATCATATAATAATTGTAAGCTTTGATGTAGATGGAAAACTGGCTTTTATACCTATTATCTTTTACCCATTATTGCGTTTAGAAATATTACCTTAATATTTTAATAACTTATTTTTCAGCGGTTGAAACAGCTCGACACGTTGCGAAAGGAACATGTTGGAAAACATCTAAGGAAACGAAGTTTATAATAAAGCTCATAAAGTGAGACCTGAGCACCGTATCCATATATGTTATTAGCTTCTTTATTTGAGACACGTCGCAGCCTGGATTTTAAATTTTATTAGACGGTTAGAGTGGGGTTCCTTGGCCTTTGCGGGGAAATGGAAGCCGCCTCGCGCTGTTTCCTCCACTATATTATGTGTGCCGTCTCCTTCCTTTGCTTCAGTTTATATGGTAATGCTGAGCGGTATAAATCTGGCAGTCAATGAGACACCTATGAGGATAAATGAGTGCTTTCTGCGTCCCTCCACGGTTCAGGATGGTACATTTCTTTCAGTCAACACAATTTCCTTTTTTCGAAGATATCGCGGGTGAGGGGAACGTTTCCTGGTCTTAATTCAGACCACTTATTTCATTATGTGACCGAAAAGTAAATATAACACAAACTGCATCATGGGTTACAAGAAGCATTGAAGAAGTTAAAAAATCAGCTATTTTGAAGGTCAAATGCCCAAGTATCCTTAATTAAAACGTTGAATTAAGTAGATAAAACACTCCCCAAGATGTTTTCGCAGTCTAAACATTACAGAAAGTGAAGTAGGTCAGTTTTTAACGTATAAGTAAGTTATTAATTATGTTGCTGCAGGAAGCTAGTTATATCAAATTCTCAACTCAGTTTGATATTGAAACAATTGGAAAATTTTGTGCTGCTGGATCATCAGATAAGGCTCGCAAAGTATTAATTAATTAGTCGACCACAATTTCATATAATATTTTTCCTTATTTTCCGCCAGGTCGCCATTTTTCCATTCCGATCAGCTTCACGCTTTTCATCTGAGCTTTATAGAAGCATTTCTTCTTCCTTTGATTTGCATCCCATGTACCAATTTACACTATGTTCATGATTCACTAAATTCCTAGAGTTAGACTGTAAATAATGTGATTAATAAAGTTTAGGTGAGTCGAGCTTAGGTTTACAATAATGGTGGCTTGCCGAATCGGTCCTCGGGACGTCGACTCGGACTAGCTTAGTGGTAGAGAGACCCCGAGAAGACTTAAGTCACGGATCCGGTCGACATTTTTCCATTCTGATCCTCTAACCTTAGCTTCAGGCTCTTTGTCTAAGCTTCAGTGGAAGCATTTCTTCCCTCTTTTCATACTAGTTTTCTTTTTTAATGCAAAAGGAATAATTTTCCATTACGTAAAAATTATTTGTGACTGGAAATGATTTCATTTACTTATTTAAGTGTCAAAAATCAAGTAGAAAGTATTTTTTCAATAAAATTGTGTATGAAAAAATTAACGGAGAAGTAAACTAATATATAACATTATCGTCTAAATGAAATCACACATCAGGAACTGTTTACACCGCAAATAAATATTTCCTCCCCATTTGAAACGTTTTTAAACAATTTAAAAACATTTTTCTTAATCTTTGAAAGTCTACATTCCCTAATGTTACCAAAAAGTATTAAACGTGTTTGTCAGACGCACGTACAATACAACTTATAATTTCTATTGACAATTTTTTTTTCTCATTACTTAATCTGTCAATCCGTAATTTTGTTATTTATTTCTAGTTGCATGATGCTTCATACCTCATCGCTCTAGTCAGTTTTACCGCCAGTTGTACACAGTTTTCCTCGCATTTATAAGTCTATGTATGACATTTAATTTGCTTCTCAGCTATACTTTAGGATTTTGTCCCAGGTATTTCATACAATATTTCAGATATCTCTGACCTACCAACAGAATAGACGTATTTTTGACCGTTTATGGAAACAGTTTTTGTGGTGTATCACCCAATTTCCGTTTCAATATCTCCTTCATTACAACAATTATTCGTCATTTCTCTTGATATCAAGTTTTTCATTCCATTGAAATGAACTTTTTTTAACAGTACCCTGAATATATTATTTAATGAATTAGGCAGTTTTCAGTGAAGCGTATTAAAATTGATTTGGGTTTATAAATAAAATCCCCTGGTAGCTATGTCTTCCGCGCGACACATCTGCCTGAAGTGTTCCTTCTACATAGGAACTACATGTTGCAGAGGACAAGTATCACTTACGAAATTAATTTTATTATTTTAATTATTAACACAGGAATATTCTAACATACGGCATTGTCGATTTTGGTGGAGTGGGGAAATAAAGAAGATGTTCTGTTATTATGACAGTAATCAGTTAACGTCTTCAGCGATACTCAATATTCAATATTATTTGTAATTTATGTCAGCTCGTTTGAATAATAATCTGCATATGTAGTTAATTTTTCACTTTACTTGTGCATAAATATTCATAAAAAAATAAGTAGAATAAATGGCCACTATAATGGGTACTTCAATCATTTGATAGGTCAAAAATACCTTCAGTACACCATTGCGAACCCTAACAGGATTTCTTTATGTAGGCAGCGAGGTTAGTATTTTGAGCAGAGGCACAGTCGTACGGCTGCTCTTGAGTGTGGGTAATTTATTCGGCGGGTCGTTGCCTGGAGAGTGAAGACCAGGAATTCCCTGGAAATGCTGCTACTAATTCTTGCTGGGGCTAAGCCGCCCACTCTTAGTTGCCACCGCTAATGATACGAGTGTTTATCACGTGCTGCCTTAATGAACAACGATCGTTACATCCAGAAGCAACGGCGGAAAAGTCACAAACTGCAGAGATAGACTTAGTCAAAATATTAATCAAATCAAACCTAAACGACTTTAATACATGAATAACCAAAAAATAACTGTCCTATTTTAAAATTATTTTGGGAACTTAGATAACGTAAATAATAAACGTTGGAGTTTACCTTTTCACCATTATTTGTCTCAGTTACGATATCCATTTTCACACGTTTGTCGAGTTGAGACATACGTCAGTATGACGTCATTCAGCTTGCGAATTCCCTCAAAATCTCGCCCGATAATTACATATAAAAAACAAACACATAAATTTCAATAACTTATGTAATCAATTAATGATTTCAAGGAAATAAATATTCATAATATCATGTAATCATAAATATTTATTTTAGTCATTGAATTTCCCAATAGCTTTCTTAAATAATTTATTTAGTAAGGGTCTTGAATTGAACTTAATATTAATATTTTTTTTTGGTTAACAGACTACATGAGGGTGATCCTGAAACAGGCAACTCTTTAATAGCATAGGAAGGGAATTGAAATGGGGGATGTACGGTCGCTATTGTTTATATATTTTATTTCATGTTTTTCATCTATGAATATTCGTACATCATTCCACCTCGTAATACGCGTATGAATACTTCCAGCCTTCCACGTAAAAATATTTTCTACCTTGATATTTAACAACAATTGTATCACTATAAAATTCACGAGTCAAAGATACTGCTCCTCCTTTTCTCTTCCATGTTTTACCATTGACGTTGTGAGGTTTCAAAATATAATAATAAATAGAAAGCTTTACTTGAAATGCGAATATAAATTTGTTTTATATTTGTGGTGAAAATGACATAAGGTCTATAGACAAAATGCGCGTAAACAGATGCTAGTTACTCACGGTTGAAGGAAACTGATACATTCATATTCGTGAAGGGAATTTCTTTCACAACGCACCGTATATCTTTTCTTTTTCTAAGATGCTCGAAAAATTTCCCCAATGCTGTTCTCCTTCTTACAACCCGCCTCCGATTTAAAATTCATACATTCACGTTCTCTATAGAGATGAAGAAAATAAAGCTTCCCTAAGGAGCATGTATGTCTCTGCAGGTTGTCAAACGTTCGCAAGGAAATCCTAAGTGCTCCATCCGAAATCTTTTGCCTTCTGATACATCTTTATTCTTTTACATCGTACCTCCATCAATAAAATCAAATGTTTGTGTAACTATTTTCAATTGCTAATAGAATAAAGTTCAATTTTCGTATTTTAATTGTGACTAAACCATAAATTACATAGTTCTACGGAATCCCCTTATTATGTTTTGAGTCCGTGAAGTGTAATTACTATGAATTTAACTTTTCAGTTTGTAGTCATAATATTCGAACATTTTGTCTGAAAAGTGTTCTTTTAGATAACACGGTTAGTTACTATCGACATGTTTCAAAATTAGCCAATTCAAAAAGATCTCGTAATGGCTTATGTAAAGTATATTCAACGCTCGTCGTTGGATAAAATAATTAAGTTTAAAAATATTTTTGTAGAATAATAATAGATTGTAAGAAATTTTTTGGTCAAATCGAACGATTACTGACAATGTTTAGAGTTCTGAATGATTAATAGTTCCATATATACGATATTTGATTTACAGTACCATCTATCAGTTTCTCGTTACTTCTTGGATATCAAAACCGCGTTATTATTGGGATGGAAATGGTCACGACATTACCAAAAATGTTTTCTCATTTCATTCGAATTCCAGCGGTGTTCATGACGAGGATAAACTTGAAATTTCCTCAATGGTAATTTTTTTACAATATTGCATTGATACAAAAATTTATGTTTCAGTGATGTCAATATTGAGATCGCTTTACCTTTTCTTATCAAGTGTGTGCTCGAGAGCTTCATTCTATTCATTATTGTGCAATTAAAATACATTGAAACAACAATTTTTAAATTCGCTTTGTGGCAGAGCGATAAAGAAGGGAATTTCAAACATTGGAGTCAGTCCAATTAATGTATTCACTTGTAATAAATCAGCGCCATTTTGTCGTAGCAGATGACTTCGTCGTGTCCTCTGGACCACGACTTCATTCGAAAATTAATCAGTCACTGACAGGTCACGAAGAACACCGCACTGATTAATTTGGCGGCATTGATTGGTCCGACGTGTTTCGAGAGAGAAAATCACGACGGATTTCGGACAAAAGGAAAATTGTGATTAGAGGAAGATAGAAGAAGCAATAAAAGAAAATGTGTCGTGTTATAAGGAACTGCAGAAAGCAAATAACACTCCGGTGGAGAAATAATTTTTGGATGATAGCTGAAGTGTTGAGAAAGAAAACAATTCGCCGGGAGAGGAGCTAACGTGGATATTGTTGTGGTGAGAGTTTCTGGTTGAGGAAAGTTATTGTTGGAACGAAATTTGTTGTGTAGAAGATTCCGAAGCATACCTACTACGATACTCAGGTCTACTTTACGAGGACAACCACAGACGTTCCATAACTGGTTTCGTTCATTTGCAAGAACGACTCACTTGTGATGATGCGAGGAGATGACGTATGTCCTTTTGTTCCCCCTTATTTAATTTAGTTTATATTTATGTTACATAAAATATTAATGTAATGAATAATCTGAAATAAATGAGAATGTAAAACATTTTTTATTAGATTGTAGTGATTTACGACCTGTTTGCAAAAGAATCATTGTAATAAATTATTATAAACCATCTGCTTTAAACTAAAAATATTTTAAGCAAAATTTGATTTAACTGACTATAAGAGGCGAATAGAATAATATCCTAGAAAATGCGCAGATAACTTCGTCATTGGCTTCCTTTAATTATTATATTTTGGTTCGATAGGAATGCTAGATGTAGTTCTGGTAAAATGTATGCACTCGGCTGGACGAGTGATTTTTTTCGTCTAGACCGCAGGAAGCCTTTACTGAACAAGACTACCTCGTATATCAGCTTATTCTCTTTATTCGACACATTTTCAGTATTGGTTTTTGAAGGAGTGCTATTTGGAGTGCATCTCGTCTCGTATACCTAATCAGACGGCAAAAATGTTTTAGCGGGATTGGTGTATGCTTGGAGTCCATTGTGGCGTCCTCTTTTGACGCGAGCAACCATGCGAGAGCTTCTGATAAGGGAAGCTGCATAGCACTTCACACAGATGCTGAGTCGACCCTTTCAACACTATTTATGACGATGAAGCGAGCAAAACTTCCGCAAATACCTGCTAAACATGAAGAGGATGTAAATCTTCGCCTGATCCAGTAACATGTACTACCTTTTCGTACTTGGAACAAACAGTAGAAACTTATGTCTACATAATATTTGTCTTCTATGAACTAAAATTCTGAATTAACTCGGTAAAACAGAGTGTTACACCAATTTGTTTACTAATAGTTAATGATAGAAATTATAGTTTGCCTATTGTAGCGCGCCTTAAATATAAAGAAAGAGAAATCTAATAAATAAATGGGAAACTAAATTGAATTAAAATAAAAAATTTACATCAAATTTAAAATTACAAAATTCTACAATTATTCAAATACAGAATTCAGAATAAAATATATATATAAAAATGAGCTATGTTAGAAATATATTTCCGACTGCTGCAACACGAGATTCTACCCACAGGCTATCGTGTTTTGGTTTGGAAACTCGAAAGGAATTTAGATATAAGAAATTAATAATTTTAGCATCTCAAAAACTCGAGGAAAAAAACTTCCGATGGTTTCCCAGAATAATATTTCTACCGGAAGTAAAGTCCGGTCCATTCGGCTACGTGTTCATCCATCTGCATCTCTCACCGTCTCCCGCTATTTTTACTCCGTCAATTTTGACCAAAAAGTGTTTTTCTCTTTGACTTCACGTCTGTCTTCCTGTACTCCCCTCTTCCTTTTTCGTAAAGTTCATATAATTTGTTGAAGCTGGTCTTTGTACCAAGATCAAAATCTGTTACCTACTTCTTGATTGGTTGTTTGAGAAGTTTTCGCTATCTGGCTTCTACCTGTGGACTATTCTTAGCTGGAACCTTATTCAGAGAATTTATTGCCTGTGTCTTCCGAAGCTTTTAACAGACGTACACGTAACGCATCAATTTACGATAAATGTATATAAAAATAATAAAACAACGATTGAATCAAACGAAAAAAGTGCGCTATACTATATATAAAATAGGTGTTGATAAATCAACCCAAGAGACAAACAAGCTTCAAATTTCAGATATGGGAAATAATTTTCCATAATTAATGAAACCCTAAAAATTAATTTACTGTTTCCATAAATTTAATTACATTTTATACGCAATAACGTTTATTATAATACAAATTTAACTCTGAATTCAGTGATCCAGGTTCTTAAGATCAATTTGGTTATTACTTATTTAACTTCGCTTCTATTATGATTTTCTTTGAGATTTCCTAAGAGTTTTTTAAAATACATAATGCCGTTATATTCAACTTAATTCTGCGTGAGAGACTTTACTAAATAAATACCTATCTGATATTTTTGTAAAACGATGCTTATTGTTTATGACAAACAAAACTAATAATGTACGGAAATGTAAAAATAATGATTTACAATTTTTTGAAAATACGCAGTCTAAAAATGGTGATTTGATTGTAATTTTATAACCACTCGCTACAATAATTCAAACCTTAACTAAGAATTAGTACGTTTTATATTCCCTTTGAAAATACATTTAAAATATTAAAACGGAGAGACATTGTGCGAAAGATATATGAGTGAGTGCTTTAGTCTTCCGTTTTATTCCATGAATTAGTAGAATTAAATTCATGTTTCCATTTTTAATTAACTGTTTCTTAAAATTTACTATTTATACAGGTTTCGCTACACAGCCGCTGGGAAAATGTTTGCGACCATTTCTATGTTTGCGACCATGCTTTCCATTATTTTAAGATATATATAGTTAAGAACTGACATTCCAATTTATATATGTAATCACCTCTGTCTTCTTCATATATGAGATTTAGTTAAAATGTCTTATATATACAATAGTTATTTCATAACTGATCGTCAGAAATAATTATACTAAATCAGGTTTAAAACAATGAAATAAAATCTTTAAAACCTTAAATAATTTTATACACGTTTTCTTCGGTATAAGAAGATCATATTTGGTGGAATGAGTACAGAAGTTGTCATATTTTGGAAATGAGATAGTACACACTGTCAATTGACAGTATCAGGCTTTGAGTTTTGCGGTAAAGTTATATAATTCTTCGTGAGGAAGAATTTACGCTTCTGCGGTTTCTGTTTGTATCACACATGGACGATTCAAAGATAAATAAGTTTTATTCTAGAAAAAAAAGTCTAGGAGTGTAGCTGAGAGTTTAAAAAACTCAAGTTCCTCAAGGATCAATTCTTGGGCCTTTACTTTTTATTCTGTACATAAATGATCTTCCAGGATACATAAATCCTCTAAAATCGATTCTCTACGCGGATGAAACAAATATAATTATTGCAGATAAAAACTTAGATAATCTGATTAAGAAAGTAGACAACGCTCTGAATGGTCTAAATATTTGGTTTAACGTGAATAAATTATCCCTCAACCTAGATAAGACTAAGTTAGTTCAGTTTAGTGCTGATGCTAGTAATAGACCCGTAGACAAGTTCTCAGATAATGCACCTTTCCTCGGCCTTCGGATTGACGATAAATTAAAGTGGAATGACCATATAGATCTGCTTGCCGGAAAACTAAGTTCAGCTTGTTATTCTCTGAGAACACTAATACAACACGTTGACAAAAAGTACGTCAAAATGGTTTATTTCGCGTATTTTCATTCAATTATGAGCTATGGCATCTCTAATTGGGGAAACTGCTCCAGGAGTAATGAAATATTTAAGTTGCAAAAGCGTGCAATTAGAATACTTTCTAGCACGAATTCTAGATCGAGTTGCAAACCTTTCTTCAAAAGTTTGCAAATACTTACTTTACCAAGCGTATATATTTATGAAATATTAAAGTTTGTAAAGCGAAACACTAATTTGTTTCAAACAAATGGCGAGTTTCATGAATACGCGACTAGAAATCGTTCAGCTCTAAGGTCGGACAAGCATCGCCTTGCTCTACACCAGAAAAGTATTCACAATACCGGGATAATTTTATACAACAGCCTTCCGCCAGAGGTTAAAAATAGTACCTACAAAAGCTTCGTGAAGCAGAGTAAAACTATTCTTTTAAATGGCGCGTTTTACTCGGTACAGGATTTTCTTAATCGTCCTTCTAGTATTTAAATCAAGGTTCCTGCAAAAAGTGTTGAATGAGCTGCCTTATAAAATAGCACATCACATATCTTTAAAATTTCTATTCAGTTTTTTCTGCTCTTTTGTTTGTTTGTTTCATGTATTGCCTGGAGCTACGACGGAAGGACAGTTTCCTGGTCGCAGAGCTCCAAGTAGTTAAAACTCCATTGCGTGTTCATCAGTGTGTGCTTGTTTGTGTTTCCCAGTGTGTGTCCGTGTTGTGTTTATATTGACTTTTGTCTATATACACTTTCTTTTACTAATTTATTTTAAGTTTATTTGTCTTTAATTGTGTACTTTATTTTGTTCATTTTTAATGTTTGACGTATCCTATTTCCTCAATCGAGGATTAATGGAAACAACAATAAATCTAAATCTATATATTCCTTCGCAGTAATAGCAAAGCTACAGGAAAGGATATGATGAATAAGGCACTCTGTAGGTAAATTATACATTTAGTTTAACACACTATTTGATAAACGTAAGATCTGCAGGAATATTTCCGAAGCATAAAATTCAAATTTCACCAAATAGATATTAAAATCATGGTGGGATATGTTGAACCTGATGTATTAATTAGTATGTTTGGCTTCAAATCAAGACATGAAAGCCGCTAATATATTCGTAATCACGCGTCTAGATAGATTGTACCTAATTTGCTGCTATACATCTTGCTCGCACAATGGCCTCCATATCCGTGTAATAATTGCTCAGCGAAGGGGTTACATTGTTCCAATGAGGGACCCCAAAATTTTACTTAAGGCGGAGCGAGGACGGTTTATTGGCAACAAACGATGATGCGTAAGGAAGATAAACGAGCTTGTGAGGCAAGTAAACTTCCGACCATTATCAGAGAGAGGGTCTCAGCATTGTGCACCACGGCAGGGCGCCTTTGACACCTGCAGCTGGTGATAAGCCGCTCTGCCACTGTAATTGATTGCTCAAACAGCGCCTAATCTCGCATCCAGAGTCGGCAGCTGCTTTGTCTCGCATGCACAGCGCGTCTGTGTGTTTATGTGCCTGGGATTCGTAAAATTAGTCTCCCTATAGACTATGTCTCCGTCTTTAAAGTAGCGCTTTCGAACATAACTAACCGACTTTTTGGTTTGGTTTCGCGTAACACAAAACTCACTTACATTGCTGTCTTTTATATTCAGGTTATTGTGTTTTATTTCGTATTTTAACTAACCCATTTTGGTCATATGATGATATTTTCTTAATTTCTATAGTGCTTTCCAGCTAAAAGAGGCCACTTTGATGAGGATGTCTATAAGACAAAAAAATCTCTGTGTCTAGTGCAATGAATATTATTGCAGCTGCCAATGTAAAACTGCATTCCAGCTAATGTAATTTTGTGAATTGAAGGCCTGACTTTCAAGAAGGAAGGAAGTGTTAAGAATTCGATGACAAAAATTTTCAACGTAAAATAATTACATATGATCCCTCTCAAAACTCATTATTTTCCAATTTGTTTTCTTTCTTGTACCCATTCTATATTATAAAACAGTAAAAGATACGATAAACAACTAAATAAATCTACATTAATATATAATTTAAATGCAAACAACTTTATTTCTAAAATATTGTATTTTAAAACACAAATTCAAAATATCACTTAATAGCTGAAATGATCATATATGTTTTTAAGTAATAAGTTTTCAACTGTTATCAGTTTCTCGATATTTATTGTTGTAACTGCAGGTCAGGATTACATAGATCTCATTTATAACCAAGCATTGATCTATCATCCTTACAATTTTAAAATTTTAGTCAATATATGTACAGTAAAATTAGTAAAGATAATTCATTTCCGTTTCATATTTGGTTTTCAAAGTCTGGAAATTTTAAGTATACATGTTGATGAATATTTTCTGTAAATAGTTGAGAATAAAATGTTTTGAGACAGAAAATGGAAGGTTTTTCAGCTAATGAATCAGCTCTAATGAATTTTCAATGTAAAATAATTATAAAACATTTTTATACAATATAATAATACCATTTGACACTTTTCCCTGACGCGTATCGGAATTGCAGAATGTGATCTTCATGATAAATATAGGGGACAGAGGTGTTATAAAAGATTTCTCAGAGAGTTTTATGACAGTATCTAGCAGAGTCTGGTACTTCTTTACACTTCGGTCTTAAATATGAGTACGAACTTAGTTCTATTTTCTCGAAATCTCCCTTAGAGAGCCGGGAAGATTTTCGTTCTTCGCTTGTATCTGAACCTTCTCGTCCAGGAATCAGAGATGACTTCCGGTAATTATTCGTTGATTTCTACGATGGCAGGAAGCAAGTTGTAGTGACCCATTCCTTAAAAAAGGGAGTGATCGTAGCAGGCGGGAACAGAAGATTTTTACGCCGCCGAGCGACGAGGTAAGCCAGTTCAATATCGGCGAAGATATAGGTTTATTGGGCAGATTTGCGTTTGCGTTCAATAAATTATTAATAGCATTATATTTTCTCTTCTTAAATACATCTTCTTTCCATCTTTCTGACCAACAATTTTACTTCTCTCCTTCTCCCGACTTAAATATCTTCCTAGTTCTAATGTACACTGGCGTTTCTCACCTCCCAGACAATCTCTCATTTCCCCTTCTCTATGGAAAAACTGCATTCCACGTGACCTGTCTTCATTATATATTATTACCTCTTTTCTTTCACCACTCCTTGAAATATTCAACAAACGACAGAATCACAGTTAATGTTAGCTGAATTTATTGTAGTGTGGAGGCAGTTTGGTGATCATTTTAAAGTAATTAAATGTTACAATTTTTATAAATCTTTGTCTATTATAAGTATATTTCAATTAAAATTAGACGGTACTTAATATTTGTTAGATTCAAGGTCACACCTCTAGCGGGGAATAATAGTTATGTTTAACATGAATGCGGGAACAAGCAGCGTTGCCGAACAATCTCAAAATATTTTGCTGTTTTCAGTTATCTGTATATGATGTCCATGCTTATGCGATTTCAGCTCCTCTTTCAAAGCGAAACGCATTATATAATACTGTATGACTATAGGGCTTGGAAAAGTTATTTGTGTATTTTAAATCTTAATATTATATGCGACTCACAGGACTGTAACTTCAATTATAAAGCATTAAGTGCTAAATAATATGTCTAACGTACCAATGTGGTTCACATTTCAACTGAATCTGAGCAACACATTTATTGATTCCCAGTCTATTTGCTTTGACTCGTGATTCATTTATCAACACATTTGATGATAAGTAACCAGGAAATATTACAACGATTTCTACAAATTGGTTGGCCTGCTGCCGTAAGTACGTTCTGAAATAAAACTTTATCGTACATGAAGACCTCATAGAAGATGCAACGAACATCACATTGTGTGAATAAAGTATGAAACGAACTGTTTCAGGATCACCCTCATGTAGCCTGTTGACCAAAAAAAGGGGAGTAGTAACTTCCCGGGAGCCTTTGTGAGCGATCTGTAATTTAAACGAATTTTACGAACAGATTAAAACAAATTTTGCAGTTCATCAATTTCAAATTTATAGCAATTAATTTTTGAGTATATGTTCCAAATCTAAAAGCTAATCGTGGGAAATAATTATAAAGCAAATTTTATCAGTCACCCGTATAAAAAAATTCTACTGAGTTCATTAAACGTTACACAGTAGTTATATATTTATGAAAACTTTTGAAAAATTTCCTGACATTATTTTTAGAAAAACGATATTTAAAATTGATTATTTTACTGGTTTTGAATGTTTATTGATTGAGGATTTTTAACTACCTATATACTGTAGACTTCCATGTAAAGTAATGAGATAAATTGGTATCATTACTGATGAACATTCTCTTGACCTGAATAAATAGTCTCCCTTCATCAGAAGCCACCATTCTTCATTATTTACGCTAAAAATTACTCATAAATCAGTCTTCTACTTAACATATTCAAAATTATGCTTTGTTTGCAATGCAAACCATTTATATAGAACTCAAGATACTCTCACGATTTTTGAAAATGTCAAGCATTACGAAGAGAAGGAATAGATCAATAGGTTATGTTTTGAGACCTGAGGGTCTTGTATAATTAGCATTAGTAGGAAGATTATAAGGTAAGAATAGAAGAGCGAGGACAAGGATGGAATTCGCTAAGCAGATTAGGGAGGATGTGGAGTGGAAAGGTTTATACAGAATAGGTTAGTATGGAAGTTGTATCAGACCAGTCTTAGGACTAAAAACTTCAACAACATCAAGCATTACCGACAATGTTTAATTTAGCGGTATTGATATTTCTTATATTGACGATGTACTAGCAGTTCTTGACAGTGGATTCAAAGTTCTCTATATAAACAAAGGTGTTCATAAAATAATAGTTCAAAGATTAAGTTACTCAACGGAACATAAAATATTTAATCCCCAAATACATCCTTTTTGCGCAATTGATTATTTTAAACGTATTATCTGCATTCAATAAATATGCGATTATATTGTTGTCCAGGATTATTGAATGTACAACAATAGATTCAGAGTCCATTGAATGCCATTATTGATTTCTAGTGCACACGTCAACACACGGAGCCGGAAATTGGATTAGTTCTCACAGCTGATTAGATTGTCAATACGGAACATAATTATATAAATTATTCATAATTAATCGTATTTAACTTGTAATAGTGAAAATGCAGGCCAGTCTCCCTGTAGTGAAGTGCAATCTCGCATTTTTCCGCAAAATATGTGCTGATTTCTCGTGCAATCTCATACGTAAATATATTCAGTAGTCATATTAGCTAGAGAAAAATAGTTGAGATTTTACTATATATTACTAAATACAATATATATATGTGTGTGTGCAGGAATTCATCTCTACAAGGGCAAGCCTTGTAAAGAAGGGTTTTAAAATTTTTTTAAATATAAACAAAATATAATTCGAATTATTTAAAAATAAATTTTATTTATTTATTTAAATAAAAAACAAAAAACTTTGGATCCTGTACTATATAAAAATGTAGGTAAATTAAATGTTGAAATACCAACTCCTTAGCTCACAGAATTTTTATATACTAGACTTATTAGTGCGATTTCGCTCATTAAGACGAAACTATATTTCGTACTTCCCTCGTTAGGAACCTTCTCGTCCAGGTATCAGGGATGATTTCTGGGAATTCCTTGAGGATATCTGGGATGGCGGGCAGCAAGTTGTGGCGACCCTTTCATCACAAAAAGGACACGTGGAAAACTACAGCTTTTAGCGCCATCGAGTGACGGGGAAACAGTCTTGAATCTCGGGAAAGATGTCCATATCTCTGCAGAGAGTTTTCAGGCTGGGATATCATATTTTTGTGCAGATTTGTGTTGCTTTCAAAAACTTATTGAAAACGTCTTCTTTTCTCTTTTTAAGTACTTCTCAATTTTAACTTTCGACCAATGCGTCTACTTCTCTCCTGTACTGACTTCTACATCCTTACAAATTCAAACATATACTGCCTGCCTTTTTCCTCAACCTTCTCCCTCTCCTTTCAACTTCCAACGCACACTGACTACTGCTCTCCTCAACCAACTAGTACTTGTTTCCAAGTTTTAATACGCACTGACCATTCTTACCTCTTTGTCAATCTCTTCTTTCACCTTAGCTCTGGAAAAATGCCACTAATCATAATTAATTTTCAATGACTGCGGAATAT
This sequence comes from Eucriotettix oculatus, assembly GCA_034510155.1. NCBI lineage: Eukaryota > Metazoa > Arthropoda > Insecta > Orthoptera > Tetrigidae > Eucriotettix > Eucriotettix oculatus. Next base: position 54,225,117 of record CM067381.1, read on the forward strand.
TCTCTTTCGGAGAAACGGGTAGGCCTTGGGGAAAATTTCATGGGTCATAGTCACCTAGTGGCCAAACATCCTGGTACCCCCCGACCTATCTCCCAGGAACCGATCTTCGCGCTTCTCTAATCCTAAGGTTATTCGTATCTGTTCCGCCTGTCTCTGAATATTCTCGCTAATTTTTCTGAGTTTAATTCAGCCTAAAAAATACAAATTAAACTGGGGAGGATTTTTCTGCGCTACTCGCAGTGTGTTTGAGCAGATCCGGTACATATATCCTGGAGTTCTTGGTATACATATTATTTATATAAGCAAAAGAAAAATTAAATATTTCACTGTAAAAAAATAATACTGAAACAAGTTTCCTTAAATTAACTTAAATAAAAAAAGCATGTTAAATGTAATTAATAATTTTTAATACAATTCCAAATCTCAAAATAGTTGGATATTTCTTTAACTTGTAGCTGTGTAGGAAATGCCACCTCCAACCTTTTGCTTGTTTGCAATAAAATAGTTATTTGAATTCTTTCGACAAATCATATTAAGTCTACCGCAACTGAAAATACCATTGATGTGTTTTCTTGTCCACGGTTTAAGTGATGCAGTTTTATTGAACGAATATGCAAATATGTAAAATTTTTCTGTTTCTTTTTTTTCAAAATAATTTTGTGGGGTATACAAAGCTGGGAATAAAGGACACGTGACGAAATACAGGCATGTCATTTTCTATAAATACGTATTTTTTCATGGTACCTGTATTTAGAAATTATACCGTTCATTTGCTGATTGCCGTGGAGTATAGAGGGGTGCAGAGGAATTGCTGGCCACAGCGGCGGGGGATTCCCCTAGCGAAGATAGATACCGCTGCAGGACTGCATCCGGTCAGGGCAAGCCTGCTGCGTGTTTGCTCCGAGCCAATATGCACATGGCGGGTCAACTAATGAAGCGAGCATCGCCACGCCGCTTGCTGTTGCTGCTTCTGCTGTTTACACGGCAAACTTCATTGTTCACCAACTAAATACAAGCTGCCCACGACAGCGCCGCATTATTACATCATATCTTCCCCCCTCGCCCTTCACACACACGTGCGCTCGTAGGAAGTCACTGTGGCCCGCTGTTTGATTATATCGTTACCTTGAACAGGAATTTTCAATCGCTGCAAATATTTACGAAAAATAAAATTGAATCTTTCCAGTACGCTCTGTTTATTATTACGTTAAATTCCCGATCGGTTTACAAAGCCCAAACGGAATTACGCCACTGTGATTAAAAATGTAGTGTGTTCCAAATGGACATTGGAGAGGCACTGAGGACGCGATCCTTTGTAAATGGGAAATCGGTCGGCTTTTGCATATGCATGGACTGCAGTTGGGGAAACAATTCCGACAATAGAATTTTTAAGTTGGCTGCAAGTTTAACAATGACAGACTCGGCTAGTAGAAGCGACAATTCTCTTATTCAATTTTAATAAACCAATCGTTACAATACATTTTATTTCCCTGTGTCTTTTCATATTCTGTCTGTTGTCCTCATCGTGTTAAAAACTACAAAAATCCTACCATTTTCTTCTTCCCCTAGGTCTTTTCCCATTCCAATCTATATTTTAAAAAGTCTTAAATTAGTGCTAAAAGCGGAAACAGGGACCGTATCGTTTAAATCACGATCATCACCGAAATTCTGAATAGGGGAGATTAACCTTAACCAGTGCCGTCATAATTGAGAAAGACTGCAAATGATCTACGGATTGGATTAATCGTTATAGCTTTTAAAACATTTGTCGTAGGATTCAATTCTATGATTATTGGCCAGAATTGTAAATCAACCATAAAACGTGTCCGTCGTAAGTAACATATTTTCCTCAAAGCGGTTTCATCCCAAGAAAAATTAATGTTTAGCAAAATTATAAGACTAGTTCAGCCCTGTGTTACGAACGTCAATGGAAAATCCACACTCTTATAAATATGCAGTTGAAAAATCTTATAAATCATTCCATATGATTCAATAACAAATGTATAGTTCGTTGTTAATTGACAAATATTGATCTTAGTTTGGCTACTGTGTACTTGCAGTAATTCACCACTAATTACTGCAATTGGCAACTTATTGAGCACCTAATTGAGTTTCTGCATACGTCTTGATTAACTAAGTTACTAAGAGTACCACAGAAAGGAAATTGGTGTACTAAGAAAATGTATGAACAAATTGATTTTTTGGTGACAAAAAGGTCTGGAACGGATGGTTTGTAATAGTGAGATAATCAGAAGTATATTTAAAAAACGCAGTGCTTTTACTCCAGTCTGTTCAATGCGAGAAGTACAGACCATAGAGTACTGAAAGGCGAGTATTGATAACGTAAATAAGTGAAAGTAGGCTTTTGAGAAGTCACATGCAAGGTGGCAATTAATTTAAAGAAAGTAATGGACTAGTATTACAGAGTATATAGAGTCGCGTCAACAAACTGGACTTTAGCTCGAATTAAAGAAATTATTTCCTTTTGTCGGAATTACTCAGTCTGGTAAATCAATACACAATAACACTATGAAAAAAAGTTTCGTTGCCCGTCCCTCTGGTCTAGTGATTTACATTTTACTTTATTGTCATATTTTCGTGAACGAACATTTTAATAACATCAGGAATTAGGAATGAACAACTGATCTCTTCGGTCGCTGACACCTTTCTACCAGTATCACTAATTTCCACCAAGAAGCGTTATAAAAAATGTTTTCAGATAGTATAGCTTATCATGCAGCATAATTTTTTTACTATTTAGTGACGATGGAAAAATATTTTCATGATAAACATTTCTTTTCAAATGGGGACAGATTTGACATTCAAACTTTTCATTTTCCGTCCATTCGGCGATTATGGTGGTAACGGTTGTCTACTTCTCTCCTCCCATTCGCTGAACAACTCCCATTTTAAAAGTAATGTAGTTTTAATATTTACCTTGATTACAATTATTTGATATATTAGAAATTTTTCTCTAAGATGTCGCCTCGTTTATTATAAATCATTGTGTAACTAGTCAAAAATCTGACGAACACACGAAAATTTACAGTTTTAAAAATATACAATGACTAACTCAAAAAATCCTACAACATCCTTACGGTATGGATGCTGTGTAAAAGCTCACTGCGCATCCTTCAAACGTAAAACTAATGACTGAAATGTTTCTGATCTCTTTGAAGCGTAGACAGGAGCACAAAAGGAACATCTGCAGAATTAGGAGATTGTTGTTTGGCGTCGGTTGTTTTATATAATAAAGCTGGCTGGCTGGGAGGAAAAGAGAAACGAATAATTAAAAAAAACAACAGTTTGTACCTATTTCGCATGGCTGAATGCTTCATTCGAGCATTCATATTAAACTCAAGCGCGTAAATGAAATTTAAGTTATTAAAGCTATAGTAACGAAATAAATCAGAATAAATGGTAGCATAATAAATATATGTAGGAGTTAACGCTCGAAGAGACTCGTGAAATTAGTTTGAGCGTGAGTTATTAATTTTGGGTTGGGCAGTGTATCGCCACCGCCACGAGCCGTTCGTCCGTTCGTTCATTTGGCCTGCACAATCTAGCCCCGATATTGCGCACCCGGCCTTATTGTTTCCGGTGCCGGAGGCCGACTGCGAATCTAACAGAGAACGATTATGTTTCTATTTACCCCGGCGGCGGTAAGGAGCTTTTCGAGTTTAATGCATAGCAATTGTGGACTGCGATACCCGCGAACCGGCCGGAGCCAGAACCCGCTCGCTGTCTTGTTCATATTCAACACCAACGAGCGGATTTGCAATGGAAATATAGGCTAATTCCTAACTATATTTGGCTAGAGCGGCGCGGCTATTAGGAACTAGGCTCGCAGCCGCCCGGACGATTCAATTAAGCCCGCTGCCGTTTACTAACTAGTCAATTACGGCCGAATGTACGGTCAAATATGTTTCCAAAGACAACAAAACTTATGGGAAAAAGTTTAAAATCTCAATGAAAATTTCATTTGAATGTCAGGATATAAAAATCTCGAACGAATAATATCAATTCGTAGTGCGGCATATTAAACACCAGTAGATACAAATGATTCCATTTTAACCTTCCATTTGTTGCCATTATTTGACACACCAGAATTAGCCTGGTCAGTGACTCAGTGTCAGTCCCGTGTTCCGGATACATAACACACAATCTTTATGATAAAAAGGACCGATATCCTGTATTCAATAATTATCACTATACTTACGTTTGAAATTAAAGTTCACTGGAACCACTGTTTTGAGTGTCTAGCGAGTAGTTTAAACAAATGTATTTCATAATGTTTATGGTGTACGCACACTTGGCAGAATTAAAGTGAATTAAATCCAATCAGATTCCGATCTGTTATTTTGTGCTGTTGATAGTGAAATTTAAAAAGATAATACATAACGTACACATCTATTTTGCTTTCTTCAACTATAATTTGTAATAGTCGCCAAATTCATTATATATACATATAATTATATCACTTTATTTTGGGGTGATCTAATTGAAGGAAAGCAAAAGTAATGAATTTGGCGACTATTACAAATATATAAATATATATATAATTGTGAAATACTGTATTTTACATATAAATTTAAGGTTCTACAATTACTTAATAGTTGAAAACTGAAATGTTCACAAAAACACGAGAAAGTACTACACAGAAATTATTTTCATGTATCCAAGAAATACAAATTTTCAAAATCTAGTGTTAAAATAGGTACAAGATTCTAGAACATACATCGTAAATATTTCAAAAAATTTTCTCATACATTGAAGAAAATGACCACTTTATATCCTAAATTAAATATAGCAAAAAATAAGGGGAATTCAGAAATACTTTTCTTCCCTGAAGATACCTGGATTACGTTTAGTTTCTTTACGTAAAAGGAATTATTGTTTACATATTAATTGTAAGGCGTGTAATTTGGACTCACTCTATGACCGGTAGAATTTAAACTCAGTTAATGTAGCAGTAAATTTTTAAATCTCTCCCCCTTTTTAGACTCTCTTAAAGTACTGTGCTTATTTTATGTTCCCGATGATATCTTGACTCGTTTAATGTATCATGAGTAATCATCTTGGTTAACCGGAAGTTACCCCCAAACCGATATCGGTCGTCGTGTGTCTATCAACGATTTATGCCAATTGAATCACTTGGCTACGTTTCGAATTATTTCATTTGCAGGGCTAATATAAATAAATACCCGGGTAACGCCGGGTACCCAGATAGTTTATAATAATTTCCAATAAGCTTTTCCTCAGTGTCCTCATTTCAAATGTTAGCAGCCAATCAATTACTATTTTCTTTAACGTCGTCTGATACGTAAGCGTCCGGGAGAAATATCAGTCAACCATTTTACTTTTAAGATAAAACTAAGGTTTCATTCTTGTTTCAAATGAATAGTAATCTGTAATGAACAGTTATCTTCTTTCTGTTCATTTCTATAGATTTGAGATATCTAGCCCGTTATTTTCAACGATAACTACTGGCCCTTTTCTTAAAAATACATGATTAACAATTAATAATGTCAGGGTAAAAACAGACTAAATTTAGTTGTAATGCAAATACCGCACAAGGTTTCGGCTCTATGTTACTTTCTTCACACAGAGAAGTAAAAATAATTACTTCTAGCATAGTGCAATAAACTAAGAAAAGTTTGAAAAAGTCGGCAATATATCTGATAACAGTATTTATTCATGTACTCGGTCTTTAGCGAACATTCTTCCTGTTCTCCTTTGCGTTACGCTAAATCCAGAGACAGTGAAGGAGAATTGGAGAATGCATTACGTATGTATAGGCTCGTGAAGAAATTCCCTATTCCAAACTCTCAGGTCCGGACTTACGCACTCTCAACTCTGATGAGGATTTATTTCTGAGTTGGACTGAATTTAAACCCGTTCCAAAGTCTGAAAGAAACAAAGAAAAGATCTATCTTCTTTAAAGTGGTAGATTGATCATGTAGTAGCATGAAGTAAACATTGTATTAACAGCGTTTCATATTTGTAAATTGAATTATAAAATATCTTTGATCTTTTATACGATGTAAATAAGTTCATCCAAAACTGAACTTTCATAAGAATGTCACACCTTACACATCAGAAGTATAACAATTAAGTTGCTACATTTTATATCAGACTAGTGATGATAAAGTATATAGGGGTTACATTTTTAATTACAGTTTTAAAATTATAAATTTATTTATATTTTTGTTACCCTTCCAGCTACTAAAGTTGTAACCATAGTTGAGAAGCCGTCATGAGAAACTAGCGTAGAATTTATAACTGAATTAAGTATTCACATAATTTTACTGATCCTTTTTTATATTTTTGTCTTTAGAAACAAATCAATAATTAGATATAATAAATTAATACAATTTTTGAATTTCAAACACGACATTCAATAAAAAAATATCGCAAATTATTTAGAATTCAATATATTTATATTTTCGATTTATTTCTTCAATTGTCGCAGAAATTATCCTTTAGTATTTTTGGAAGAATGGGTACGTCAAAGCATATTATAAAAGAGAATAAAAATGGTATATGCTGCTTTGCATGGATGGGAGAAAATTTTCAATCATCATTAAGTATGTTATAAATGTAAATATGTTTATTTACGTGTCTGTTTTGAATGAATTATAAGTTAATTTCATTCATCGGACCGTATGAATTGCAAAAAAATAATTTAATTTGATTCTTTTTTTTCGTTATTACATCTGTTTAAGTTTACAATATTTTAAGCGTTATTTACAGTCAGCGTAATTTCAATTAAATGGAGCACGTATGCCCTAAACCAAAATATTTAATTATAACATAATTATTTAAATAGTTTCGACTTGCTCACTCACAATGACCTTTAATGTACAAGTAAGATAATTTACATTACGGTATCAAGGCACGAGTCCTTCGAGGGTTATGAACAGCTTAGTTTCCAATCGAGCGTAATCAAGAACGAATCCTCTGAAACCCCTCGGGCGTGGAGTGAACAATTTTCAATCTGTTATCACATATTACACGTGACTGTCAACGCATCCCCCATCCATCATAACTCTATCGCTTTTCTGAATCCCCCTATTGTTTCACCCCACACCCTTGTCTTGTCGCATTTCCACAAGATATCACTCGGTACCTGCACGTTAAAAATTAAACAGGAAGTACTGTCTGCTAGCAACGATAGGAATAATTTGAATCTGGACAGAGTATCAAAATTTCGCATATTAAAGTTGATATTAATCACAATAAAAAATGCTTCTCGGGTTTCCACCATTTACGAAACAAGGATCGGGGAAAATGGAGAGAGGAGCAGACGTACGTCAACGTGATCAATGATCAAATGAACCGGACTTTCCTTCCAGCCCTGTGGCAGAAATCCTGTTCTAGTAAGCCGTCGGAAGTTTCCTTCCTACAGTTTTTGAGATGGTAAGTTTACTAATTTTTTTATCAAAGTTTCCTTTTGAGTTTCCATACAATTTAAAATTAAAGGCATCCAAAGTCCAGTTAAAGTAAATGTGAGGTCAGACAGACAAAATAAATATCTACTTGTGCAACAATAAATCGTTAATGTTCACAAAACAAGATGATATCACGATACATCCAGGTTTGAATGGATCATATTAAAATTTAACTGACCAATTAAAAAAATAAAACTGATTTATCAAACACTAGTCAACCTACGAATAAGGAAGAGCTATAAATTAAGTGACTTTTTTAGAATAATGTGCCCATAATACGAATAGAAGTGAAAAACTTTGCGGAAATTAATTATAAGAAAATGGACTGAAATAAAGCCCAAAATGTACATTAATCACAGTACATCACAGGAATATTTGTAATTAAGCATATTATTGACGGATTATTTTCAACATATGGCCTAAGAATGTAATTAAATTACTAAATACCGTTCAATATCGATTAAAGTGTTTTGTTAGTTTTGATGAAATATTTACAATATGAAAGAAACGTATAAGGAAGTTTACAGATTTTGTGACGTTAATATTATATTATTTAATAATTCTATTTTTGTTTTTAGCTGCATAGGAAACACTCCACCTAAATTCCAAGAACTATATTTTATGAAAATAACTTTCGACAAAAAATTGTTTGTGGGATTGAAACGTTATTATTTCCAGTGCGCATCAGTAATTTCAGTTCGTAATCATTTATGTGAATACGAATTGAAAATTATTTAGTAGTGGAATTTGTCAATTGTTAAAGAGCGAATTTCAGTAAACAATAGTAGAAATATTAGCAATTAATATAAGCGTACAACTAGACTAAACACTCATTAAAAAACAAATAGATATTGTACTGGATTTGTGTAGTATTCAGTTATTCTTACAAATTTGAAAGTGATTAGTACTTCAATAAAAATTGGTTTAATATTCGTGCGTTATGAGCTTGGAAATATTATTTGAAAAGGCTCAAGAGCTGATAATAGGTATTTCTTCTGATAGTGATGAGATTATAAGCAGGCATATTTTAATACTATACCATATTATGTATATCAAATATTAACTTATTTACAATAGGCTAATTAATTCAAGGAATCAATAATCCCACCATTAGGTATAAATAAATAAAAATAGAGCCAATTTGTCAAAAAACCAAATTATTTATAAATACTTTGGTTTTATGACAAATTATTTTTATTTAAAATAATTAATCATTTTTTACTAGAACAGGATTTCTGCCACAGGGCTGGAAGGAAAGTCCGGTTCATTTGATCATTGATTAATTTTAATCACTGTAGCATTTTCTTTTTATAACACATTTAGGTTTTCTTCTATACGTGTTATGTGAATATAAAAGTCACATTTACTAATATACGACGTGAGTATTATTATAGAGATGCTCTGCGAGGTGGCAGGACGTGGAACGACTGTCTTCGGAACACGACATCTTGCATGCCGCCGAGGGCTTTGCAGTAAAGTGTGCGGCGACGAGATTGTCTTAGGACCACAGGTTGTAAACCTCGAAGACAGACGACGGAGCTGCAGCGAGACGGAGATGACTTAACACTGCAAGAAGAGTGTCTGCAAATGAAACTTCATGTCTCTGGAGCGTCCCATTTCGGCGCTAAGATGCAGATATTGCTCCAGGTAGCTATAAAGACGAACAAGAGCCACAACTTCTGAATTCAACCTCATCGTTTGCGGTTTAAAGAAAGTGCCGCGACAAATTTTACGACCTCGTATTCCCCGACGAACAATCTCGCTTTGCAATATTATGGTATAGCAAAAAAAAATGTTCTGACCAAAACTCAAGATATTTTTTGTCATTTTAATAGATCTATGAGTCCACGCATAAATCTAAAGGTAAAATTTGATTAATATTGTCGAAGATACGAGCGCACTACAAAATATAAGACATAAATCACATTTACGAAAACTCACTCAAATTTATGTCAGCTATCTTGTGTAGTTTCCGGTATATATTGCAGAAAGTTTTTGTACATTTTTATGATACATCCAGCATACAACGGATACAATGACTTGCTTACGAAATCATAAAATTTAATATCAACACGTACAAAATATACGTACCCTGATTGTAATTCTAAAGGAGTTGTACGGAGTAAATGAGTTTTTCGAAAATAGTTCTTAATACTTTGGTGCAAATAATTAGCATGAACTACATTCTTTCATTGCGAAATATTTAAGAGTTAAATTGTTAGTAATCATCGTATAACAAACAATTTAATTTAAATCATTTGATAAAATTAAAATTTGTTATCCTATAAAACCGAATCATTTAAAAATTAGTTATTAATTGATTAGATATTTAAATTATTAATAAAATGTAAGTGTGCTTTAAAACTATTTATTAACTTTTATATTTAAAACACATTTTAATTTTTGGGTCCTGCACTATCTATATTACCAACAAATGTAGGATTTAATAAAGACTTAGGTCAGGGTATTTTTTCAAGTATGATATTTATCTGGGTAAACTACTGTGGGGCAACAACGGGTAGAAGAGATCTCGTTTATTATGATGAACGTGTTTTTCCTGGACTGTAGCGACCCTTCCTCACACGAGCGGAAAACAATATATTTTGCACTGTCAGTCCAATGATGAAAAACCAGTCTTCCGTCTCGGCGAGGTCGTTCAAGTCTGGGATATCTTAATTTAGTCATGCAAATTTTGTCTTTGTTTTCTACTAGATATTGAAAGCGTCTTCTTCCCTTCTTAGATTACACTTCTTTACAACTTCATACCGTATATTGATTGTATTTAGTTCCTTCTAACTTCAAAAGGACATTTGTTGTATTTATTCTGCCTTCTTCTTACCTCTTATTTCTCCCAACTTCACAACCACGCTCACTGCATTTTAACTTTCCATATTTCCTTTTGCTCCCAGCTTCCGAGTAACACTGGTCCTTCTCTCCCCTCCTTTTTCCTTCTGCCAATGGCAAGCACACACTGATCATTTTAACTAACACGCAAATTCCAGTGACATGTCTTCTCCAATCGTCGTTAAACTCGGGATTAACAATTACGAAGGAAGGTAAACTTCCATAGTTCAATATCCCCTTGTGGACAAACATCTTTAATACTTAACATCTAGCATGTCTTCGGGAGAGTTTCGCACCTTTCAAATTCTTGAATTTTCCGAATATTTTCTGCCTGTCTCCCAATATTATGATTTAATTTTATGAATTTAATTCGTCGTAAATATACGAATTTAATTGGGGGAGAGGTCCTACTGTGCTACATTACAAAACACTTGATGACTCTTTCCTTAAAGCTTTGCTTCTTATAATGATCTATAGAAAATCACTTTATTGTATTGTATTCTTATCTGTTCTTGTGTTTGACTCTAATTTTTCTACCATGTGTACCAACAATTCAAACATAAAATTTTATTTCCAAATTATAATTAAAAGACAAAAATAGTATATTTGTCACGTAATGTCTTTTCTACTAGGACAGAATCTCAACAGTATATATAACCAAGTATATATAGTATATACAGTGTATATAACCAACCTAGATGACAGAAAATGACTAACGTTCTTTGGATCTTAGTCATTTATTTCTGCAATTGTTTTGCGTCATATCAGACGGTTAAATCACTAACGTCTACAATGCTCGAATCGTCGTTTTGACCTTTGGATACTATTAATTTTTACTTGTTTAATAAAATACAACGCAGCATCTATCAAAGTTAAATAATAATTTTCAAGTTTCTTGAATCTTACAACACCTATCTCGAGCGTTTCGTAACAATGTTTTACGCGGCGTGAAGGGCGTTAAAGTTTAAAAGCAGACATGAGTCTGACCTGGAATATAAACGGATTAGGTACGTGTTTACCGATAAAATCTTAATTTTAATTAGGATCTAGGGAACTATGGGAAAAGTTTTTATTGGCGGAGCGTCTTTCTATGAGGCAGGTTCTATTTTTAGACAAAAAGCACGTCTTTTCTTAACGGTTGATTTCTAATATGAAAAGTTGGGACTTGAGTCAACTTCCCGCTATCAATAGAAGCTTCCTCGTCTTACCCGGGAAGCCGGAGGGAGTATAAGGACCGCTTCTCAGATATCGATAGTCGATGTCAAACTTCACAAAACACTTGTTTGCCACTTTGCAGCTGCCATCTTCGTCTACTGAAAGTTGAGCAAGTGAGGGATTAAAAGTCTAGATGGGAGTTTGCGACAAAACAGCGCACGTATAACAAGGTGCACAGTTCTCCGAGGAACTTCAGTATTACTAGGAAAGACAATGAAATTTTTGAACACTTGCCCTCAAACTAAAAATTAACGAACACGTATTCAAATTTGAGATATAAAAAATGGGTCTTTCATTGTGAATAACTGTATTCAGAATCTTTTGTTTTATTATAGAAGTAGGTTACTGTCAGCGCTTTTTATCAACTTAATGCAAAGTACCGAATATATTACAATTCTACTTATTAAATGTATTACGTAGAGTTGTAAATAGAGGTGGAAAAAATGTTTGGATAATTTTACTTACTAAATTTTATTTATTGACAGATCTGAAAGCCTCGGAGTTAAAATCAACAGTAATAATATTTCTTGAAAAAGTATTTTTGATGAACTGAAAGATTTAGTAGCTGTAGAGCAGTAGAACCCCTCCTCAATTTATTCGAATTTTTGGATTTTTAAAGGATATAAAAATTCAGTAAGAACATGCTAATTCGTAACGGGCAAGTAAAATTGGGTTTCCCGGCGCCAGTTTGGTGGTCGGGAAACATGCCTGTCTGCGTATTTATAATGTTAAGCTTGCTTTTGCTGAAGGAACATTCACCCTTCAAAAATTCCTGTGTAATGGAAAATTTGGACGAAGGACTCACGAGGATAGGTGGAACAAACATCACTTGGAGAAAGTATATACGAATTGAGCTGGGAGGTGAGGAGCCGAAAAATACTCAATGTGGTGCAAGACGTTGAGAATGTGCGGAAGCAAAGTAACAGAATGGTTCTAGACGTTGAGAGGGCGAAGAATTTGTATCTTAATTATAAAAATATATAAATTAATTATTCACTTAAAGTATTATCGTATGTTTTATCTGGTTTTCTATATGTGTTGAGTAAAGGAGAAAATGAGGGAGGGTTGCGAAACTATCAAGACATTAGACATTATCTTAGAATCGTTGGATGCCACATGTGGTCAAAATTACGTTCAGAACTTCTTCACTTATATTGTAGTCATGATTAGTATTATGTATTTTATGTAGCTCAGTTGCAATACCTTTTAATTTTAATATTCATCTGACTTCAAGATAAATATAATTCAATGATAACAGCCAAATACGTCATAAATAATTAATAACATAAAAAATTAACACGACGACGGGTGTAAAATGGATTTTGTAGCACTGTAAATAATTGCCATACACTGCAAAAAAATTGTAATATAAGCTAGATATTCATAATGCTATATTTGTATTACAGATACAGAATAATAACTTAAAAACTATGATATATTTTGGATGTTATTAAATTATTTCTGACTAATTTGTCTGTTTTCATTTATAATGTTTTATTTTTTATCTAATATTTTAAATCTTACAAAACATTTTCAACTAGAAGTATCAGTTTTTAAGTGAAAAATTTGATCAAATATGGTAACTTTTGTTTTTCAGATTACTTTACACAAAGTTAAAATAGTTTGAAGTTAGATTTGGTGACTGTGTGAGATAGTAAACACAGACGAGTAGTAATCGAGGTACTCTTATTCTCCTAATTGCTTTCAACAAGACTATTTAATCCACTCCGAAATCATTAAACTTTAATGTTACAATTCTTATACGCCGTCTCTGTGGGACACGCAGAATATAAACAGGCACTTGGTACTGGAACTAATTACATTAAAAATTCGTTACACACGCCCCTCTTTCCGCCATCGAATGTAGTTCGACGGGGGACGTGCGAAGCATTAAAGTCCGTCACCTTTTAACGACAGCCGTCCTGCCGCCATTAGGAAAGCAGTCACTCCAGCATTTTTATGCCCCGGTGACAACGGTTTTAAAATGTCCGTGTCCTAAGAATATGAGTTCGGGCCGGCTTTTAGTGCATATATGGCGACCAGGTTAGTGTTGGCGCCATTAGGCCTGCGCATGCACAGTACGGTCGTTCCTAGTTCCACGGGGTTCGAGGGAGGGAATGGGGTTTACAGGAGATGGGAAAGGGGTGAGAGGAAGTTGGGGGATGTCCCGCGGGGTACAGACACACCAGCAACATGACAGCCAACCTCGTAAAACTAAATTAAACCAGCGTTAATACAAGCTTATCACCACGCTTAATGCAAGATTATCGCCTTAAGTTAGAGCCCTGTGGGACCATCATCCGAGCCTAGGCACGGAAAGTGGTTCTGTCTCTGGGCGAGTGACTGTGTGTGTGTGTGTTTGAGAATGACTTCGTTGCGGAAGACGTGCGTGAGAGCATTGTTGCATATTTCTAGTAGAAAGTCCCAGCACCTGAACTTTCAAGCAATTTACTCGGAACAAAGGAAGTCACTCGAGTATATTGCAAGAAAGCAGTGTGCTTAATAACGCCACCACAACGATAATATATGCATATAACTGCTGTTTGCAAATCATTTCACTGGATTTCTCTCTCTGAGAAAAACAAATTTTAATTCGGTAAACGTATTTTAATTTATTCTTTTTATAGCATTAATATTTCTGTCAATTAACAATTTAACTTAAAATTACAAATTAAATATACACCAGGCATCCGAAAATTTTCACAACTCAATTTTTCTTGAGAGCTCAGGCGGCTTTAAACTAACAAATTAAAAAATATATGTGCCATTAACCCCAATCAGTTGTGAACAGGCAGTAAGACGGTATCCTGAAAGATAAATGTCTCATACTCTCCTAGTTTGCCGACATGATTGTGTCCCAAAAGCGTAACTGTACGACGAGCAGTGATTTAATTTCACGTTTCACTCTACAAAACAGCTACCGAGACATTCGAGTCCTCTAAAATGACTTTCGACGATAGTTTTTTAAGTCGTGTAAAATTGCTAGAGTAGTTTAAGCATTGTAAAGAAGAACAGGTATCGCTCGAGGACAATGATACATGAGGGTGCCACACCTCAAGTTCATGTGACGGACACATTGAAAAATTCGTCATCTCTTGCAAACTAACCATCAGCTCTCGTGTATCACTGAATCTGCAGAAAGTATCGCCAAGACTAAATATAGTGCGAATGACAAAATCAAAACTGAAAACAATGCTCGTCTCGCTGCACTGCCAGGCGCCCGTTCACACGACAGCAGCCGTAGTTAAGTTCCCAGGAATAAAGCAAATTCTATTTCTCAGCCACTCTGCGTATTCACCCAATTTGTAGCCGAGTAACTTTTATTTCATAAAATAAAAAATTTATATGAATGCTCATCGCTTTGATGACCTAAACGGCTTTCAATGGATTGTGACACGCGGGTAGAAGAACATTCAAACCCGAGACTTCATATGGTTGCATATAAGTTCACTGCATTCTACTTAAGTGGGGAAAGCTCAACCATTAAAACCTTCATCTTAAAGTTAATTTTTTGTTAAACCAGTCTCTAAACTTTTCTAACGTGCAATCGTACACATTACAACCAGCACAGATTTTCACATAGAAGCGACGATTTAATCAGAAATTTAGGAGAAATATTTATTTTATCATATATACTAAAATGCCCACTACAAATCATTGTAAAAAAACTTGTGTATAGTTTATTTATATTTAATTCAAAAATTCAAGTCTTTGAAAATGAATGGTATTTACATAATTGAACTCAAGCCTGTCTCTGAGAGACCAACTCCAAAAGTTACTATTTTCATTATGATTTATTTTTCAGTCCTTCGTCTCATAGTTATCAACACACCTTTCGCTATTTTCGTCTTGCTGAACCTTTAACATACACGATTAATTGTCAATTTTTCTGATATTATGATGACTTCCGTACTCTTTATATTAATCTGCCTTAGAACGTTGCCATCAGCGATAATCAAACCAAAGCGTCATTTTTGATTATAATTCTTAACAAACGTGTCACATTTTATTACTGTATTAATTATCTCACTTTTCACCACGTCAACTAATTATAGAGTTTTACAAAGCATTATATAAGTACGGCATGCCTTTAATTAATTATGTTTTTTCCATTGCAGGCCATAAAAAATGTATATATACTTGGGTCAGGATTTTAAGAAAACTAATGTATTCCTCTATACGGTCAAACCATACTGCAATACAAATAATTAATAACCTCTAAATACATATAATACAAAACATTCAAAACATATAAGAACAATACGAAAACATTGAAATATGCAGCGATTTCAAAGACATTGCATTTAATATTTAAAGAGGAAAATATAGAAATATGTTAGACGTGAACTGTAGAGATTACGATAGTAAGAATTATTTAAAGATATAAATTGTAGGACTTACAGTACACAAAGAAACTCGATATAAGCGACATTCTCATCAGATACATTATTAACTAATTCTGATCAACATGCACGGAGATGAACATCCTATATATATATATACATATACAAATTTTGTATTTGATATATATATATATATTGAGAAACATAGGAAAATGTCTATGTATATTCGATGGAATAGGCACTTTCTGCCAATTAGTGGCTCTTTAAGGATAAATTGTGCGCAATATTTTCTTGAATATTGTCAACCGCCGACCTCTGTAAAAGAGGAACATCAAAGAGTTTTAGTGCACAACTGGTTTTAATACGAATTGAACTTCAATTAATTTCCAATTGATGAGAAGTCTCGTTATTAGCTACGATATGAGCAAAGTGGAACTGACAAACCCATTTAAAGTATCTGTGACCAATTAGTGAAACCTCTCTACAAATATGCCTTTTAATATGGAACTCCCTTTGCTGACTATAATTGGTTCTCAGAATTTGTGATATGGAATGATATTGGACTGAAATTCAATCACTACACAAAATGTAATTCAATAGTATTTTCCGTGTGCCACGGCGAATTATAAGATGACAATTATTGGCATTCGTTCAGAATTTAATGTTATATGCTGCGCACTTGCAGTTTCAGAATGTATGTAAAACCCTTTTAATGGCTACCGATCCTTTATAAGCTCCGTTAAATATAAATTCTTTGAATTTTTGTGTTTGATATTTATAAAATTTAATTTCCTTGATATCTAAATTTTCATGATAAGTGTGTTTTAAGGAATTAACAAATTAGACAAAACTATCATCGTTGCTTAAATAATTAATTTAAAGCAAACTTTTTGGGGTTAATTGTTATAATGATAAGGAAATTACCATGATTTTATCAAAGAAAACAGTTATGTTTGACATTATTAATATACTTCATAATTTATATATTTTGATGACAGTTAGTGATTATTATTATTATTTCTCATCAATAGTCGATGATTTTATAGCGAAAATTTGTTGAAATACATTACTTTAAAAAATTCATAACTAACGGAGAATATCTTCCACACATCGTGTTGAATCTGGTTACATTACTCACAGAGAGTTCATTTCAGAGTTCTAACATGGTTTGGTATTTATAAGTTTATGCATTAATAAATTATCACAAGTTCACTTACAAATATAACAAATTTACTTATTCGGTCAAAATAATATGAGGTTAACAGAATTTGATCGGATATTGATACCTATAAGTTTATTACACGTTAAGGAATTGTAAAAGGTACTAACGATTATAGTTTTGAATAATAACACGATCGTCAGCAAGTACAGAGTAATTGAACGAGGTCAACCACAAATATCTCAATGTTAATTTATTTTCAAAATTAGTGGTGCAATTTTATGTAGGATAAAAGTTCTGCTTCTGTATATATGAAAATAAACCAAAGACGAAATCCCAATTAACATATTTTCCTGACACCTATTTTCCCAAGAAACTAAATGTGTATAGAATACAATTTAACTAGATTTTTAAGAAAAGGTGACCAGAAAATCCTTTTTATATCCAATAGGTCGTCAACATGAAATTTATTACAGAAGTATTATAATCACAAGGCGGAGCTTTTCATCATTGACTTGCAAAATGTAACCTTACCGCAGAAGGCTTTTATTTTCTCTGGTTTGAGTAGTGAAAAAGAACTGGGATGATGAAAGCTAAAGAAAAGCAATCTCAGTCATTATAGCTTGAAAACGTGTAACGTATCAGAATATTTCTAGCTGATGTGTAGTGTGGAAACAAGTAAAATACTGAATAAATATTTTAAAATCAAAGATTTCGTTGGACGTTCCATCGGTCAACTCCGCCATCGTCATGAGAAATTGTGACGCGGTGCGTTTTGATTGGTGCAGTGCTATTGAATTGGTTATTTCTTGGGCAGCGAGATATGACGGACCATAACTTTCTTCTTTTGTTTCACTTTACTAAAATAAAGTCAAGAAAACCGAGAGCTTTTGACCTCGTATAAAACAGGAAACACAGCCACCAAGTGCCTCGAAATACGGTTTCTGTTCCAATTTTCTCTTGAATCCTAACAGGCGTCTCGTAATACTAAACGTTCTCGCCACTTATTCGTAATTGAGTGGCTATTAGCTAAACAAAACAGCAGGAAAAGTAACCAATTTTATTTAGAAAAAATTATTATAAAATTCAAATACATTAAATTTTTCTAAGCTCTCGGCTTTATATTAGGAAGCTATATGGCTTAAATATTAACATGTGAAATGAAAAAATCATTTGAAACTGTACTTCCGTTATTGGATTTATTTTTCAAATTATCCGATTAACAGACTATCTCTACTTACTTATATTTATAGCACTATATTTTATTAACCCTAGATTAACATAGCATTGAAGAGAATTTGTGGCTTCTTATTGGTGCTATAAAATTAAACACATATTTGAGAATTCATTGTAAACTGTGAAAAATTTTATTCCGTTCAAAGAGTAACATATATATATATATATATTTATGAAATTACCTATAATTTATACGAAACCAATGAAACATTACATCATGTAAATGCAATCCTCTGTAGCGATCCTGACGCGGAACCTGTTGCACAAATGTTGAGAATTTTCAGGGGACGTCCTCACACAGAAGCTGTACTTAAAGTTGAAATTGTTTTGTGTGTCCCACGAATATTCTGAGAGCAAACTTCGTCCATTTATTAGCAAGTAGGTCCACATGTAATCGCAATAAAATGTGCACCGGCAGCCTTGCAAATAAAACATTAAGATATTTAATTCTATAACAATGTTTATAATCTTAATAAAGAGCATTTACGTGGAAACCATATTCACTCCAGAATATATTGAATGAAAGATAACCAATATCTGTACTTAAAAGAGCCAATATGGAACTGGGGTAAAATAACAATGTGTAAGAAAACGATACGAGAAAATTAAAATTGCTCAAAGATGTAAATAACATAATGGTAGTTAGAATAGTATAAAAGTTTCCTTAAATTTGTAATTTGAGTTTAAACCAAGCCAACTACAACCACAGTTATAAAACCTGACCAAATTCATTACCTGTTTATAGACGTGACAAGGTATTAATGAAGGCAGACAATGTCTCTCAATAAATATATTGTCACAGATAAAAAAATAAGAATAATGACGCGAAAATAATACCTTGGCATCAAAATGATATATGGGTAAACAAAACTTGAGGTTTGATTGCGGTTGGTCTAAAAGAGGGAAGAAGGTCAAACAGAATAATATTAAACAATTAAGCCTAAGGAAATCCGGGCAGCTACTAATTTGTAGTTTATTAAACTGAATATAATATATCAATATTTTTATTGCGTAGTCGATCAGTACGTAGATATTTATAAATTGATTTCGGATTTAAGTTATTATCTGTGATGTTTCGATGATCGACACCGTCTTTTTTTTTCAGTGTGAAGAAGGTGACGGTGCCTGCCATCGAAACGGGACTGATAATTATTTCAACCCGGTTGGAAACCCAAGGGGATTTATACACGCTATTATTCGAGAAATACTTCGTTCATAGATAGTTTTTAATTTCATTAACAAAATTACGTTGGCGTTAATAACCGTTGTAAGCATAGATATCGAATACCTTGAACACATGAACACGTAACGCCACCGTAATTATTTTGGATACGGCAGTCCTATTTTGTCGTATGGATTTAATTTATTACTCGTTATTTCGATACGATATCATTAAAAATCCTTATTTGTGCCATACAGATTTTTAAGATTAAACTATTTCTATTTCAAGGGTCCACGAAGGGCGGATATAAATAAGAGGTGAGCAGACCAGCCAGGGTCGGATTTTACAGGAATCGGATGTGGGAACTTTTAACGAGTCCCTAGTGGTGCTAGCAGATTGCGAGTTATTCGTCCCGAGGGTAACGGTGTAACCCTCAGTAACCCACGTGCATTCATTACAAGGAGCCACGTGCACAACCCTTGACCGCCAAGAGAAGTTATGCTCATAACCGAGCACAGGGATAAGTCCTTCATCGGAAAGCTTAATACTACGTCTCCTGACAACAGTGGGCAAAGAGATTAGCAAAGACATCGGCAAGGAATTTAAGTATAGCATGTTTATAGTTCCCAAAGGAAGATTGATTGAGATCCGTTGATAGTGGCTAGGGGAAGTACAATCTTACACCTCTTACACAGATACGTCAGATCAAATTGCACGTTTCAAACTATACCGCAATATGGAAAGCAAATATTTCATTAATATTACAAATAAAAATGAGAGTTGCAGTGAATTTATGTTCCGCATGCAAATTTAAATGTTTTGACGCATTCCGACGACAGTTTTTACACATTTCATCACGACCCTTAAATGAAAAGGGGGGGTGGTGGAAATATTTATTGAAGGTAAAATTCTACTCTTGCTTATAATTAATATAATATTATAATGAAATGAGATGAAAACAAACATTAACCGTAGTCAACAACGTTAAGCCTACAATTTTTGTTACAGATTCAGACAGTGTTGACGTGTTACAGATAATGTACTAAAGTTCATTACGAGCGTTGTTTGTAACTCTGTTAAAAATATATAAAAAAAATTAGATCTTGTTTTATTCCTCGGAATAGTCTCCTTTCTCGGCTATACACTTGGCCCAGCGAGATTACAAGTTTTTTTAATCCATTCCAAAAAAAAGTTCTGAAAAATACTGCGTCACGTCTTCGATCACTACCTCGTTTGATAAAAAATTCTTCTCACTAAGTCAAATTTTCAAATTCGGAAAAAGAAGAAGTCAGTTGGTGCTAGGTCTGGTAAATAGGGTGGATGAGAAACTTTCGCCATTGAGAGTGCTGCTGTGTGCGCTTTCAAACGTTTCAAACGATACAACAGAGCAGAATAATAGAACCCAGTTGTGGTTGTGCCATTTCTTACGATATCTATGAATATTATATCCTGAGAATTTCAAACGGTAGCAGTCATCGCCTGTCTTCCCCTTTTTCGGTGCATTTTCACCAACCTTTGTCCATACTTTTGATTTTTTATTGGTCTCTGAAGAGTAGTATTGGATTCAAGTTTTATCGGCGGTTACGAATCTGCACAAAAGATTCGTGTGGGTTACGCCTGTACGTTGCTAGATACTTCCTTGAAATGTTCTTCCGATTCCGTTCCTGATCGCGGTACCCATCACCCACAAAGCTCATGGCCAGTTTTTCGTGAGTTATGAAATGCATTCGTGTATTTGAAAAGTCAACGACATCCTCTACCTCACGCACTTTCAGAGTGCGATCTTCCAATACGATATCTTGAAAACTTGCTCCGGCCATCCATTGGAGATCACCACTCAGTACAACTTCGAAAAAGTTCATCTTCTTTGCTTCTTCAATCTCGTTTAAACTCATTAATCCAGAAGTAAGCGGTCTTGTATGCTGATGCAGACTCAATATTGACTTAAATTTGGTTTTATTTGTGCAGCTGTCCACCCACCAAAATGAAACTCTTTAATGACTTGTTTCTTTTTATTGTCTCCGTCTGACTCTACATCTAACACTATAGAAGGCTGCCAACAATAAATTACGAATGTTTAAAACTTTCAGGAATATCTTTGAAAGGATCATGTTTACCAACAATGGGGTTAAAGTGAAAATTTTCCCGCTGTTTCTTAAAAACTTGCCAGACTTCTCGAAAAACCGCCGTAGATGTGATGCCTCAAAGGTATGCTAAAATATTACGTGTCCACTTTCAGGTATTAAGAATTTAGAACAGAATAATAAATCACGATAGTAATTATAGTTTATTTTCTTTAAAAGTGGCCCAAATATAAAATTTATAAGCGTTTTCATTGTTAAAAATAAAATAAAAACACGTAACATATCACAACCAATGTGAACATGCAAATATTTACATTGCCAGCTTCTATTAGCCTTCATTTCAAGAATTGACATTCAGTTCGTTTTAACAAAGGTTAAAAGCGCTCACGTCAACGCAAATGTTAGCTTATTTTTTCGACTGCCGAGCGTCAACAGAAATTGAACACGCTGTTCCCGGGAAAATATTGCCGAACTGATGAAAACCAATTAGTTTACAGAAGCTAGTTTACTGCCTGTTATTATTCATTTGTGTATACACAATAATCTGTTCGAATTACCCTTGCAGCTTACAAAAGTATCCGTCTCCATCTTTGAATTTAAATACAAATATTTTCAGAAGCTATGAAAATAGGGTTCGAAAATTAATCTAGGAAATCATAGAAATTATTAAACAAAATTACAGTAATATGTTTCTACAGAATTATCTTATTTAAATATATACTAAAGCGAAGAATTTAATTATTATGCATAAACTTAAAAAATATTATTATCTATATTGTAACTATTTAACTAGCTGTTAATTATTAAGTTGTCATTGGTGTCCAATAGTAATTGTAACAAAATTTTAACCAGTTCATGTTTATCAGCATATAATCTCCCTCAAAACGTTTATTGTATTACGTCGCTTTTGTACGTAATATATTCAATATTGAAAATTTTATTATGAAAGTCTTTAAAATTTATTTTTAAATTAATCTACTCATTGAATTCAGAAGTTATATTTATCTGGAAAAGATAAACCATTATAAATCTATGTAATACGTTTGATCGTGGAGAGGGATTCAATTTTTTTTTAAATTATTCTTATTTTAAAAATATATTTCTCTGTTTTTGCGAGAGGTTTGCGGGTTTCAATACACGTTGAAGACGTCTGACCAACTAAAAACCTGTTGGCATCCCAAACTTTATTATGCCTCCAACGAATGGCAAGTTTAAAGTAATTCGTTACGTCCATAGCTTGCGAAAAAATCAAGCAAGAAATAGAGAACAGAGTATAACGATTTTTAAAGAAGTTGGTTCCACGTCTCCGAAAATGACAGGTAGATTGCATAACCAAAGCTAATTAAATTTCTTTAGGAAAAAACGGAGATTCTTTAATAGAAAACAGGTATTCGAGAGCAAAAGAGTTAAGGTTAGTAGAAGTGTGTTGCTGAAAGAGTAGATGTAAGGGGCTCAGAGTAATAGAAGGTGAAGTAATGTAAAATACAAGGTTTTAAACTTTTACAGCTGAATGCATTTGACTCTGACTTAAGGTTTTGTGATCTCTAATTAGATTCATTCATGTAAACATCATCACACATTGGATGCCGTAATTCTAACGTTGTATCAATTCACAGCGTCTATTCCGTACTTTATCAAGGGATGGAACCCTAAAATATTTTAAATATTTTCATAACGCGTCTCTTAATGATTACAATTACTGTAGTCAGTCTGTTCAATATCGAATAAAACCTTTAGTTGCAACATCAATTATTCTCTATTTTCAGCTTGAATATATTATTAAGCTATAAGGAGTGATTGGTAATTCATTTCGAACGAAACACCGAAAAAAAAGGTTTACTGAGCTTCCTATGACCTTATTATACTGCACCAAATTAGTTTTAAAAACAAAACCACCATTTTACGTAGATCGATTATCATATTATGAAATTTGAGCTGATATTTAAGTTCAATATCGAATCAGTTTTCTTGAAGTAAACCTCCTTCTTATTAATATTTTTTATTCCTTATATCGTCATAGTACCAAATCATTCTAACTTCATTGTTATCCTGAGTTATTTTCGAGCAGATAAGGGAGACGAAAGAAATGTCTTGAACCGTTTCAGGAGAAAAATAAAATTTACTTAGTATATTTAGGTGAAAAAATGTTAACTGTTAAAACATAAATTAATTTATTATGTCAGATTAGAATTATTTTTAATTTTCCCTTCTTTATTTATTCACAAATCAATTACATTCATCTGCATAAACATAACGGTCGTAACAAAAGTTTCGTTATAATTGAATTGCTAGACAATGTTTTTTTCTGAAAAAGGTTTAAACCGCCGAAGAGCTTTAAAAAGGACAATAAAAATTTTAGTTTTGAAATTCAAATAAAGCACTTAGTGGAATGAGGTGGAGCAAATCTCTGCGGGGTGGAAAATAAAGTTGTATTTGTGACTAAGGAAGTAAATCTTGTGTGACATTTCTAGCTCTGTACTTGACCGTAATAAGTTTTGATATTCTCAGTTTACAGGATTTTCTCATTTATCTAAAAAAAATACTGCAGATTATCAATGCAAATTCCTAAAGTATATGTTTACTAGCAAACACATCCAAGCTTAGAAGCTTAGAAGAACCATCTTATTAATTAACTGGGTGTCTGGTGTTGCCCGGGAAATCATTTATATTATCCCGCTGCAGTATTTAATTCGACAATATGTACTATATCAACACGAAATTAAACCATCCGATGGATCGTCACATCTTTAAAAGTTACCCTTTCAGACCCCCTGTTATCTTCAATCGTAGATTGTTGTTTTTTAAATTCACGTCATATTCAAACACGCTTATTCTTAAATAAGTTAACTATAAAACCATCGAAATATAATTAAATATTTGCATAAAATTACTCTCAACTTTAAAATCACGTTCATTAATACGATTTCCAGTTATTAAACCCCAAACTGTGAGAATATTTCTGTCGCAATAAATACTGTATTTTTAAGAGAAGGGTGCAACTGTCATCTACGGCGATATCGACGCCGCACTTTGAACATCGGCCATGGTGGCTTTTTTCGAATGCTAGATCTTCACGGCTTCACCCCAGAGACGCGCACGACTCTTCAGTATTATCTTTCATGAAAGCAGATTGAGTTGTCCGTTCTACACGACTTTCCAAAGTTGTCTTCTATTTTGAAGAATTTGCAAAACAGAATTTAAAAATTGGTCTGTTACCGCCTTGGCTGTTGGACGTACTACGGCCATTATTGTTACTTAGTATCGTTTCTATTAGGAAATGCCCAATGAAAGACACAAAATTGGCCAGAGAAGGTCTTTCCGAATAGCGTTTTATAAAATAAAATGGTTAAAAATGACAAAGAAACCTTAAGAGTGTTTTCAGGTATTACAATACAGCATACACAAAATTTCATACTTTAATGACAACAACCGTCAGCAATTATTTTATCCCCATACGAAGGATGAGCAACAATTTACTAAGAAATAAACAGATAACGTATTTATTTTGAATGAGAAGCTTAATATGAGCAAAAAAAGTTGTTTCACACAGTACAGAATTAAATTAGGTCAGTTTGGTAGCAATTTCAAGAGCACTTAATTATTAAGATTGCTGACGCTGTGTTAAATAAAGCATTTACCAGCACACCATATTTTAGAACTGAAACTACTTCAAGAACAATGGTTCATTTTTACTAAACAGTTACCTTTCTCATTTTTCTTTCATCATATATATTACAAATCGTTCACATCGGAAAACTTGAAGACGTTATCCGTTATTCACGCTACGTTTTCTAATCAGAGAAATAGATCTAAACCGTGCTCCTTCGCATAGAAAATTTATTTCGTGAGATTGGTGTGTACATTATTCGTACACTGTTGTTATGGAAGAAAACTCCTGGTAAGATTAGACCCTTACCACCATAATACACACAAGCCACGTGCAAGGTAGTCTCGAATGCATAATGTGTTGGCAGTGACAGGCTTTAACAGGGTGCATGAAATATGGCTGCTTCAGTGCATGGCTGCCCTTGCTTATTGCGTGCGATACAAGGCCAGGGTGCCGCATGCAACGTGAAGATACACGTGCCTCCAACAACCATTTCTGTATTCCTAAGGGCACTCAAAATGTAATTCCAGCCATACTAAAGCATACAATACTCCCGAAAGCAGCGACTTCCAAACCATTGCCGTTCCATTCATTTCTACTTCATTTGTCTGATTTCCCGGTCTGAGTTTCAATTCGTGACCAGTTTCAGAAATATAATTTTGAAATTCGCAATGATAAATTTTCTTTATCTGGTCACCAACAAAAATCTTACAGTATTGGTTTCCATCTCCATCTATCTGAACATCGTAACAGTGAATCACTTCTTTGGTTCAGGTTTAAAAGCAAATATTTACTCCTATAAGTAGATTCAACACGTCTTATTCAACTAATGTATACTCTTCATTGTAATGTCTCCCAGTAAAGCGTTTATTACGAGTTGGAAGACTTAAATTCGTGGTTTTCAATTTTCGGATTTTAATGTTAATTTCACGGCTTCGCTCTGACATGCATTGATTCTCGGGAAACGATTTTTTTTTACTGTCTATATTGGGATACATTACTTTTGTCTCATCTAATTACATCTAATTCTTTTTGTTAACCAATCCACACTACTCAATTACAGTTAGAAAGATATGGTAACCGTACTAGAATTGTAAAGTAATATATCCTCAGAAAAGGAAAATGTTTAATCCCTCTTAATGCTTCCATTATTTCTGAAATTTAAAGCAGTGAAAAACTGCTTGAACTTTCATTTCAACCTGTGAAAAAATCTTTAATTCTAAATGAATACTGCGAATAAAGTTATCCACGGGGAAGATAACTTAACAATTAATAACACTTTACTATAATTAAAAATATTATAATTTTTGTATTGAAATAACAGTTTTCATTTTCTTCTAATTATTTTCTTTCGTCAGATTTTATTTCTGTTCTATAGTACTAGGCTTCTGGAGCATCATGGTAATGTGACGTGGCATTTAGGTATCTGTTGGTGTGCGAGACAAGTAAACGGCCGAAAATAGGGGAAACTTGCACGATCAATTGTTTATTGGAGCAGACTGACGAGTCCTTTCCCAGCCTAAATAATGCTTGGCGCTATCAAATGAAATGTGGGCAGAAAGGCCAAAACTATACCTGGCCCAAAAACTCAAAAACCGATGTCAAATAAATAAATTATTCTTAATTATATACAATCAAAATTTATTTAATATAAATAAAAATAAATCCATTATTTTAATTTTCTATTTTATTCACAAGACTATATATTTTACAGGGAATTTGGGTCTGGTAGTAGAGACATGTCGTTTTAAAAAATCTGTTTCGGTCAGACAAAGGATTATGGAAATCCTCTTCCTCACCAGCGAGTGTTCAATGTCAAGGTGTCGGTTGTCGGGCAGAGTGTTCAGCGTACAAATGAAGTCTAGTTTCTCGTCCTCGGCGAAATATTTAGTACCTCATGACCTATAATCCTGATCTACAGACCAATGTCAACAATATGCCCACTCATGTTGGACAGATCATTTCAACAATCTCACCACCCACCGCAACTGTCCTCTGATGACCATTTTCTATACTTTAACTTTTTCACGCCATCTGCAGTGTTCACATTTATTTTCGCGAGCCTGTTTAGGTTTCTTTCATGCACCCCCGGAGTCATCATCTATATTCTAAAAATCTTATTGGACCATCTTTTTCATTTGCTTGGCAGCTAGTACGTAGCCCAAACCAAGGAGGTCCATCATTCAGATACTATTCATGTAATATATTATTTAATTAAAAATCATTTTAGTCTCCTAAACGTAATTTTGAAATATATAGACATTGATTATGCTTTTACAAATTTGGTCATTAATTAAATGTACAAATGATAACATGTATTCGTATGCTCGGTTTGACTTCTTTAGGAGAAAAATATAAAGCTATAAATGTGTGATATTACTAGAGTTCTCGGCTCAAAAGCAACGCCAGTCTGAAGAGAAGATTAAACGAAATGGCCGTCATGGTGTTGAATGGAGTTGATCTTTTAAGTTTCGTCTAGATCGAGTATTAAATCAGCAAAGGTTCTTTAAATTTAAGAGGTTTCAGATCCCATTTCAAAGACATTTACATTTATGGACTGTATATTTTTCCTAGAAAATACTTGTTTAAAATGAGAAATAGTTGGTGGAGGATAAATTCCGCAAAAACGTTCGTACCGCGACCTAACAAACATCCCGCCAACAGCCACAATTAATCATAGACGCACTCACCCACGGCACCGTAACCAAGGAATTCAATTTATATGGAAATTCTTATATATAAAGCAGAAAACTCGTGAAGAACGGCGCAGAGTGTCGGGAATGGAGCTACAAAAACCCATTAAGAATGAGGGAAAAGATCAGGTATTTTAGAAGGTTGAATGCGTCCAGCAAGCGAATAAATATGATTAAAATTCAGATTTTAAGCCGAGCTCTTCTGCTGCGCCACTCCCACTTCACTTTTAATTTTGGCCGAGTTGAAGGGTTAGACAGGATTACACTTTAGCGCTTTAGCGGAATGTATTAACTCCCCCATAATGAGAACTAATCGAGTTCTCGTTTGCAGACCACAGAGCTCTAAAACTTGGCCCGAAGTCTGGGTATTATGCGCCCTGCCAGGGCTTAATGATATCCTGGCTGGGGCATTTAAAATTACTGCTCGGTATGAAGCCACTCTACAATTGCAAGATAACACAATTTCTGTTAGTACTACCTGCTACTTTGCGAATCAAAAGCAGATGTTTACCCCAACGTTTACCTGCATTTAGGGAGTCGAAGTAAGCTAGTGAGCAATTTTAATGCCATATCACCGTTCTCAAGCAAAAACCTATTTACTTATCGAATTAAACTTGACGTTCAGGTCCATTGATACAACGAGAGTTTTCAGATAGTAATTTATAGCAGTTCTCAGCCTCATGTAAAATAGGAACTGTAGGCCAACATAGCGAAAATTGGACTAGATAACAGGCCTACTGTACTCATAAAGGAACAAAAAATTTGATATTCCAATTTAAAATTCTTGGCATCGCCAAATGTGACTAGACGGGTTGGAATTTAATGGCAGGGTATTAATATGAAATTTTATACTAGCGATATTTTAAAAAGTCTATGCCGTGATTACTTGTCAAATATATAGCGTCGATCCAGTACTTTTTTGACGCCCGCGAATAAATCTATTTCGTCTGCTGTTTCACATGTTTACTAATTCTTGGAACTGTTTAATGAAAATTTCAATTAGTTTCTGATCAGAATATAAGCAAATAGCTAACAAAATGAGACAATACTAAAAGCTAAATTCGACTGAGGCAACATTTACTCGCTTTGTTCCTTTCCGCTCTGAAGAATGTAAGTACACATTTGAAAATCCAATTTGTTTCCAGCAGAACAGATTAAAAATAGGGAAGTCGATGGCAATGACCAGGTCGTGAAGCGATCTTTAAACGCCCAGCTACAAAAGACTCGGCAAATTAAACACGAATTGCATTTGCAGTAAATATGAAGTGATGCGAAGCAGCTGCTCAGTAAAACGTGAAATTTCCCCACACGTTCAAAGGCTCCGACAGAGAACCATAACTTCCACATTACTTGCGTAACTAATCGAAATCATTTGCTGTTTTGAAAGCTTGCCCATAGGAATCAGAGTTCATGCATCACTAGTAATCAGTTCACTTAACAGTTAACGTTAATCGAAACCATTAAAAAATGTCTACGTTTTCTCAGGTAAATTGAGCAAGGTGAGTGGCAGAATGAAACTCAGCGACTTCTATGAGGTTTATCCTATACGAGTGGTAAAATATGCTGGTAGAATTCTCAGATTTTCTTCTCATTTTTTTTATTTTTCTCAAAAGATTCTTATCGTAACAATTTAAATAATAAAAATTATTAATATTTTTATTTTGAAAACCATAGTTTTACTGAAATTTTGTCGTATTCATCTCTACCAACGTGAAGTAGCATTCTCTCTTATTACTCCCCGAGATAAAAAGTATGACGTAACTTGACTTTTAGAAATGTAATACGTCCAATCTTTTTTTAAAAATTGCAAATATAACATTTTGTAGAAAAGAAAACTATTTCACCACACCGGGTTTATTTTATCCAAAAATTATACATTTGTATTCTTTGGTATTATGAATAGAGCTTCTGCTCGTATTATCTAAACGCTAACTTAATACAAAGGAAGTTAATTAGGTTTAGACTTATTCATTCGTATTAGAAAGTTTTAAAAGAAAACATGTCGCTATCAACAGATGACCGATGATTTTTTATTTCCCAATAATGCCTCTCCTTCAAAAAGACATTAATACAATATTTCATATTACTCTTCTCGAACACAGAAAATTGAACATTGCCCAAGAGTAACAGGTAAAACATAATCTGCAGAGAATCTTGGTTTCCTTATAACTAACCATTCAAAAATGTGTTTTAATCCAAATTAATGTGTATAACTGCTGAAACGTGAGGTTTCCATTTTAATTTAATCATGGCATATAGAATATATAATTAAATATTTCATGTGGAGTTAAAATATAAAAAAATAATATAAAGAAGAATATAATGATACATTAAATTTTTTAAGAAAAACAAATATGCTTTTGTGACTTTTAATTTGCAGCAGGTGTGCCTCATACTAAATCTTCAGTGCTAGTAATGAGCTCGTAAAGTGTTAGGCAGCAATCTCCTTCTTCATCCTTGCGTTAAATTATTTCCCTACATTACAAGCCGAAAAAAAACACCCTGCAGGTAATGAAATGTTTAATAACGTGTATCATTACAGGCAAAACAAAATAAACAAGCAGATATATTGCCGAGCCGTTATTTCTGAAGGTATATTCATTTTGTGGACCGTATTTGTTGATCCTGTAAGGGTTTAACAGTTATCTACGTGGTATTTAATTTAATCTAAAAACTTACCAAAAATTATTTGACTAATTTTCAATTTAATTTGACAAACTTTATGAGACCCTAATAAAGAATTTCTATCACAACATCGTTTTGTATTGCGTGGGTGAGAACTAGAATATTATAACTTCTATTTATCAGCTTCTGTTCCATTTTTTTTAGATATTTATTATCTGACAAGACAAAGGCTGTAATCCTTTAATATTTGCCTGATTATAATCATTAAATTTAAAAACAAATATTAATCTAATACATAACATTAACATTAAATTTAATCAAATTTGAACTGACGTAAAATTATTATACAAGTTCTTGAACCCATACAGAAGCTAAAGATTAATGTGTAATTTATTTCAATGTTGCATATAAATTACTATTATGAAATTCAGAATATAATTATAATAAATTATCTTAACTGTTGCTAGATCAGTTGGTAGTTTCAGTTTAAGCCTTCATGCATTTTGCATTGCCTGAAAAAGTTAAGGACTTTGATGGTTGTTTTTCTAGTTGTGCGGAGTGAATAATAAATTTTTCAGTTATGACGTTTGACGTATGATACTTTGAAGTATTTACAAACGTGTCGTTTGATACATATAGATCATACGTTATATGGCAGTAAGAATGGAATCAAGAACACTTGTACTGAATTATAAATAGTCTCAAAAGAATGAACAATTTTAAAAGCGTCCCTTTCAATCCTCTGTTTGCTAAAAGAAAGTTATCATTACAACCACGGGTTATTTACACTTTTATAAATACTTGAATATCATATCAACTGTTCATGATTTTTATACTCCTTTGTACATTCTATAAAGCTTCTCACTATCGATTATAAAATTTCTCATGGCGTAATGTAATCAAACATGAATTATTCTAGTGTGAACTAGGTGATTGTCGAAGTGAGAAATGTTCTTGTTTGTAGTTGTATTGCACGCAAGAAGATATTGAAGGTTATGTCCATTTGCATAGAGTTAAGGCGAATGGGAATGGAGCTCAAAGTCGGAAGTAATTTGGATTTTATAGCTGTTTAACATCTTCAAGAGAAGCACGCCATATGCAGCTACTGCCTAACTTCATTAGCTACTACATTTAGTTCATACTACACCTTCAATACTTATTCGAATCAAGTACAGAGACGACCTTATATTTTGCGTGAATTTTCATCCACTATTATCACCATAAATTATTTTAAAACCACAGTAGTTTATAAATGATTTTTTTCAGTATAATCAATAACTTCAATCGTCAAATAAAATAGTACTTGATTAGTTACCTACAAGGCGTTTCCAGTGGGAGCAATTATGGTTTTCAGAGAATTAATGCAAAAAGCACAAACCATGCCACAAGTGCTAAGTCAATAATGAATGACGCCAAACTCTTACTGCAGTGCACTTACCTGGACAATAATATGTGACAACAATAATTCTATTGAGTGGCACTAAGAAGGGTTTCAAGGTCAAATCAACTCCCATTTGAAAAGAATTAGATGAAAGTATTTATATGTTTTGCTGAAAAAGTATTTTTGTTAACATTTTCGGTATTACTGTATACGTAAGTAAATTTGTGGTTAATGTATTTTAGAAAATGCGATTTTTTAAACATTTTACTCTTTATACAAAACATTATCATTATGAAAATTATTATATCTCGTAAAGTAAGTACTTATAAATAATTTTATAGTCTGACTACAAACATAAGAATGGCTTCTATGAATGTTCTTTCAGACATTGAAAAGTCCTACAAGGTCAAAAAAAAATTTTTTGTTTCTAATTCTTTTGTTGTGTGTTTCAGTTGCGACGTAACGATCAGAAGTGCATGTATCCTGGCCATTACTTCATAAGTTTATTATGATTCTAGCATTATTGTGGAAATTATTTGTCATTTTTCCTGCAATTTTTTATTGTCATCACTTCCACGTTTCTAGTAAATAACTGCGGAAAGTAAATTGATCATTTTTTCAAAAATATCAAATCATTCACAAATTATAAGAAAAAATCTTTTCGTGTCCAGAAATTGGAATTACGCCTCACACCCAACTAGTTTTATTTCTTTTCAACATCGACCCGTCGTTATTGAAAAATCCTACATGATCATTTCCGAACATAGACGTGATAACCATTATTTGTGTGTAAAATACATACGATAGTCATAAAGAAAACGTTTTTTCAGGTTGAATTTCTCATTTTCTTCAACAGAAATTTTAAAATAGTGAATTCATTTTAGTTTCATTCGAGGAAGGCAGCTGCAGAAGGGGATACCGGGATCTCTCGTTCCTCCCAACATCTAGATATTACCAAACGTATTCATAGCAGTGTATCGACAAGGGAGAAATGATGCCTAAGGAATTGCCTGAGACCTTCTAAGGGAGGGAAATCGTCAACTCTCGAAATTTAGATGCTGGAGTTGCAAGAGCGCATTCAAATAGGGTCAGCTTTGAAGTAAGTTATTGGAACGACGTAGGTTCCCGCAGGGGATCTCTCCCAGAAACTTCTCATTTACCAAGAGTTCAGATCGAGGTTGAATTTAGAGAGAGTGAATTTTAATTACACTAGTACAGTGTACAAGATTAAGTAAAAGTCGTTTCCTACACCAAGGGATACTGGGACCCATTTGAAAAAATATAGGATTTAAGAAAAAGTGAATTAGGTTTGGAAACACCACGCTGCGATTTTAAAACGTAAAACTTTGATATAACCGTACTCATTAAATTAGATTATATCCCCTTCATCTTATGTGATTTATCCGTGGATAAATAATTGTAATACGAAAGCCACCGAGATTGGTGTTGAACCCAGATTCTGTCTAACGTTATTGGCAGTGTTTCCACCTCTCTTAACATACCTGAGAATTAAATGTACTGTTCGTTAGATCATGCATGACATGTTTACTTGCGCATTAGGGAAAGAAGAAGGGAAGTGCAGTATTGTAGCGGCCTGGCGAAACGCCACTATCATTGTTAAACACATTAATAATATTCACATGAACTGGAAATGGAAATGGAGACTGCGACATCGCCTTTTTAATACACCTTAACTTATTATCTATTACATTTTATGGATGCTTTTCTTGACGTATCCTGAACTGACAACAATATATTTCCTAGAGCCAATGTTTCTGAATTGCTTTTACACTACCAAGTTGATTAATAAAACTCGTATTAATATAGTGAGCTCTTGTCTACCCCACGGAGTCGTCCACTGCGCATCGTAAACCTTATAGACTTATTTTCATTCACTGCGTTGTAGATTTATTCTATTGTATGAGCCATCATGCCGGTTAGGATGAAATTTCTATTCAGAACAGAGGTCGTGGAAGTGACTCCCCCTACGTTATCCACGTGTTGACCAAGAAATGATTAAACACTGTACGGGGACAATATATACCCAGGAAACTTCAGTTACCCACCTAGTAATTTTTATATAATAAAATATAGGAAAAATATTAATAATCTGAAATGTGTGTCCAAAACACACTAAATCGTAGATTTGTAAAAGTTTTATTTTTTCACCAGAAGTTGTTACAAGAAACGCTATGATTTAGATGTTTATTAACCTATATTTCTGACAATTTGTCAGGAGTATTTTTTATAATTAAGATAGTCAGATAAATAAAAATGTTTGTTTTAATGCTTTTGTTATGTATTTTAGTTGCGATGTTGCGATCAGGACTGCATGTATCCTGGCCATTACTTCTTATCATGCTGGTATTATTGTGTAAATTATTTGTCATTTTTCCTGCAATTTTTTATCATCATCACTTCCACGATTCTAGAAAATAACTGCGGAAAGTAAATTGCTCATTTGTTCAGGAATATCAAAGCATGCACAAATTAGAAAAAAACAATCTTATCCTGGCCAGAAATTGGACTTACGCTTCGCACTGGAATCTACAATTAAAAATACGAGGTCACATTTAAATGAAATAATACCGCGAGTCAGCTAAGTGGCTCAGATGAAGGGAGATAAACAAAGCCGATGCATTTGTGTAACACGTGTGAGGGGAATGCGGGGGAAGGAGATAACGAAACGCGTGTGCGTGTCGTAGGAGGCCTGGGCAGTGGCGTGTCGGGGCGCTATCACTCAGGCGTGCCAACGTTATTCGCATACCACCCGTTAGCAAGGAGTCACTTGGCCAAAGAAACAGCTATGTATCAAGGCGACTCGCATGAAACGTTCCTGGCCAGGAGAGGCACGCAGTTATGTACGCAACGTCGCAGCTAAAATACAAGGCTAAGTAATATAAGAAACCAAACATCAAGTTCGTAAAACTTATAAATAATGCAAGACAGTGTCTATACATAATCAGATAACAGAGGACTAGATCATTAAATATAATAATAATAATTTTAAATGCGTTGTGACTCCTTCTACTTGAGGATTCTAAATTCATAAATTACTTCAAATATGATCTATGTATGATCAAAGAATTGCAACAACACTCGGATCGATTAGACGTCTATTAAAATTTTTTCGACACTCTACTTTCTCCTTCGGCAAAATTACAGGCTCAAAGTTTTATATGGCTAATTCCTTTTCATACACAATTATTCTCTTCAAAACTTCCGATATCAATCAATGTCCCTTCAAATATTTCATTTAAAATTAACCAAGTATTCCACTTATTATTTTTATAGGACTATTTTCTAAATATTCTTTGAAATTTTTTAGCAACGTCCACTCAGAGTTTTTTTTAAAGATTCCAAAATCTAAATTGCCTTATGATTGGGTCTCGGTTCTAAGTCGAAAATTATATGTTATAGTCCTTAAGTTGCAATATTTACCGAGAAAATCAATCTAAGCAAATTCGCATTGATAAAATTGTAAAATTAACATTAGAGAGCAATGTGATGGGTAAGAACAGAATAAGGAGGCCAAACATTGAATACTCTAAGCAGATTAGGGAGGATCTGAGATGTGGCTTGCGCAAGATAGGTTAGCATGGAGAGTTGCATCAAACCTGACTGAATACCGCAAAAATAACAATTATTTTAATAATTTAATTCAAAACTGAACATTTTTTATTTGAGCAAAATATTTTATATTCAATTTATAGTTCTTTTAAAGTCTCTACTTAACTTCAGTTCAAATTTAACTACTTAACCTTACCCGAAAGAATCCA
Organism: Eucriotettix oculatus; assembly: GCA_034510155.1. Classification (NCBI taxonomy): domain Eukaryota; kingdom Metazoa; phylum Arthropoda; class Insecta; order Orthoptera; family Tetrigidae; genus Eucriotettix; species Eucriotettix oculatus. The sequence goes on from CM067381.1 coordinate 54,260,696, forward strand.
AAAATCTGGATGAAACGTGGTAAAAGAAATTAAATAAATAGCGTTTTTGTAAAACATTGGTTCATTTGTTTATTTGCGGATTTATGAAAGTAAGGTAATTGAATTAAATGTTCATTTTATTCCTGGTATTTAATTAATATTAATTGTAATGTATTCCCATAAAGAATCGTAAAAGACAGCGTTTCGGGGGATGGACATAGACATTGGATTGCACTCTACCGCAGTCCTTATTTAGCACTTTACACGTTTCCGTGATTGGCATCACACTCCTCAATTACGTATTGCATCACACCTTGACTGTACTGGTATTTAAAGGAAGTTTGTTCAATCAGTTATCGGAGTATATTGGTTTACAGCAGTAACCTATTACGATTGATTATGCCCAATTGCCAGTTACACTACATAATCTTGTTTCATATAATTGATCAAAATTAATCGTGAAATTCATACGAAAGGCATGCATTCAATAGACACTCTTAACCGGAATCCATATTATCGGTTGCGAACATAAAATCATCTCACTTCACGACCTCTTATATTTTTACGGAAAATTAATAAGTATTCAATAAAATGTAAATAATCATCTTAAAATACTGCGTGTAGTGGTCCACTAGTAGTGGGTAAAATCTGGAGTTCACTTTAACGCGAAACGTGTCGAATTCAGTATGATATGAGGAACCGAAAGCTTGTAATCCAGAAATAACTATAAATATTACGCTTATTATTCTACAAAAATGCTGATACTCATTGAATAAAAAACTCTTTATTATGAACTAAAGTATTATTTTCAAAAAAATTGTCTGAATATTAGTAAATTTATGGACACAAAATATTTCACATCTACTTCCACCAATTATTAAATTAAATTTTAACGTTTTGTATAAAATTAAAAACGTATTTTTATTTCCTTGTGTTATTAAGAATTACGCAGAGAAGTTTATGAAATTTTCAAATGTTTTTGAAGTTATTTCAGATAAATTACATAGGTAGAATGAATGAAGAGAAACTCCTATTTTTTCGAATCTGAAGTATTTACGAAATCTTTTGTTGAGGAACGATACAATCACGAATTCGGGAAACAATCTCTCTTCAACGAATTGAATAAACTCAGGATGAAAGAAGAAGTGGTCGGAGCCCTTAGGCCGCCATTTCGCCAGAGTTAATTCAGGTGTTGCGTGGACCGCTGCTGGCTACACTGCATGACGAATATGGGTTTGTCATGTTACGCTTTGTACGACTGTGGAACGAATGAATCATCGGCAAAAATAACGCACACTTTTAGTGTGGAGATAATCGTACTGGCGTTAGAAACAAAATGTGAGACGTTGGCACGATGAGAAATTTGGTTCGCTATCGACTGAATTATACCAGGTCACAAAGATTGCATTCAAAGATTACTTTGTGCTAGAAACGAGGCTTGTTTCAGCAGTTCCAAAACGGATTTCTTACATAATTTATATCGCTTAATAAATTTTAAAAAACAGTCATTTATTCAATGTCATTTTTATGAATACTTAAGTATAATCATAGACCATTATTCGGGAACACATAGGGATAACATTTCAATAAAATAATTTTCCCTCAAGGCTTAAGCAAATATATAAAAAAAATGTACGGCAACGTGATCCAGTTCAATTTTATTGAATACTTCAGTTTAGAATACACACATTGTTTTTTCCACGAATTACAATATTCTCAATGCATTTTATCAAATTATGTATATTTTGTATTATTTAATATATATAAATACTCGTATCAGAAGAAATTTGGTCCGAGTTCTGTATAGGTTAAATCATGATTGGTTCGCGATTGGTTTGGCTTGATAATTAATATAAAGCTCGTATTGTGACCTCGAAGTTTGTACATAACCCATTTAAGCTTTAAGCTTGTAATTCCCAAACGTAATTCCAAAACGTCGCGACGCTCCAGGGGATCACGACTGTGTAACAGAGCGCCGTGAGTGAAGTAATATTTCACTTAGCCGGCCTGATGTGGTGTAGTGGACAGCGCCACCGTCTCACATCAAGAGGTTCGCATCCCGTCATATTTATGTTTGTCTTGGAAACGAAAGCTCGGTTTATGACTAAAAGAGAATCGCTAACCTTACTACACACAACTCCAAATTATGCCATGGCCATGGCAGGGCTGTAGCGCCAATAAAGAACAGAATTTTACTTGATGTCAGTTTTTCGAAAACAACCTTTTGGGATAAAAATAAAAAATCAGATACAAAATAGAAGCTTTAATCTAATTTAAAAATAAAAATGTTTCGTCCACGCCTTTGAGACTTCATACGGTCTGTTTTTTGAAATTATCACTACGGAAATAAAAAATTAATTAAGATGTTATCATTGATTATGAATCCAATAAGAATCTCTTCTTCAATGAATTTATTTAAATTGTGTTACTTAGTATAACTATTTTTTCCTATGTTAATCAGTCACATTAATAAACAAAACTATACTTTAATTTTATTTCAAATTTATTCAACAGGAGCTTTCGGCATTTCCATAGCCATCTACAGGGCGTAGGGAGCCAATAAAGTTTGAGAACCGCTGCTTTAGACAATATAGGAAACGTGGAGGAAAAATAGTCACAAAAGCTTTTGGAAGTTTCGATGAAGCACTGAAATAAATCAACATCACCCATTAACTTTGTTGATCACAAGTGACAGTGACGAAAACCATCCAGTATCACGAAATATTTTTTGATCCCAAAACCAACCGTGAGTAGTCTTCTGCTTTTCAGAAGGGAATGTCGGGAACTTAAGACACCAATACGGACAAAAGACAGCTACGAAACTTACAACAAATTAATAAATTAAGCTGAAACAACGAGAGAAACACGTGCCAATATCTGGAAGTAAGCTGAAAGACCAAGTTCACATTTAATTACATTTTCAACTTTTAATATAAAAGTTGACAATTATTAATTATCAATTAAGTCAGCATTATAAATTGCTCATCCAAGGTTTAAATTCAGATATTAATTAATTTATTTTAAATTTTAATTTATACCTGTAAAGAATAAACGAACCCATATCTTTGCTTGAATAAATTTATTTCATCTAAAGAGAATTTCTTCCTAAGAGTCCGGTTAGATAAATAATTCGCAAAATAAGCAGGCAATAATAACAACTTTTCTTAAATCTGTTTAAAATTGATATCATTTTGAAAAGATATTCAAAATTAATAGAAAAGTATATATTTAACTGAAAATATAGGTGTAACTATTGACAGGTTTTTGGGATACTTAAAATTTACTAAAACGATCTAAATGTCAAAATCCATCTATTTGAATTCTAGATAGTAACTCTGGGAGAATAATAATACTTAATGTTTAAAAACTAAAGGTGGTCTAACAACAAAAAAGGGAATGTAACTTGTATTTAAGAATTCTGTCTGATAATGGCAACTGAGTGATGTTACTTTGGGAAACAAACGAGGATGCAATTGTTTTGTAGGTATTTTTTTGGAATTTGTATTGTAATTAGGTACATGAAACCGATAACCCTAAAGGTAATTAAATAACATATTAACTGTATCCGGGATTAAATTGTCGGATAAATTTAATCCTAATTAAAACGACTTATTTGGCAATTCAATAGAATAATTATGTAGTAATCAAGCAATGAAATAATTTCTTTGGAATCCTGGATTGACGCTATTGTGAAACATAAATTCACTGTTACAAAACGTTACCCTATTGTAGCAGTAAAAAAAATTTTCAGAGTCAACTTGAGCCAGTTAAATAGTCAGACTAGTTTGAAACATGGGATCGAAACATACAAATCGAGTGCTGGACGAGGATTCTCAATGAAGTAAAAGAGTTTTGTTTTGGTAATTCTTTTTTTACTCCTTCTTAAGTAGAGAATGTCTTCTTGAAAGTGTAGCCTTTTCGGCGGAAAACAGCTGACATGCGACTGAGGGCAAAAAAAATGTCAGCTTCTCCACCACGAACCTCGTGACTGGGTAACAATGCCAAAACGGGAAGAAGAAGAAGGAGGAGGAGGAGGAGGGAGTGGCGATTTATGGCTAACAGCCGTGGCATGCCGACGAGAGATGTTTAAAAGCTCGCCTGATGTAAGACCTGCGTGCTAATTAAATTTCTTAAAAGGGGAAAGGGAGAACATGTTAATGGTGTCCTAGATAAAACATAGGCCTGATAACGGAGGTACTAGAAAATGCTGATATAGAGCCAGCAGACATTACAAGCGGCCATTGCATTCTAAACGGTCAGCTACTGTCATAAATTCTCTTTATGAACCTTTATGTCTTTCTTTAATCAAAATATTTAGAAAAAGAATTTCATGAACGAGCGATGAATACGCGAAATGAAACAATCCAACCTTGGAAAGTATTGAAGTAAATTGTTTCTATTTTATTGAAAAGTGGTATATTTTACTGCCAATTATAATCCCCGATCATGGTTTTGCTAATCTTTTTCCTGCAATTTATTCACATAACTATTAATAGCGCTATGAATTTAATTTTAATTATTCGTACCCTACAAACAGTCTGCTATAACAATTTCCACTACTCCAGGCAACTAAACATTTAACATAAACTTCTCTACACTTCTTGATTTTTATTTTAAATCTTAAAAGTTGTAAAACAGTAATTTTGAGGTTGTAGGTGTCCTGAAGTATTGAGTCCATCCCATTTTACGTTATTTATACTCCTCAAATAGGAACAATGCAATTATTGACGTATGTATAGACTATTGCGGTTTTATTCCTGTTACGAGCTATTTAGACTGTTTATTATTTCATTTCCTAAAGAGTATCATAGTTTACAGGAAGAAAATCCTTAATCAATCCTCCAATTTTTTGGCAGTTTAAATAAAATTTATTTAAAAATCCACGTCAATGCTTTCGGCACTATATTCCCATATTCATCTGTAATAATTTAAAAACAAATATCAGGTAATACAATTTTCTTAGTGTTGGCAGTGCATTAACATTATAAAAAACATTATTTTGTTGCAATTTGAAACATGGTATCTGCCCGCTTACAATCAGTACCTATAATACTGCAGTATTGTTGTTAAACTAGAACTGTTATTTAAATTTGCAAAATTATCATCTCCTATCTCTTCGCCCTCACCCTCCCTACTCCTCTTCCTCCCCATCACCACGCTTTCTCCCTTTAACCATCTCTCTCCCTCGCCCTCTATTCCCTCCCCCTATCACCCTCTCTCCCTGTCCCCTTTCCCCTCTCTCACACATTTCCCTCCCCCTCCTCTCTCTATCCTTCTCAATTTTGGAATATATAGAAAGAATATATAAGTGCCCTTTCAATTCTTACATTGTCAGAGGATATTTTCGGATCCATAAATGCCATAACGGTATTCCTTCAGCATTTTTTCTTGGTAGTTTATAGTCGCGCCTACCAAGTGCATTCGTTGCCTCGTTCCCTGCATGAACCGGAATGCAGACAGCTTTTAATGATGTTTCTTGTAAACTGCAATCGTATAGTTTAGCTCTGATAGAGTTGATGGTTCCGTTCCTGATGTTTGAGCCACGTATGTCTGTAAGGGCTTTCAACGAGCCAATCAGAATCATCATATACCATAAGAATTTTGTCAGTAAATCAAAATTAAATAGGTCAACATGATAACGACCAATCGTCATGATTTTGGAGCATTCAATTATTAGCACACATTTTATACATATTGAATTTTGGATGGATTATAACTGATTTTAGAGGCTATATGATTATTTTGTTTTATAAACATTTAAAGACAGAGAAGGAATCAAAACAAATTATATTAAGTTAGAACCCAATTACTTTTAGTCCCTTGAGGGCTATAACAGTAATTACGAAATCGTAATGATAAATAGGAATGTAAATTAAGTACAAAGTTATTTATTCATAAAATTCATAAAAGTATTAAACTTGAGAAAATGAATAAGGTTTTAAAGTGTATTTTTTGGAACACTTGCGTGTTTCCATGAAGTCTATAAATATTTGTTACCTTTAATGTGATAAATTTGATTCTTTTCAGTGCAAAAGCCAATTCAACGTTGCTTCCATTGTAAATCAGACCCCATTATCAGACCCCATTCTCTTTTGAAACATTTTATAAAAAAAACAGTTCGTCGGTTGAAATTAGCAGCGTTACATATTGGAGAGTATCACTTTTTTTCCTTTCGAGAGCTAAAAATGCGAAACCATTTCCCATCTCCTTGGAAACAGGAAATTAATTCTAGCTGTCGATACGCGGCCCCGGGCGGACCCAGTTATTTCCACGGCTCTCCTTAGCTGAAGATGTTTCGTTTAATGAGCACTGCAGGCTACGAGCTTTTAATATTCTCACTAGGAAGACGTTTATCGTGCTGAGGCGTGGTTACCGATGTCGCCGCTGCTGTTCCGTCAGGAATATTATCCGTTATCTTTTAAGGTCGACACCATTTGTTTGATAGGAAAACCAAAGCGATGAAAGACTATTATTTATACAAAAAGAAATGTGTATTAATTGTTACTAAGTTAATCACTCAATCCAATTAAACATTAATTTGTATTTAGTTAAAATTTTGGGTAAACATTTATCTGGATTTCGAAAGTATGGTACCACAAAACTACAATATCGAAAGTAATATGGTTCATTTCCAAACCTGTTTCTATGCAATCTATAATTTCTGTCCAAGTGGTAAGAAATTTAAGAAAAAATTAGAGACGGGTCGTAGCTGCTCCATACCGGGAGTAAGCTTTTCACCTTTCACTTCTTGCAGAGTCGTTCACCGAGACTCGTTCAACTGAACTTTTTGTAATGTATTTATCTGAGTGTATGTTTGTGTGCATGCGTATTATATTATGCGCTCGTATAAGCAAGATGATAATGAAACTGATGGTTGAGGTGTGTAAGTTAACTTTACATGATTAATTTTACATTTAATTACGTCGATAATTTCAATGATCGTTGCGTTTATCCATAAATCCATAAAAAGTAATAAATGAAATTGAGCCCTGCACTCACGTTCGTTCAGAGCGGAGCGATGCCACTGGTTTAGTAGAGCGAAGTACTTTTACCCACTCCGAGTCCTCGGAGCGGGAGCCGTAGAAAGAGTCATTTCTTCGCCAGTACAAAGCGAACGGCAGAGCGCTCCTCTGAAGGAGTCGTTCATTTTAATAAGCTCACTCCCGACCGAAAAATATTTAGTCAAAGGCTTTTACCAGACATTTAAAAAATTACAATTATTGCCTAACTGGCAGTTATCTGACTGTGCGAAATATTTTTTTGCATACAGGTACAAAGAGATGAATACGTTCTTGTACAATTTTTTTCCCAGCACATGTTCGGATAATTTGCAATTAACGTTTGAATATGACTGTCAAATATTTTAATTTTATAAATAATCTAGTTGACCTATACGCATCACATTTATGTGTATTAATTTTCTTTGGTGGAACGAAGAAAAACATTAGTTATTTAAAAGTTTTCATAAATTGACTGTGCTAATCATTTATTTATTTTGTAATTTAGCAATTGTAACCTTAGACCAACCAAAATGATATCCTTTTTAGGTCACTCAGAGTTGATTCAGCAGCAATGTCTCTTGTCATGGAAGGATACTTGTTAAAATCATAACATCACCATGAAGGAGGGATGTGAAGCTAACTGTTGGTGAAGACGGAGCCATTATAGAAGTACAGAGTATTATGAGTTATCATGTATGTATCACAGATTAAATTTAAAATACTACATCCAATATTTTATTGATTTAACAAATAGCTGATGATCTGTGAACAAATTAGAAGCATTTACGTTTCACCCGAATGTACTATTTAAACAGGCACATTTTAAACAACATTTACAATTCGGTCTTGTTTAATATGAATTATATGTATTTCATATAATTTCATTTATTTATGGATTTAATTAATTATATGAATGGGGAAAACGTATAATCTAATTAACAAGTATTGAATAATATGGGAAATTAAAAAATGAGGCGGTAGAGACCTTTAGTAAATATAATGAAGTTTAAGTATTTTACATATTGTATATGTATAACGTATAAATAATTATCTCACGTCCTTTTGTGTTCTCACAAGGGCGGTCGTCATCTTAATCAAAAGACCATTCATATCCAGAAAAGTTCACAGGCCTCTGCGTTCAAACGAGTTGCATTAATCCGCGAACAGACAGACATTCAGTTGGCCACCCCCTCACTTGTTGTGCTGGATTCACTCCAGTCACGCAAGGGCACGCCCTCGACCTTTGTTGGGTCGCTTTATAATCATTTGCACCAGTACAATGCCAACACTTTCCATCAAGAGTCACAATGGCCGTACGCAGTGTTTAGCTTCGTGGAGATGTGATTTATTCGCAGATGTCAGGTGCGAGTCACGAACCCAGCAAGCCGCCTTCTTTTGTGCTGGAGCAGTACAATTGGTCCAGTATCCACGGCATAAATAATTTGGGAGAAATGCGATCTTCAATGGGTAAATTATCGCAACTTGCTGAGTTATAACCGTAACCTAAAAAGGTTCGTACTTCATAAGAACTTATTTTCCTCTCAATCATTTTAATGATAAACATTAAAATGTAATTAAAAATTTCATTGAATCAAATTTAAGTATATGTTTAAAAAAATTATTTTAGAGTTACTGATGGGGAAAGAATTTGTAAAATGTTCTCAAAGCTTGATAAGTGAGTTAATTGAATTAATTATATAAATTTAATATTTATAGCGATAAAATTGCAGAATTACCTACGTTCGTTTTGCGACCACATATTCTTTGTAACTCACTTAAAATTGCTGATATCAACTCTAAATGTAGTAGTATTGCCTCAATATATGTTCCTCGTGCGATTTTCCGGATGAGCATAGCAAACTCAATCATATTCATTGTGGACGTTGAATCTGAACAGGTCTTAGGTTGAGGTATTAACTATTTACAATTTTTGTATTATTCTGACTAAATCCTCGTAGTTGACTGGCAATCTGCTTGCCCATATTCAGTCTCCATGACTGCCACTTACAATTATAGGGAGAAAAAAAAAGCCATTAGCTAGCCTCCAAACAGTTTATATACTTTGATGAAAGTTTTATATAAATCGAAAATTTTATATTTAGGTTAAAAGTAGTTTAAATATTCTCTGTGATCTCACTACTAGTTGGTTGTAAAGTCCACGTATTCCATCTTTGTCAATCATTTCATTCTCTTTGATCTATACATGATACCTAAATTCTCTATTCTTTTCTGAAGGCTACGGCTAACCACTATTTAATTGTGTATCACACTCAGTCTTCCTGTTTGTACAATCATTTTAACCATTGTTTCCAACTATAACTGCAGACGTAAAGACTCAACCGGTTCCCTATTTAACAATTTAAATACGGTCAACAATGAATACCTGTTCAAAAGTTTCTCAGATACGTATTGACAATACCTAATGTCCTCTGTCGACATCCTAGGTGAATTCGTATCTATGATGATGCTCCTGCTGCTTAAGTTAAGCAGCGCACCTGGAATCGCCGACAACGCACCTGGAATCGTGGTCTTCCGAAATAAGTACCGGAACATAGATTTTGTGAAAGTTGATTAGGAAAAGCAATATTTTATGTCTAACATAAATTTTGCTACACGAATGTCTTAATATAGTAAGGACAGTTTCCTAATTTGGTCAATAACATTTAGAAATAAAAATCAATACCAAAAAGAGAGAGTGAATTAATGAGTAAGTAATTATGTATATTTCTTTCAAGCAATTTACAACTTATAAAGCGGATCAGCTTATATAAAGCAATAGATTATTACATTAGTATTACTTTGCTGCTTCGAACGAGACTCAACCGATTGATCAGGAACGAGTGGCCTACTCTGGAAAGAATTGTCGGGCAGTCTAGCTGTTGTAGGTCTTATCTACGGCAGCAATAGACGCATCTCCACCAGTAACTTGCTGAGGGGGGAGGCAAGACAGGAGCAACAGGACTGTCAGCCAGCAACAATGCGTTGTGGAGGGAGTTATTGGACAGCGCCTCAAGGCTATCTCATTCCGGCCGCTTCTTTCGCACTTGCTGGATGGATATTTCCTCGTCTATCACGATCAGCTTATTGCGGCACTTAACACGAATGAATGGTATCAGTTCCTCACATGCGAAAATTAACTTGTATTATAATTGTATACTATGTGGATGAATACCCTGGTAGCCAGTTTAATCTGGACATTTGGGATATAATATAATTAAAAATATTTTTAAGCAGAAAGGCTCCATAAAGCAGGTATTTTGTTTAAGGCAGATTTATTATTTCTTTTATTTATTCCAAACGAATAGCTTGCAACATTCATGCCAGAGTGATGCAAATATCAATAGATACACTTTTTAAGCAGTTCTTCAGCAGTGAAGGGATACCAATATTAACCAAATGATTCTTTATAGATTGAGATGTGAACTATCTTCAAGAGAACGACAACATAATATTGTATTATATACTAAATATATATTGAACCTTAAACCGACAGTTATTAGAAATATATTATAATGAACTGAATGGGAAAATCCCATGAATGGGGAAAACGTATAATCTAATAAACAAGTATTGAATAATATGGGAAATTAAAAATGAACCGGTAGAAACCCTTAGTAAATATAATGAAGTTTAAGTGTTTTACATATTATATATGTATAACGTATAAATAATTATCTCACGTCCTTCTTTTGTGTTCTCACAAGGACGATAGTCATCTTAATCAAAAGACCATTCATATCCAGAAAAGTATCCGGACGGTGACGAACATAGGTCATCCCATGATTCAGCTACCACCATCATCATTCATCGATGCAGACCGGGTTACAGATGCAGATACTTCGCAGGTATCGTTATTAGAATTAGAAAGAGTTCGCATTTTCCAGGCCTATTGCCATTATAAATCCAAATTGCTTGTTAATTCACTCCACTGAGTACCCTGATTTAAAAGTCTAATGGAAATGAATTGTTTTTAATCATGTTATCTTTAGAATCTTGTAAATACCATTTATGCTCTTGCTAAAACATTTTTTATATATTAAAGTCATAATATAAATAAAGTTACGCTCTTTTTAATAGTAAATACCCATCAATACAATATTACAATACTTAAATTAATAAATTAAATTCAACCCACCCAATACTATAAATTACAATTTCGAAGGCATGCATCACTATGGCCATCAAACCTATACAAATAAAATGTACTTGAAACTGAGCTGACTAGATTTGAGCGTAATATAAAAATCTCTCTGCATCCAGTACGAGGGTCTCCCTAAATCTATTTAATTAATCCAGATAGAGCCTTTACATTGAACTGCGAAACTATTTTACAAATAATAATATTAAGTAAACTATTATGGAAATATCTTTCATACCAACTATTTCTCTATTAATATTTTGAATATTTACTTGCATTTATTTTCTTATTAACATCCTAGTAACTTCTTCCTAAAATCAAAGCATTTGTCTTGTTTAAGTTATAATTAGGCTAACCACTGAAGCTCAGTTAGGGTCCGGTAAAAAATTTTCCAATCTGATCCTTCACATTAAGTTTCAATTGAAGCTTTGAATAGAAATAGAAATATTTTTCAGTTCTTTATTTCTAATATAATACATAGTTCATTAAACTAGTAACAATACAGTGAAATACTTAGTATTAAATTGTTTATCTTCTTTACAACAGGATATAATTCTTTGTCATTTATATTGAAACTTAAATAGCAAACACTTGAATTCAATTATTTTGTAGTTTAACAGAAAGACAGTTCGTTCTTATATTTGAATCCGCTACACTGATGTAATCTAGTTCAATTAATTACCCAGATGGCAACAATGTGCCAACCGCAACAGGTTGTGTGTTACGAGGTTGATGTCGACATACCATCGACAGGTTAAAGACGAAGACAACAAATCTAGGCCCATAATTCCAGTGAGAAGTATTTTACACTATTGTGCTTTGCAAGAGGGAGCTTATTTGAGGTTGAAACTCTACCTCGTATTATCGAATTAAATTCACGCCACGTTCTCACGTATTATCATACATGGAGCTGCGCTGCAGTAAGAGGTTGTCATTGTGGTAGAATATTTCTCTGCTGGTATTAAACAGACATAACGGTTCCCATTTTTTTAAAAAAATGTTAAAAGTATCTTAATTGCAGAGAAACATAATCGCACGCATAATATCTTTAAATTAATTGGCGAAATTTTGCTTACAGAAATAGGCTAGTGCCCATTCAGGATCCTTATCCTAATAGATTATGAATAAGTCGGAGTACCTACTGTGGGCTCAATGAACAAGAAAACACTGCTGGAATGGTGTAACATATAATTAGAGCGACTTGGCAGAATTCTATGAAATACGACTTGATCGAGTTTTATACAAGTGATTGATAGACACGCGTATATAAAATACTTTTTGAAGACACAGAGTAGATTAAGTACTATTAGACAACACGATATATCGTGCAAAACGAACTTTGTATTCTACTACAGTCTGCGCCACGAAAATGTAACGTGAAACAGACTCTTATAGATACGTTACTAAGCATTGTGTACAATAACAGACACGCGGCAAATACGTTTACGAGGCATGATGGGATTGGGTGCGTGACGGTTACCTTCTTTGCCTTGATATTACATATCCGTGGCGCCGACCATAGTACGTTCGAAACTTGTAATATCTACAGTCCCCAACATCTTAGAGTGAAGTTTTGTCACCACAGAAAATCGGAAAGATTATAGCAAGCTGAGAATTATGGTTTTTGAAATCGTAAAATACACAAAGTTAAATACAATAACGTGAACTTAAAAACACAAAATTAAGCGCACAAATATTTATTTCCAAGGACTCTGACCTAATTTCTTTTACATGTAGCAATTTTTACGGTTACCTTTTGTTCCCTTTCTTAAGATGGCTGACCATTCGTTTTCTTTTTGGATACAACGACGACGCTGTAGAGAAGACATCGTATTCTAAGGAGGGCCATTGTGAGTACCATTTCTCTGTATATAACCATACATATAGAGGGGTTGGTATAGATTTTCATACGTCGTATACGTAGACAAAAGGCCCGCTTCGTCCAGTAGCAAGGAAACGATCTGCCGCGTGAGCGCGCATTGTGCAAACATCTCCCTCTATCACCGCCTTATTCTTTGTGCGGCAGACTCAAGAACTGCCGTCGGCAATCGGGCTCGGTTGCCTAGCAACCTAACATCATTGTCGCCCAGACCACTAATTAAACAGTCTCCTGTAGTCTCAACTTCTTTTATGTAGCACCGAGCAGCAGTCTTCTTGATGGAGATGGAATGAAGAAGAGGGAGGGAGAGAGTATCTAGTAACTTCATCAATTTGGTCAACATTAATTTCTTTACCTTTAAAAACTACCTTGAGTCTGTATTTGCAGAAATATCATTCCACTATGTCTATAGTATATTACTGAGACGATTTATCGGTGTCTATAGCTTATTTAATCTTAATGGATTGTCCCCGTTCTCGAATTACAAAGCCATCATTGTTTTAATTAGATTTTAGTACATAACTGTTTAATAAGTAAGTAGTTTATGGATACGTAATTTGGAAAATCTAAATGCCAATTGAGCAATTAGTTCATTTCCTCATGACTAACACAAACCAACACCCTCCCTCATCTACTTAGCGTATTCCATCCTTGACTTCCCTCTAACGCTAATTTTACGAGACCCTCGTGTCTTGAAACGTGATCTATTCAATCTATCCCTTCTCTTGGTCAACGTCCTCCATATTGTACGTTTTTCCCCTATTTTGTTTAGAGCTTCCTCGTTAGTGATTCTATCCACCCATCTGATTTTCAGCATTCGCCTGTAGCACCACATTTCAAAGGCTTCTATTTTTTTCCTTTCCGCAACTCCTACCGTCCACGTTTCGCACTCACATAACGCCATACACCATACGAACATTTTTAGCACCTATTTCCTAATATTACCCGAAAGTAAATTCTTTTTTCGCGAAATCCTTCCTTGCCTGTGCTATCCTACTATATTTACTATACTTCTACCATCCCTAGTTATTACGCTTCCCAAGTAGCAGTATTCCTTAACTTCCGTCATCAAAATATCCCTTCCCAATCTAACACCCTTTGTTATTCCACTGTTTCCCTACTACACTTTTTATACTTTATATTTATACTTTATTCTAACTGAAGTAAGAAAATATTTTAATTTATTAATATACTTCGTAAAACGACTAACTAAAAAAGTATTGCAATAATCCTATCCGAAATTCAAAATTACTTTAACTTTAAACATGTCCGTCTCGTTATGAAAAACAAAACGTTGATGACGTTATAATTCGTCAAAAAGAGTCACGTAAACAAAATTACTACTCTCTCTCATGATTGAAAATCGTGGTTTTCTTGCAATCGAATAATTTTGTGAATCTACAAATGAATAAAGTTTACATACCTCTTCAACAATATAATTTGAACAATTTTGAATGAAACAACACAATCGTTGTTACCCTTTGTGAAAATGATTGTTATTTAATATTCATTGTTATAGGTTTCCGAACTGAAGTATTTCCATCAATCTCTGCCGTTATTCGTCTCCATTTGTTTTTGTCTAAAATAAGGTAACGTTCGATGCAATGTCCACCACCTGATCTCCACAGATGACAAGCCTCATCGCCAAAGGTGATATATTCTTTCTTCCTCGTACACGGGCAAATATGTTTTTCTTACTTTATAGTCATGCTACAGTTTTTATGTAAGCTTACTTCATACAATAAAATTGGTAACTATAAAATCACCGACTCAGATTCTTTAGCATTTCCTTCTCAGTAGCGGCTCTGTTTCAGACGAGCCGAGGCACTGGTTTACTCGGTTCGCGGAAACCCCCGTCCTTCTCAATGAAGACTAAATATTCTAAGAAGCTGAAGACCGTCTTGCAGATACCTCAGGAAGTGGGAAAAGCGACGCTTAAAGACGTCGGTGCGGCATGTAGAATGCTGGGCGCCTGCAGCTCAAGCTCTCATTAGACGTCGCCGCCGTTACTTTGTTGCCGAAGGAGCGAACGGTTGCTTGTTTCGCACCCATTAACAATCTGCTTGTGAACACTAATTACAGAACCTCCGTCGTCGTGTTTTCTTTGTGCCTCAACACCCTCTTTGTTCCAGCGGATCGCAAGCTCTTTGCTTTTCCCTCGTATGCGCGGTCGTGTGTGATAACAGACGCTGCGCCGCGTCTGCATCACGCAACACGAATTACCTTTAACTCAAAGAAAGAAAAATACCTAGCCCTATAACAGGACCATATATATATATTCAACTAAATGGCAAATGGAAGAAAGAAGGCGTAGAGGTTACCTTGCTCGTTTACGTTTCAGAGATCCTCTAATAACAGCTTTATTTACTCTAATTTCATTCGCCTTATAAAGCGTAATATTTTACCATATTACTATTTATCACTAATATATCTTTAATCAAACAATTTAAAAATGAGTACCTCTTGTACCACCCAATACTCTGCCGCCCAGAAGTAATATTTTGTTAAAAGTGTTTGGATAGGAAAAGGCACTGAAATTTCAATTACAATAAACAGAAACTATAACTTCTAAAAATTAAAAAAAGTATATTTATTTATATCCTACCACTATTTACAAACTAGCTAAATAAGGATCATTCACGTTGTGGCCAATTCAGTATAATAGCACAGGAATTCCCAGAAAGCGAGGATGCGGAAGGAGGTGCATCATAGCCAACCTAAAAGTAAGGAGTATACCCGGAATAGGCTTAGATGTGATGCGGTGAAAACGTAAAGAAAACTGCAATGAGTAGATCCGACTCTCGGTACTTGTCCAACGTGGTTCCGACGACTAAATCCCAAATAAAACACAAATCGTACTCACAAAAATTGCGTATTTCTAAGAATATGAAAGTACGGACGGTAACCGTTTTGTAGTTATATTTATTTTATAAACGAATAATATAACTGTTAAACATAGCTTCGTGGGTTAATCATATTCTTGAAAGAAAATACAACTCTTGTTTGGTCCATAAGTGCGTCAGTGGTTGGAAAAAAATAGATTTTAGAATTTTGATGAATAGATTTTTATGTCACGGAGCAGATAAATTTCATTCTAACCTTTATCAGTTTAAATTTTGTCTTGTCTTCTGGTACTACAGCCTTTTGTGAGCCTTGGCCTCCTTTACAATCAGCCTCCAATTTTACCCTATACTAATCTTCTCTTCCCATCCTTTCACATTCATTATTTTCAAATCCGCCATTACACTGTCCATCCACCCTAACTTTGGTCTTCCTCTTTTCCTCGTGAAATAGAGTCTTGCATTTAGAATTCTTTTTGGTGTTCTGTCAACTTTAATCCTTTCCACATGACCCCACCATGAATTTTACTGTCTTCTCCCTTAATTATTTAATTGATTTCGTGGTTATACCTTATTCTCCACTTTCCATGCTCCATTACAGGCTCATAAATTCTTCTCATTATTTTGCGTTCAAATTTCCTCAGATTTAGTCATTGTCCAGGTTCTGCGCCATATGTAATCACATGTCTTATTAACGTTTTGTATATTAGGTAGACTGACGACGATGGCGGAACTTGCTGTCGAAACGTTGTGTAAACAAACTTTGACTCAGATTGAAACCCCAGAATTTTATTTGAATCAAATGCGTTTAGTTATAAATAATAATTTACTGTTTTCATATGCGTCTATTATACTAGATGACACAGAACAAAATTACGACTTCCAACTCGCTAGAGCCACTAAAATTACTATTATTCATTGAAAGATAAATTCATGAACTTATAAGCTAACCTTTTATATATGAACGAATATTAACAATTTAACAATTTAAAAGTCAATTTCAATTATTCGACCATTAATTTCACATTTATATCGAGAATCAATAAAGAGATCAAAGAGTTTGAAGTAATTACTTTTGACAAGCCATAGTTACTTCTAATGTCTATTCTCGAAACTACTAAGTTCGAGTAGCCTGAATATAAATTACAGCAAAGTGATGAAAGCATCCAAGAAATTATATTCCCCGTAAACATTGAATAAATTGTTCAATTACACTATATGATGATTGACATGACCAGAAAAAATTGGAATTTAAATTCGTTTAAATACTGTTAATGTACGGAAATTAAATATTTCACTTCTCCAATACTATCACTTTCCTTCAAAAGCCGTGGAAAAATCCAAAGAATATTGTGTGGTATGGATTTGAACCTAGATCATCGTTAACGTAAAACCACGAAAGCATATCTCTTTTTTAGTATGCTAACTTGTGAGAAATGGAGATCGGAGAAAATTCCCTTTCTGAATCCCATTTTCCTTCCATGAATTTCATTATTCTATTAAGGCCCGAGGTAGCGCTCTCGATATTAAGTAGCGATGGAATTTTTATAGGGAATGGAATTATACGCGGGCGTCTCACTTTAACAGAAATCTCATTACTTAGTTGGCGACGCCGCGGTTAAGAGGCTAAAGATCGAGTGAAGGAGGAGGAGGAGGACTTGTCAAGTTCCTGCGGGGGACGGAACTGTGTGAGAAGGACCAGGTGTAGACCACTGCGGCAGCAGGACACGACTCCGCACTCACTGGAAGAAACGCCGGACGCAAACTCCTACAGGGAAGGTACTGTCTCGTCTGGACACTACAGACACAACGAAAGCACTTTCCCTCGGCATGTTCTCCAATCACAGAAACGTCTCTTCCGCGTATAATGTAACCGGCCCAAAGGAGACGGAAAAACTGGCGTTAAAAGCATTATGCATCCCAAAACGAATCGTACATAACATGATATACATACACCTAAAGCCGACATTTAAATTAGTCAAAGCGCAGGCTAAATGAGAATATTAATCCCCAAACGTATACGTCACGACCTGACCTCTCCCCGCTCCTACCAAGCCATGCCCATTTACTAACATCGCAAATAATAGCGTTATTAGCCACGAATATTTAATCAAAATATTTATTCATTATAAAATTTGTTATTGAGTAATATTACATTTCGAAAAAGATTTTTCAGTAATCCATACAGTTTATAAATCAATTTAAAGACTTTCTCATTAAAATATTTTCTATTTAGTAAAACATTTTCCTTCGTTCTCTACAGCTTTGAAATCAATTTAATGAATTTATCATTCAAACATTTTTCAATAAGTAAAAAATTTTCCTTAATTTTATACAGATTTTAAATTAATTAGTTTAAGTTTTCTCATCATTCCAGTATTTAAAATTTAGTAAAAGATTTCCTTGATAACAAATACAGGTTAGACATTGTCTTTAACATTGTATCATCCAATTGTGTTTTGATACTGTGTGTTTATCAATCTGATGTGTCACGTGTCGAGTATTGCAATAATTCGATGACTGAATGCTTGAATGAATGTGCGAATGTAATTTAATGTAATGGCAATTGTATGTATGTTGTGTCAAATATATAAACAAAAGATGACACTTAAGTAATGATAATTTACTAGTGTGTCATAGGTATATATCCACGTCAAGGCGGAGTAGATTCCACGAGGAAGGAACTGCGACACTTGAAGAGGAGGCTGGACCTCCAGTTAGATGTCACCGCTGTGCTGCTGCGATAATTAGTTTAATTATGAAGTCATTTATTTCTAATAGTATGTGAATATATATAACAATCGTCATGCAATTGTAATTGTTCCTTTACCAGTATAATTTCCATTTAAATTAATTTCACCGTTTCATGACAACACCAGCTATCACTTCTTTTCAACTTCCAAAATATACAAACTCCCCGCACCAACTTCTGTGGCACCGCAGATAAACATTGTTCGTACACACTCCGCAACATTTATTTGTGAAATAAGTCACTTTACCAGAAAAAAAGGTTGTTAAAATATTCAGATCAACTTATTTAATCCAATCATTTTTCATTATTATGTAAATCCTCAATAGTTTATGACAAATTTTAACATAAGTAATTATAATTAATTAATAAATATATTCAAGGATTAATTGGTCTGTTTATAGTTTAAAGTAATTTAATATTTGAAATGATTCCATTTGATTTTACAAAATGAATGAATATTAATGTTACTGCAACAAATAATAGTTGGATAACTATTATTATTATAATGAACGGAAACTGCAAATCTTCAATATAAAAAACATTTCGTTGCAAAATATTCTGTAAATCCTATTTTTACATAAACCGTTTTATATATAAGCTTAAATTATGTTAGCAGGATTTAATACTCCTTTAAAATAGTGGTGGATATTATAGGTTTATTCTAATAACTTAACCTATCATTAAAAATTCTCTAAACTTTCCGTTGATAAATAGAAATTAAAACAAGTATTAAGTGCCAGCGTAAATAAGCTCAAACGAGATAAAATACGCTGCTGAAGACTGAAGAAAAAAAAATTCTTAAATGAATTTTAAGTACTGCCTACAATATCTGAACACGATTATGTTTAAGTATCTTTCGGATTCGGTTAAAACTATCTAAACGTGTATTTATGGCTTAAGTATGTCTAAAGCGTGACACATTTACCAAAATTCACCAGAAGGATGGTATGCATCCATGCGAATTAACGTAAATGTACTATCATGACGCATCGCCGGACACGGTCACGATTTTACGACTTAATCCCACGCCCCCATCCCGCTCATACAAAAAAATGGCTACAACTAAATTAATACCATTCGATGCATTATATCTATACGTGGATTTTAGGTTCTGTAATAGTGGTGAATAATAGAACAATTCTGCTCGATTGGATATTATTTGTTTCCATTGTTACTGAATTGTGTACATCTGGAAGCCGTTGGAAATAATTTAGTGTATTGAATTTCAATATAGCAGGGATGACGAATATATATTCCAAATCGTGATAGCAGTAGAATATTTACTAATAAATTAAACTATTATAAACAAAGTGTACTCTCTTTATTAAGTATGACAAAAACTAGACGAGTGTTTTAAACTTGAGTAAAAAAAATTCTGAGAAGAATTAAAGTATAGTAAGAACTAGACTGTTGTTTAACTTATTTAAACGATGCTCAAATGTATAGTACTGGTAAATTAAGCTTGGTCCTTCACTTTATAAGAAAATAAGATGATTAGTATTATCAAATAAAGTTTGCTGGTAGTTAAGGTGCTTGTAGCCTAATGGGAAAATTTTCATTATAAATAACACGTATTGGGACAACCAGCAATATCTGTGTGGAAAACTGACGCTCAATCAAGTTTATACACCTGAAGCAACATTTGAAAGATGTTCATCCACGAAGATCTTGATGCAAGAAAAGAAATGAATTTTATTTTCATCGAAGCGTATCAACGTAGCATTTTTCAAAAAATCTTAGAATTGCTTAAATTGAATTCTATTTATACACAATATCTTGTTTACTTTTCGTCAGCAGCGTACATCATGAAGAGGAAATCGTTTAGTCGCCTACTTGCCTCGTCTGCTCTTCATACCTACTGAAAAATAAGCTTCAGATTCAGATATCCTTCGTTTATTTCGTCAAAGAGGTAAACAAGAAAACTTAAAAAAGAATAAAACTGAGTGCAGTTGAAAGCACTTGGGGATCATTTGAAATACAGTATCACAGTCCTCAAGCCAATACTAGTAAATTGTACTAGAGATCCTTCCTTTATTTCGCCTTGAGTTTCGTAAGTTAGGGTTGAGTGGCTCTTTAGGTATTATGCTTAGGCGAGGAAGCGTCGTAAATAAGATTTTATCGTGGTGTTGTGGGGGAGGCGAACAACTTCATTGCGGACTTCTCCCTCGACTGCATTCGTCACGCTATCTAGGGCAAAGCAGCTGCTCGCTTCAGCTCTTCTTAAGAGTATCTTAAATTGCTGTGCTTCACACAAACAGGATATTTAATTACTACTGATATAAGAATAGTATTCAATACTCAATGTAATAGATATCAAATGTTCAAAAAAAAATTGTATGTAAATCTACAAATTTCTTAAAACTTAAAAAACGTCTCATATGCATTAGAAGAATTTCAACAAATATGAATTTCATCTTCATTCCTATTTAATTATATTTGCCTACGACATTGGAGACGAAGGTACGTTTTATATTTAAAATAAAAATGGGGAGGTGGACTTAAATAATTGTATAAAAATAAATTTTCTTAATATTTATTTATATACCAAAAATTTTTCCTCGTTGGGTTTTGCACTATTTATTATTACCAACATATGTAGGATTTAAGGAAAAATAAATATTTAATTAGCAACGGCCTAGCTCAGGGTTAATTCCTGTGGGGCAACAACGGCTAGCAGAGATTTCGCTTTCTCGGATTCTCTCGTGCAGTTACAAAGTAATTTCTTTCTTCCAGGAATTCCTTAGGATGCAGGCCAACTGTGACGATCATTTCTCCCATAGGGTGTTATTTTACAGGCGAAGTTGGAGATTTCGCACCATTGGGAGTCGGGGAAAAGCCTGTCTTCGCGGTCGTTCATGTCTCATCAGAGTTTTGGAAGGAATTTCGTAATTTCCTTATGCAGTTTTTGCGTGTCTGGCGGCTTTTTAATGCCAGGTTTTACACATCTTCTCCTATCTCCAAATAGTTTTATTTTATTTAAGTTTTTGAATTTACTTACTCCGCCACAGTATCAAGATGATGATATTACGAAACAGTGTTCCATTATGCAAAAAAATGAATTTTATTTGTTTAAATTACAATCCCAATTTTACTTACCAAATTAATTAATAAAATTTTCATGTAGATTTATTTAAAATATCGAGCTACCATATTATAATGCAAAATAATTTAAATCGCTGTCGTAGAAAAACTACCAAAAGTAATTGAAATCCATACGATAATAAATATAAAGAAATAATAACCTTCCAAATTATAGTGGAATTTATCCCGTTGATTGACTTATTCAGAAAAATATTACTCAGCTTCCACTGCCTCGATGATCATTCAATCTCGTAGTTCGCTATTCTTGCTGCATTTATGGGACTTAAACTTTTGCCCCCTTTAGTTTTATTTTGAACTGCCTGCAACGTATACTATGGCGGTCAGTTTGCATCAAATTTTAAGCCTACTCCGTAATTTTCTTTGACCATATTATAGAGAAGACACTGGACAGTATCACATTACATTTCGAGAAGCAGCGTGTTTTCCTAAAGCTCTAAATAAATTTTCCTTCTTCCCCTAAGTAAAGCAACAACTATTTCGGAAAAACAATTCAGTCTTAATTTTTTTCGTTTAATTTTAGTGAAGTTTACTATCGTATTATTTAAATTGTTAATTTACATAGCGTCTACATTTAAACCGCTTGGGTTATAATTCCCATAACCGGAAAATTATAAATTACGGACAAATTGTTTGTACAATTTACAGTCACTAATCTGGCTTTTACCTCATTCCGCTATTGCACAAAATTAATGTACTTGTTTACGTATTTGAAAAAGAATGATGGAGCAATATTGAGAAATATAGTTCTTTTCATTCTTTGCAATAGTTGTTAGTCAGTAATTCAAAATAATTAATATGATTGGAGTAATAATTCTGAAAGTATTTCACGCTGATGACGAACCGAAATTTTTCAGTTGTAACTTCAATTCTACACTGACTCCTGTATCTTCATTACTTCATTATAATTTTTTCTCTTGAACCCCCTGATTATTAAACTTATTCATCTCCAATCAATGAAATAGAATTTCATAAGAATATAATAACTCAAATAAATCGACCATTATATATATATATATATATATCTGTGATTGCTCAAAATGAACTTTAGTTAATTTTACTGTAAGATTGCTATAAATTTCAATTTATCTCAAGTGTAATCTCAAGGTAATATTTTACATAAATTAAATCAATAATGTAGAAACATAATTTATGCATTCGGCATACAATCCGATTTTATGATAACCTGCAGTGTTTTTTTAGATTATTAATTTTTATATATTGCATAATAGTTGCATAATAACGTTTGTTTCAATTATCTTGAAAAAATGCACATTTTGATATTCGAAAAACATGTCATTTCGCTTTGCATGGCCCTTTTGGGCATGTACCATCATTTGACGTTACAGACATGTGACCTATACACCTTATTACAGACAAGGCGCCCTTAATAGCAGTACCCTCTATGCCAGATACACACCGCTGATGGACTTTTGATTATGCTCTCGATTTCGCAAAACTTACGAGAACTTCCAACTTTGTTAGGGTAAAGGGCAACACTCGCATTTTAAGAAGGTTTGGGTGGAATAAAAACACTGATGATATGTCTTGTTCCCCTACATTACTATGCTTACCTATTTTACTGATTAACATTCTAAATCTGGCAATAACTAAAATCTTAATTGTTGAAAACAAAATTTTTCTTCTAATAATGCTTTCGTTTCAAGTCAGAAAGGCTTCTAGTCACCATTTGTTATTCAACATTTTGATGTCACACGACACATGCCACTAAAAATCTGTCGTAAAAATATGCGAACTTCGTAATTTCTAAGATGGAAAGGAAAACTAAATGTATTCAATATACAGAAGTCGCGAAACGCGAGGTATGAGAGATAATAAGTTCTACAATTTCATGGAGCATAAAATTCTGGATTAGATTAATACGACAATAATTTATTTTCGATACATAATTAGTATAACTAAAAGCGTAGAAACATAAATATAAATGTATTCTCTTTTCATATTTGCAGCTGTAACTACAACTATTAGAAGTTACATGTTAATTTATGTAACGAAAAAAATTATTCACTCTTCTCAAATTTGAGATGTTTTCCTTAAAATGTCGTATAATAACCAATTTTGATGATTTAAAAATCAAAAAAGAAGGAATTGTAATAATTCTAAGGGTTAATTTAAGTTTAAAACTGAATATTACAAATAGTCAAATAATAAAGATTTTTACTATATTTTTTAATAATTATTATTGTAATAATTTATAAAGAAAATATTATACTTGTATAACTTCTTGATAAATAAAAATACGGCCAAACATGTCAGAAAACAAATATAATTAACATTTATTTATTATAAATACAACGTTACATCCATCTTTGAGAACTACTTAAGATACCTAAGCACTAAAATTATAAAACAATTCTAAATTTTGGATACATAGAATTTTTGATAAAATTTGTAGTATTCACTTTAATTAACTAAAATAACTGACTTAAATATGAATTTTGAATAGGTATAAATGTTATTAAAATTTGATGTATATTTTTTTTATTATTCTTGTGTATAGTTGCCTGACTAGGTCCACTATTTATATTAACTGAATGTTAATTAAGATTGTTTTCTGACATATTTGACAGTATTTTTTTAACAATTACAAAAACGATTATTTACAATATAATTAAATACAAGTTCTTGATGTCGGAGTATTGTATAAATAATGTCTCTTTCGCAAGGGATTTTGGGCTTCCAGTGACAGATATTTTTATACAATTTGCATTCTGTTTATATAATCAATTAATGTGTACTCTCGGAAGTATAATTTGTTTCATACGGTTGTATTGTATCTGATTCAACGGTCTCGTCTTCAGTGATCCTTGGGAAAGGTAACCGTGGCCATCTCCGCTCGCAGAATATAAGACAAAATCTCTCTCCTCTGCTGAAAAACCAATCAGGCAACGTCAATTCTCATCCCCATTCACAATATCAATTTCCTCTTCCTACACACTCTCGAATTGTTTGTCCATGCCTTTAGCTTACTACATATGGTGTATCTCATGCATTATTCTCCATTAATTAATAACATTCTATGGCATCACAATATCTTGAGTCTATATGTAACAATCTTGACATTATTTAATGTCATATGCTGAAGTCATACCGCCTAAGAATATTCCTTTGATAAAAAATTATAGAAGATCGTTTATTTTCGACTCCAAGGTTTTGTAATCCTATTTTATTTGTAAGCTCCATCTCTTCAGTCAGTAATACTGAATTAGCGACAGCTGTGGACTATATCATCAAACACCGTTTGCGGTTGAGACCCAAGCATCAAAATGATAGATGTTAATGACATATTTCATATTCAAATCACAAAATTTCCAATTCAAACAACGAAATTATAGTCGAAAATTGAAATTAGTAGTGAAAGTCATCGAAGATTGAGTGGTAATACATCATGATATGCATATTATTTTGTAACACACTCATGTCATGGTGCCGAATCAAAAGGAAATTGTTTTCTCATAGAATTGAATAAATAAAGAATAAAATCCCCTCCCACTTAAATTCGTATTCAACATCAAAAGAATCGAATTAATGTTTATACATTTTACATGAGTTTCCTTTCCGTTTCGCCAAGGGTGCATCCAATCTCTACTAATATCCACATGGGGTAATACAAATACTGTGGAAAGGAAGTACATGAAAGTTCCCCCTCCCGCATATACACAGGGTCGTTCCGAAATGACATATTTCATACGAAATCACTGCGGAGACTCATCTTATTCCTAGAGGATTCACTTTGGCGCAAAAGACATTTTGATCGTCTGGAGGGTCGATTCTCCCCTGCGTTCCCGACGTGACGGGGTGAGGGGAGAGCGGAGAGCGGAGCGATTCCTTCGCTGTTGCTAAAGTGGTGACAAGATACAGAGCTTCCCCCATCATTACCGACTACCGAATACAACCCCTCTCCATTACCGGCGCTAACCCACATCCATCACGCTCGCCGACTAAGTGGGATCGCACTCGCCAACATAATTAAGAGATGCGCCTCGAACAAGGACCGTGTTTCGCTTGACCGACCGGTTAGTTTTGCATCCTCACGGGAAATCAGCTACAACCCGGCCGTTATCTTGCAGCACTCGTCCCAGGCGAAACGTTGCTGTCAGCCAACTTGTTTGCAGTAATTCACGCTTCTCGACGTTAATTTACACAATCTGCTTTAGTGCATTACCATGTGTCACGGGCATCGATTCATCTACAGGTGCCTGAAGGGGAAACAATGCTGTCGCGCCGGAGATGTATAGTCTATAATTTTCCCTTCAGAGGAAACCTATCAGTCCGACTGTTAACAGGACAAATCTGCAGTTTCTGACAGGAAGAATTATTTAGATGACTCACCCATCACATAAATGAAATGGTAATTATCACCAACGGTCTTGTAAATTTAGGGTTTAACATAAATAGTGTATTATTTCATTTAATAAAATATCAGCAATCAGTGACAGCAAGTGCGATTTTAAAGTTATGTGCAACATCACCACAAACACTAACTATATGAAATATAGCACTACAATAGCCATAGTATTACAATCTCCGGTAAGCGGAAGTTTCTTGAACTTTCGGGTGGCATATAAGGGTGGAACGGATTTTTTCGCACGCTCATTCCACATTCCAGACAGAAACCGTGTGCTGCAGAAACAAATGGAATAGCTGGCTGCGTTCACGGGCGTCACTAGCCAGACAGTAAAATATCTTATAAATCGAAGCAGAAATTCACACTGTTTAAACATAATAATGGTAAGGTTTCTACAATCCTGAAACAAATAATTCTTCCTAAATTCATCCATGTACTGCAGTACACATAATCCAACCAATCTTGTGAGTTGAGGAGAGGAGCAAATATTTCCCACGAATTTGGTCCTTCATTTCACAATTATCATCTTCATAAACGCTCATTTGCTAACAACGAACATAAAATATAGGTTTTTCTATTTTTTTAAGAAAAATTTGTACCTAAGGCCATAAATATATTTTAAAATAACCGATAGATTCACTTAACATTACAGCTTGTGATGTTAATTACACACAGCACATATTATTTATAAATACTAGCATGGAAAGAACGCTTTTTGGTTTATAAAAGTATTAATGGAATTTCATATTTTATTTAAAGAATTTGTTGGAATGGAGCAAAATGTGACTGACATGCCGATTTGAAATAACATTTGAAGCAACGTTCTTATAACGTCATTAATAAATCATTATAAAAGTTTCATCTTTTTCCGTGAGATCCTGTATTTAAAAACTTTTTGAAACTTATCATTAGCAAGATAACTTATAAATTTAGAAACAGACATATTTTACACTTAAGAAAGCTCTTCTATTGACTGTGAATAATTTCTACGAGTATGGGATGTAAAATTATAAAAACTACGTAATAGTAGATAAAATACCATAATGATTATTAATCTCGGCGAAGGCAGCTTCATACATTTTTTCGTGAGTGGGGGGTGGTTTATATTATTTGAAAAGCATCTACAGTTAAAATTCTAATTCAAAGATTGCGAAATATGATCACTGAATAGTCATGTGTAAAACGCACTCCAAATTAGATTAGTGTGTTTGCAGGTATTGTCTTTTCGACTGAACTCCTTCACATGCAATTCCCCCATACCCACAATTGCGGCGAGA
The DNA here is from genome assembly GCA_034510155.1 of Eucriotettix oculatus. Lineage (NCBI taxonomy): Eukaryota > Metazoa > Arthropoda > Insecta > Orthoptera > Tetrigidae > Eucriotettix > Eucriotettix oculatus. Next base: position 54,288,030 of record CM067381.1, read on the forward strand.
ACTGGATTAACCGCGCATAGCATTACGCATGCACATTTGGTTAATTAACATCCTAACCTTACCTCTCCTCACGGAGTGTTTCATTTACCATCACTCACAATAGAGCTAACATCCGTTAATGTCGTCCGTAGTGCAACCAGATAGAAATTATTGTTGACGTGAAAATAATATGGACTTGTACTAAATTGTTTCACTCAGTCTGCGGGAGAAACGTGTAAACAATTTTATCTGAATTTAATATCTCGGTGATGATCGTCAAATTGTTCCTTCAGAAAACCTATGTAAAATGTTTATTAGTACATTGTAATTGACGTAAATTAATGTACGACAATTTTATGTAATTATAAGGAAACATAATCCAATTGGAGCCTATAGATCATATATTGAGCTGCTGCTTCTTCTCTCCATCATATTTAACTGTGCACTCTTCCAAAAATATCCACTTAAGTGTTCTTAGTTACTGTAGGTAAGATGGTGACTGGGAGTCTGAGTTTTTAATAAATTGTCTCCGTATGGCTAACGACCGAAGCACTTCTATTTCGAGGGATTGGCACCAATTAAACCGCCAGGTGATCTACCAGAATGTCTCCAATCTGGTAAATATTTTCTTAATCCTTGTGAATTCCATATTCTGCCTTATTACTGTTAAAACGAGAAAAAAATTAAACACGAATAATTACGCTCTCCACAACGATTTATTCAGAAACATCGGTATTAAATTTCTGACTGACGCCATAACATGAATAAACAGATATTCAGCACTCCAAAAGGAAATTTTAATCTCGGCCAGTTCTGTTGAATCGGTGAACACAATAAAAGAGTACAGACGGATGAGGTAAGTGGACAGTATTAAATTTTGAATGCTATTAAATTCAGTAATTTTTGAGCATCGTTTACCTTTGCAATATACGGCTTTTGCAATATGATTTGAAGCTCTTATAAAGCTCTTAAAAGCACACAAGGCCTTTATTGTTTTCGACGAACCTGAAATTCCTAAAGGCAATCTCATTTTCAAAAATACATGAAATGTGATCAGTACGGATTGCAAATCAATTTATAATTCTGACCTATGTTAAAAGTACAATAGCAGAGCTAGGCAATATACCATTATCTCGACGGAATGAACTTATTACGTTTCCGGATCCCGTTTACAGCACCTAGGTAGATTTTCAAAACCGAATAACTGATTGTCTGCGATTCTAGTTCTGATAATTTCTTTCAGTGAAATTACTATGTAATGTTTTATAATAAAAATCAATTACGTAATATTTGAAGAAATACACTGCGAAATTTTGAATTTTTATGGCTGAGAAACCCTTAAAAGATATAGTCTAATACTATTATTATTACAGAATACATACAAGAGAAACTTGTAGTTCTCTATTCGTCTTTTCAGTAAAGAATATGCTTGAATATATTCAAAGTATTTCCAGCATTATTTTTACCTTCTCAACATGTGAAAGGAATTGTGCGAACCATAGATCTTTTCCTAACAAGTAACTGAAAGACGTCAACATTGAAAAAGCCCACATTCAGACTTCCTGAGGCCTGTTTCACCTTTCTGTCTTTATTGAAACAGAAGCTTCTTTCGCCTTGAATGCCTTTTCATACCACATTCCAGTGCTCGAGGCTTTTGTTGGGACAGATTCTCTTCTAGGGAATTTAACGAGGAAAAGACAGGATTGTAACTTGTTAAAACAAAAGGGTTTTGTTAGTATCACAAGTAATTAATGTGAAAAAATTACGCGATAAACCAATATTTATTACGTAATTAATTTTCCAATCTTAACAAATAACGTGGACAAATGTACTCTGGTTCCTACGCAAATCATAAAACGTAATTATTTTGACTAATGCCAACTCGAGAACTTTAATTAAGGAATTTAAAAATTAAATTAAAACACACTTTCGCCGTAGTAGGTGAATTTCGTCTTATCTGCTAAAACACTGTTTATATATTACTTTGATAAAAGCCTGTAATACTCTAATATTTGACAATTTTCGGAATACACAAAAATTTGTAAAATTTGATTTTTAATACAAAAATTCTTAACTGTAGCTGTAATCATTAAATTGAAAATACCGATAATCCTCCTTAACAGATGAATTCAGGTTGCAGTGCAACAAACAACGGAACATTAATCTAGTTTTTGTTACTAAACAATAATATAATAAAATTATTGATTGTCTTAATTTAAGGACAAGAAGCAATTTTTCTTTATCTAATATTTTACTTTAATATTCGAAGTAGGAAATCTAACGGAAAGTATTCATTAGGAAATCCATAAGGCTGATTCTGATATGATACAACACCATCAATAACGCTATATCTGAGGAACGGTGGTATTTATAAGCAATTCAAATACCCACCATTTTAATACAGCACTAGAATGTGTAATTGATTATTTTTTTAAATAAGTCTCCTAAATTGTACTATTGCATAAATTAAAACATACTTTTTTAAAGCAGTAATTCATTTTTTACGCAAGCACTTATTACAATAGTCTCTTTCATAGAGTTTCTAAATAAGTTTCAATGCCATGGTGAGTAAAAATTATAACGGTAATTTAAATAATAATATAAAGTAGTAATACTTTCAATTAAAATACTTTATTATTGTAAAAATATTTATTCCACACACTGTTAACCATTGGCTTAACAAAATATGATTTTATATTCATAATTCATTTATGTGAAAAACATTAAAAACGTAAATTTTTCTTTGTAATGCCATGAATTTCTGTACTAACCACACAATTCCCTCTAGTGGTAATTTTACAAGTTTCAAAACGTGGCTTATTAATTTATTTCTTGTTATGGTCAAAGTCCTCAATATTGTTCTCTCTTCTCCTATTCTGCTTAGAATTTTCTAATTAGTTACTCTTATCTACCCATCTGTTTTCAGCATTCTTCTATTACACCACATTTCCAAGGGTTCTATTCTTTTCCTTTCTGCAACTCCTATCGTCCAAGTTTCGCACCCATATGAACATTTTTTAACAATGATTTCCCAATATTAACACCAATATTATCCGTAAATCAATTCGTCTATTTTGTGAAAGCATTTCTTGCATGTATAGTATACTGTATAATAGACTCTTTATGTCTACTATACTTCTACCATCCCTAGTTATAATGTTGCTGAAGTAGCAGAATTCCTTAATTTACTTCAAAATATTCCTTCCCAATCTAATACCCTTTGTTATTCAACTATTTCTCATACTACATTCCGTTACCTTGGTTTTCCCTCTGTTAATCATCATGCTGTACTTTTACCCCAGGACCACTTTCATACAATTAATTACGGTTTTCAAGACTTCGGATTCCCCTAACACTGCAACATCATCAGAAAACCTTGTTGTATTAAGTTCTTAGACTGGTCTGATGCAACACTCCTACATAACTTATTCTGCGCAATACATAGTGTTCAAAGCATTTCTTAAGATTTTATTTTTCATTTCCAAAATTAATTTGAAGATTAAATAATATATTAACTTTATCTGTCCATTCACATTGTATATCAACATATTATGTGATTATAACAATGACTAAAAATAAATTTATAATCATACAAATTATTTGAATTCAAGTGAAATTTTGAGGTATTATTTCTTCATCCCAAGACTTCCTTTAATAAATACATATTCCAATCGAATAAGTAGATCAAATATATTTACGAAAAACTGAATATTTAAACATTTAAAATTATTTAGTATTTACTGTTGAAACTTCATGAGGATATTTTATTTTCTAATAAATATTGTAAAAGATTTGATAGTTGATTTAATTGAATAGTTTACATATAATTTTTTTTCGTAATCCATATCAAATTATGAGACAATAATTCTATTCATAGCTTAATAATGGTATAGTGATATTTGTGAAACGTGTGTCTCATATGCAGACAGTGCAAGTCAGGAATTCGTGGTGGCTCCACCTCAAAGCCGCGATCATTTCTTTCCTCTATTTTAACATTCCAAGCGCAAAGTCGGCCAAGGTATCCGCGAACAAGACTTGCAACTTCGGACAGCCCCAAGGCGTCAAGAAGAGGATTACAAATATCCCCTCTCCTTCCCATGAGAATGACAAAAATCCGAAGAAAAGTCAGCGCTTTATCTGTTTCTACTTACTGCAGTTCGAAATTTACACTTGTTCATAACGTTTTTTTAGATATACTTTATGTCATTACAAAATAGATAATAGATAACAAAAACCACAATAAAATAATATTTTTTAATTATTTTCCAGACTTAAAAGTAAAAAGAATCTATCAGAAAGAAAAGTAATTAAAATAAAATTGAATGGAATAGTTTTAGCAAGAAACTTTATTTAAAGACGAGTATATTCTTTCTTACTTTTGCTTGTAATCAAGAATTAATTTAAATTCATGTGAATATTTTTATTCAGTTGACATTGTCAATTTTGAGATAACGAACTAAAAATTCAGGCATAATAAAAATAGGGACAAATGATAGTCAGTGCAAGACAGAAACAAAGAGAAATGACTCGGTAGGAAAAAAAACGGTAGACGAGAGGAAAGGTTTTGTATGCAGTCAATTCCTTGGAAGAATCTCTTTACTGCAATTAACTATAAATTAATGTTAAATGTGACTGTTAGTTATAATAAAGAAAATATATAGGCATCAGTAGTTTACAGATAAAAAATAGAATAATTTATTTTAAACAAAACGTCCATTTGTTTGAAAAAAATCAGCGGTGAAAATCAATATGCAGTTCAAATTGTGAAACAATACTATGTTTTAAAGGAAATTAACAATGTGAAATGATGATACTATCTTTCCAAGTTCAAATTAATGTAGATAACCCAACAGTTTCATTAAAATATTTTCTTTCAGCTAACGGTTCAGTAACACATTTTTCAGTTTTATTTCTGAAGGAATGTTAAAAATTCTTAAAGCAATTAAGTTTTTTTGGTTAAGAAATATATAATATTCACGATATTAAATTTATTCTGAAACTTTAGATGAATACAACATAACGTAGATTGTTAGAATGTCGATGATTTTAGCCCAGAATTTAGAATTTCAAGTAACGTCGAAGCGATATTTTGAGAGGAAGGACAACTGAAATATTTAACATTGAATCAATAGTAGAGTTTGTAGTGGCCGCATAGTATGCAGTCAATTCCTTGGAAGAATCTCTTGACTGCAATTAACTATAAATTAATGTTAAATGTGACTGTTACTTAAAATAAAGAAAAATATTACCATCAATAGTTTATAGATGAAAAATGACATCATTTATTTTAAACAAAGCTTCCATTTGCTGAAACGTACCAAATAAACTTACGCTTAGACACGATTGTCAATAATAGACATAAGAGAGGAAATTGGTCATCAATATGGAGTAATAGTAAACTTGTAAGAAAATATTTAACAAACAGTAATTTTAGAACTTTTTCATATTTTAACTGAATACAATATACTTATATACTAGGGACTTCGTTCGCGAGGAACTTAGACAAATAGCTGTTTTAAGTATTCCCAAAAAATCTAAAAAACAGGTATAGAATTTTAATAATGAATATATTTACAATTTATAATATAATATATAACAATTTTTATAGTTTACATATTTTTATGGTTAATCAACTTACGTATATATTAAACGATTTTTAACTTACTTTTTATGCATTATTTGACATCTATTTGCAATCATCGAATTACAGACACACAGAAGCTTGAATTATATTTTTTGGGATAGTTTATATTTATATGATTTGCTTTGAAAAATGAGCAATTAATAAATATTAAAATTAATCTAACTCTACAAATAAAACCATTTTACGATTGCATCGTATGGACGAACCACAGAAGTTTATTTCTAAGGAGTTAGCTCTCTGCCAACGATGGCAAAGTTATATACTTAAAAAAAAGAGCGTAGGAAACCATAATCTACTCTTTGGAGATCTCGATGCGCGTATGGACCATGAAACTTTTCCTATAGAATTTTCTAAATATTAATATATTCTGAACCCTTCAAGACATCGAAATACAACATGCACGAAAAATTAAGTCAAAACTTTTGTTTAAAACCACCAAATTTTCATTTAAATCCGTTGAGTCGTTTCGTAGAGACAAACTTCCAGACAGAAGGACATTTCAATTTTATTTATTGGTATGGATTATTGGTACAATTTTATTTTTAGTTCTTGTAACATTATTGTTTTAAATTAATGATTATTTTAATTCAAGTTTTCAAATTATTAATCTACACTGATCGATTGACGTTGAATATCGATGTTATTTACTGCCCAATTTTTAATTACTGGTGTTATTGCTGTGTGAAGTACAGAATATGACGAACTCATAAACTGTACTTAAGTTGATTATTTTTACTCAATTCAAGGAAAAGCTTTTCTCTATAGAAAGGCATATTTAACACACATTTTTGCCTGTTTTTGTTAATTTAAATGAATATGGGATAAATGTCAAAAGATTTACACCTGAAAACTGTTTATGATTACTCTTTTTCTTAATAAGTATAAAATTGAATGTAGTTTTTTTAAACAGATTCCAATTAATGTCGCAGTCTAATTAGAAACATATTTTTCGAAAGGATTTCGTTGAATTCTCTTGTCAATTGGATTCTTAATAAAATTGAATTAGAGAGTGTGGAAAACTTTTTTTTTCAAAGATTTAATTAATGTTGGACCTACATTTAAATGCTCAATTTTAAGTCTTGTTATTCTTTACGCTTCCCGAAAAGAAAAAATAGCGATTCTTTCACGTATCGTCCTGCCTTAATTAAACTCGAAATTTGCAACAGCTCCTGTAAGATTTTAATGGGAAATATTGTGTTACATTTCATAATTACTTTAATTATACTCATTTTTAATTAATTAATTTTTGTTCCATTCTCCGTCCACGTCAGTGAAACATTATTATTGTTTTATGCTTCCCGGGTAAGATCCGGCTGGAAACCCCTTCAATTACTGTCGAAGTTACTTCTCGAAAGGCGGGGATATATTAACCGTGTATTGCCTTTCGATGCTAGTTGTGGGTGCATCTACTCGTGGCAGCACTGTGCAGAGCTCTGGAAGGCATCGCTTCGTCAGGCATTGCAGTTAACCGAAGGGATCTCAGCTGCCCTTTGATGATGCCGGAATGTCATTGGTGTAACCATTTAAGCCAATGAGATGTAATTCTCCATGAAATTGAATGTCCCGGAGATTTCTTCCCTGCCTGCTGAATTCGCTGCCTCTGTTTCGTGTAGTAAGCAACATCGATTTTATTACTTCAATGCAAGTCCCAACTGGAAAATGAGATATCAGCATTGCAATGGTGCTGGGGTTTAGAGTACAGTAATACCAATATCATTCAATTTTAGGAATGAAATAAATTTAGATATTTCAGACACACTATTTAACTCTTTTAAAGTTACGTTTACTGGAACAAACAATAAATTAATCAATTCAGTATAACTGAAATGTTTTCAAAATACTAAACTAAGATCACATGAAATATGGTTCCAAAACATAATGGAGTCTTATACTTCACGTAGCAAAAAATGTGGAATTCAAAGAATTTTTTTTTGATTTTTGTTATTCTAATAGCAGCTGTGCGGAGAGTTTCTTATGAAATTCAGGTACATTCTAATAGACTATTCCAGAAGTGAATCATTATATATTTTTTCACCTGTTGCTGAATTTTTGGTAAAATTCCGGTACGTCAAATTCACACGATTTCACTTACCTAAATTAATGAACAAAGTATAACTATACGGAAGATTCTAACCTTACGGCACTAAATATTTTACCTACATTTACAAAACATCTATTTTTTTCAGAATTTCCGAATAACTTTCCCAAAAATTAACATTAATTCGTTTCGAATGTTTATTTCACTACTTAAAGTTTTTTTTTGAGAAAATAATGTTTGAAGAACAGAACTAATGCTTTGATTGAAACCCTGACCGATCGAGATGTTTCTAAGCCGTACCTTTAAATATTAAGTATGTGGTAAGCGATTGCTTATCACAACATTAAGTACAGTTTTGTATTAAATGTCTTTAATAAGTATTCTATGTGTATATAATACGTAACAGACGTTGGATCTAAGCTAAATGGAGTCAGAACCATGACTGAACGTGATTGGCTATTTAAATGACGAATTTACGAGTCATCTCATTGACCAGAAAGGAAAATGATTGTTTCCGTATTACTTCATTAGACGAGGTTGACACGACCAGAACTTTTGACGACGGTTAGAAAAACCATGCAGAAAACAAGAGACCTGACCTGGATACCCAACTGTCTGTCCGGCGTCACAAACTCGATGACGGAAGCTTATTGGTAAAAATAAACAAAGCGGACACTTCACCCTACATGTTCGGATGTCTGAATAAAACAGACATGTGTCCAATGCAAAATGAAGGGTTCTTTACATTTCGTTACGCTGAAAGTCAACCGCCTTAAGCGACGAGATTCCCGCTGAGTAATGATTGCATAAGTTTGCTGACAGCCATAGAAAAATTATGTTTCCAGTTTCCCCTTTCCATGAGGCCGATGAAAAAATATCACGCCCACAACTTGCATAGGGGTGAAATTCAAAGTGCGGAGGTGGAGCATGGAGAAGAAAACCGGAGAACGATTCGGAGAGATGCTAAGCTATTTTCAGTGAGACAGATTCAGTTTCAGTAATTTAGAGACATTCGGCTTAGGATATTCAGAGTTGTTTTCGGTCGAAGACTTATCCACTCCTTCAGTGTCTGATGAGATTCCTGCTCTCTGGGTGATTATTCGCTGAGTAGTCCACACACTACGCTGGAGGTTAGCTCACAAGAAATGCAGCCTTTAGGTCTATCTGAAACCCCGGACGGCAAGCAGCCATTAGCTCGCATCTAAATGATGGACCATACAGGATGATGACAGGAAGGAAAACCAACGACCATGAATCCTCTGGTCTTTTCATTACAAAGTGTTCTCGCTCCCTTATATTTTCGTAATTTATTAACCCTGACACAAATAATTCATCTTTCCCATGAAACTAACAAGGATCAATTAAGAATAAATTTTATTTAAATTTTTCGTCAACATCTCCAAATATTGTTATTAATTTATAAATACCTTTGAAAAATAGGGCTTCAATTAATTAAGGATATTACATTACATATATGTGTGTGTGAAGTTGTTTCAATTATATCAAGATACGTTTGTTACATAAATATTTTGGAACGTCTGAAGACTAAGCTATTATTTCAAATCTTTACGTAATTAAATTTTTCGACATCTGTAATATAACGTAGAGGTGAAAAGTAACTTTTAATTAAAATAAAATCTTGTTTAAAATGAGAACAGGATTTATTAAGTCTGTAATTCACAATAATTTCACAGCCTTTCTGTGTTCTCCAAAATAAAGGAGTTTTGCTATAACTGACTGTTTCTTGGGGGGTTTGTGGTTCTTTCCAATCAATGCTGACGACTATAATAGAGGCTTGGCTGTAACATGGAAACAGCACCCGAGAGAATTGGGCTAAAGCAATCCTCAGTAATGAGTTCCTTTTGGGGAGGCGTGGTGCCTGGATTCATTTCTCTAACAAGAGTATTTCTTCTGACATTGCAAACATAGAGTTCTCGCCAATGTTTCTGAAGGTCCATGTGGAATATTGAATGGATCCGACGAACAGATAAGTTTATAGGATCGAAATATTTTTTATTCAAACGATTAAAAGTGTTAAAATACTTCGGTCCTAATGGAGGAGCAGATGATTCTTCCTACTCACAGTTTTATCCATTTTTATGTTCATGCTTTGAAATTTTGCGTGCAATCACTGAAAAACCATGTTAGAGCACTAAAATAAATTTATACGTAACTACCTGATATCAGAGAAAAATAAAATTAGCTTGGGAATTTTCTGTAAATTTCCGATTTGTTAGAAAATCCAGAACAATAATGAAAAAAAATGGTCTGTACAATAATTTATTTCTCACCGTCAATGTCTTATCTAATAAATGTACTGACAAAACTACAGTGTTCCGTATATCTTCTTCTCAAAAATAAAATTGACTAACCTATAAGCGGCGAAAACAGTTGCATTTATATGTGCCACATAAGAGGAGCACGCAACTTTTTTATATTTCTTGGAGAACACGACCCTCAGAATGGAGTGGGAGTAAATTTTTAATTTCTAAAAAGCGGCCGATATTTGAATGGCATAAATTACTTCTGGGGCCATTTACTTTGACAGTGTTCCCTTATACATTTATTGAGTTTAATACCAACCCAATGCAATGTGGGGGAAGTATTCATAGGAATGGGGTTGGAAGAGCGACACACACCAAGAAAGCAATCAATATTGGTTTCGGAACTGATTTTATAATTGTCACTGACTTAAATTTTGAGATTATAAATGATAGTTTAGCTGTAGTTCAGCACCTAAGAGAGGGTTGGACCGGTATAAAAACGTTTTGCGTGATATATTAAACGGGTGGAGCAGTAAAGATAAAATTTTGGTCGCATGTTCCATGTGACGCAACAAGGTAATACAACCAATAGGGGGAGGGGGATTGGAAACATTAAATCATACATAAGTAGCCTATATTTATGTCAAATGAATATTTTTAGGGGTTAATTATTTTGAAAGCGATTACCTCGATGGAAATGGAGCATAATTTCAACGGTATTAGGTATGAGACGGGAGGAAAAATCGATAATATTAAATATAAGATATTGATGTATCATTATGTTTTATTAACTTTTATAATTTTATTTACTTAAATACATAGTTATTTTTAAATCACAAACTTCGTGCCGAAAGCTCAATGAAATTTATATTTTTGGTACATTTAGCATTTGTAGTTAGTTTTATACCATAATGTTTAAATAACGTATGAAAATATATCATTAACTGAAATTGAAGACATTTAAATAATTTAATGCGATAATGTTTCTTTTTTATATTTCGTTCGGACCAATGACATAGAAAATATTTTAGTTTTAGAATTTAGATCCAAGGAAAATGTTAGAATATTATCATAAAACATTTGAGAATTAAAATATATTTACTGTTAACATCTCCTTCATAAATTTGTTGATTAAAATTTGAATCTAATTCTCTATGTTTATTTTGAAACATAACTAATTTTGTTAATCTTACGTATTTTTACATTAAATAATTTTCTCTGGTAGTTTTCAGGTAGATTTTCCGGGATCCAAATAACGCTCAAAGAGTGGGGAAAGCAGTCGTACTCCGAGCCATATTATGACGCTGCCATCTCCTCTATGTACACCGCAACATTTAATTTCTGAGAAAAGTCACTTCAATAGATAAAAGTTATTACAAGAGCATAAAGAATACATTATTTTCTTGTACCAGTCGTTTATTTTATGATCTTGTATTTTATTTGAGTAAATTGTTTTCAAACAGAATTAAATATCACATTGTTCAGAGGATTGGACTATAATAATTATGTTAATTCTCAATCCCACAAAGGGGAAGAATATAATTGTTAAAATTATTTTGCTTAAAACTGTGGGATATTAATAATTTAAAATACTCCAAGTTTGAAGAAGGTAAGAAATAGTTTATTTCTAATTAATAATTTTCTTACATCTTCACTCTCGTGCAGAATTCTATTTCTGGTGAATTATTTTGGATCTGACTAATCCTAATAAAAATTTCAGCATCAATTTGATTAAATGTGAAATCGTTTATATCCACATACTTTATATCCTTAAAATAACTGTCTTTGTGGTCGAACATGTTTCCAATTCAGCCCAGTCTTTACCCATTAGCCGTATAATGTCCTTGTGTAATGTTCAGACAAATAAATTTATTGACCTCTCATTATTTTATCTCTCCTTTCACGAAGGACAGAATCTAAAAATCTTTTCTTTACCAACAACGGTAGTTGCATACATCTCTTCATTCTTCACTTCGAACTGCATACTCAATTTTATTGACATTGAATTTCTTCTATATAAGCGACGTGTTGTACTATGAACGTAAGATGATTCTACTCTTTGGTTGGACTATGGCTTCGACTCTACTACTTAGTTTCGGATTTTAATTCTTGTATAATTTTTTTAGGAAGTCGTTTTCTATTTATTTAGTTTTATTTAAGGGTATTCTTTGTTTTTTCTTACAGTTGAACTTCCGGTGGCGCAGTCGTTGCTGTATTTCACGTGCCCCTTCGAAGCCCTCTCACTGGGCACATATCAGCGCTTTGTGAGGTGTCAGCAGCCGTCCTGCCAAGAAATGGGAGCTCGCCGACCTGAATCACAAAACCACCACAGAGGAGAAATCTCTCACAGTGCATTGTGAGTCGTGGACAACAAGGCGATTTGTCAGGCCGTGGTGAATGATATCCCGTCCGTTACCCTAGAGGCCGTGTCAAACAGTGACCATTCTGGCCCAAAGTCGCGAGCCTACCACTCACAAATCAAGGAAAAGAAAGGAACATGGAATTCCGAAAAGGGAAAGAATTTTGAATCTCACGAATCGACTGACATAATATTTTCTTAAACTATTATTGGAGTTAATAAAATGAATTTTACCATAAGCTTTACAAGTTTCGATTTTTTGTTAATTGAATTTAAATGACACTTGTATACCCTAAAATGCTCATTTGAGGTCTATTAAGTCCGGATTAAATAATAATATTCCATGAAGGCACTAATGTAGCCTACCTAGTCTCTTCCTCCTCAAGGATTTCTTTTTTTAGCTTTTATCATAAAATATAAATTAATATATATTGCTTTACTTCAATACTCAATATTTTAAAAATAGATGCTTCTTTATCATACGAACTGTAGAAATAAAATATTTTTAGACAAAGTAGCACCCAAAATTCCGAATAAAAAAATACCACACATCAATGCTTCTGGAATTATTTACTCAGGTGATTTAAAACTGTATGACCCGTAGGAACGGACTCTGTACTAAATATGTGACAACCTCAAAAGCTATGTTCGCAGAAATAAATTTTTACAGCATTTTAAATACTCTAATCGCCACCATCAATTAAACTATAACGTATTTCCGATGTTGTCCCACAATCGGAGAAATGCGATACGAAGAAACCCCGAAAATTTATTTCGGAACCTCTTGACAATCCTGAGTTATTGGTCAATAATTTTCATAGATAATCTCCTTGAATGAATAACTAATTATAATTTATTCCTGGTGTGTGATAAACCAAAATACCACGTGAGCGAAGTTGCGGAACCATTAATTCACTGAAGAAAAAAACGGAAATATTAATTATATTTCTTATTTTTGTGGGGTTTGGAATTAATGCAAAAAATTTTATCAGAGGAAATGAGTTTGTTTTATTATTTTGTTAATGGGATTAACACTATAATAGCTTGTATTTAGTATTTATTTGAACGTATAGCATAACATTATAATTTATTAAAGAGTTATACTCGTAATATCCACTAGAAAAATATGTAATATAATAATAAATTCACATATTACTAGTTGGATTATTTTTGATCAACTTTCATCCAAACTGTTTTACTCATTTTTGTTAAATTCTCTGAAATAAACTGGTCTTTGTCTGATTTTAATCTGTATCATGTTTTATTAAAAAATGTTACTATTATAAAGTTTAAATGAAACTTCATAACATCTAGAGTTGAAGATTGTGGAGACTTCAAGCTGAAAAATTTAATTACTACATATTAAATGGAGATTAATTTCAACGTCATGGGAGGCGTACAAAATTCAATAATATAAAATAACCGGCATTGGTGTATTTTTAGGATTAATAGACGTCTCTGAGGTTGATTATGACATTCCACATAACAATTTAAAGTATACTTCAACCAAAGAGTGTAACTACATGAAACAAATCGTGAGTGGCTGGATGAGTTACATGAGTTAATAGACATTTTACCATGTTTAATAACGAGTAATTTTCAAGGACGTAATATTTTTTTTAAATCTCAATTGCCAGCCAAATTTAATAAGCAAGTTTCTAGATTGGAACGTTTTTACTTAGAAGCTTTGGGTTACCATTTTATTACCATCGTGCCCAATTTCTTCAATTTCATTGTGTTTATATTACTGATACTGTCTTATTTAGTATTCAGATCTGTTTGCAATATGGTATTCCTTGTACAGAAAATTGAGGGTACAAACACTATTTTGATGCTCACAAATACTAAAATAAATCAGTTTGAATTTTAGTTTTTGGCTAATAGTTGTAATAATTTTTCACATATTTTACGAAAGTAGATTTTTCTAAACTAAGGTGGAGGAGATTGGCTTAAGGTGAGACACTTCAGTAATTTGTGGAAGACGTTCAACTGCTCATATTCCGTCCGTAAGTTGGCAAATATCTGTTGCTGATGGATAACTAGGTGCAGTTTCTTAGAAGGCGGCCAGGTGGGGAACCTCCGCTCTTAGCTGGCAGCTGTCGCGAGAGGTAATTAGCGCAGCGTCGACGTCGACGTCGACTTCCAACGAATCGATTGTCAGCCGCATACTGCGGCCCGGCAGCGCAGCTAGCGGCCCAGCACTCCACCAACTATTACTAATTAATTACTTAGTATTATCCGTCCCAAGTTACTCAACAATCTACAGTAAAAACTGAGGATTAAACCTCGGGCAACACAATCCGTCCTCTCCAACAAAGTACTTAAAGTTTTATGGCATAAACCAAAATAAGACAATTTTTACGACTTACGGCCGTACTCCATAATATTTGTTTATGGAAGACGAAATAAAACATAGTAATTTCTCAGAAAAAAATATGTTATCCTTCTTTATATTTAGGACATGCGTACAAGACCGTATAAAAGTGAGTTTAACAAACCAAAAGAAATAATTCCATACAACAGTAATTACTTTTTACATAACACTACATTACAACTTTGTTAATCTGATAAGCACATTCTCAATTTTTTTCGAATACAAATTAAAGTAGTAATATTCTCATGTATGTACACATACATAACAATCAGAACTCGAAATATAGAGCTATAATGTAAACATCAATTTAAAATATTATAATTATTTATTTTATATTGTTCAATTATTTTTTGCCATGTTTTTAGTATCCATTAACAGACATGCTGATACTGTAATAAATCGCCCGCGTGACCTTCTAATTCGAATTTTCAACGTATAGTCAGTACGAAGCAGAGAACAGCTGAGGACCAGAGGGTCGAAAGAGAAAGCTAGAGAGAGGATTAAGCTCTTTGTTTTTGTTTCCGGGAGAAATGGGTGTACGTCGCGGTCTCTAATTAATCATTAATTGATACATTGCATTTTTCTTTAATGTTCGTATGAATGAACATCGTGTATTAATGACGTAAGTAAACTTTATGCAACCAGGCACTAATTTAAATTGTTAATCATTCCAGCAGGAGTAGCATTAAGTGGAACAAATTCATTAGTCACTCCTGAGAAAAAATAATTGTGTATATATGCGTCATCATTACGTAATCAACGATTGTGCCTGTTCAGATTTACAGTCACATAAATATAGAACATTAATTATTACGAAATTGACATCCAAATGAGGGGCGAAATTTTAATTATTGTAAAATTTACGTCGTAAAGTGATAGTTCTGTTAAACATATTTCAAAATTGGCGCCTGAACGTGGAATAGTAAAATATTACATAAATTGGCGCCGATCGTGGATGGTCACTTAATATCTATTACAATACCAAGAATTTAAGTCTGTCATTTGTTATATCTTTCTAACAAGCTTATTATCAAACGCATTGTTAACAAAAAGTATTTTGTTTAAAAGAACAGAAGAAATGCTATCAACTAAGCTGATCCACAGAGACTATGAAATTGAATTAAAGGTTGAGAATGGAATAATCTCGTTTGCCGGGAATCAAACCCGGGTTTCATTTCTGGTTCGCTCGATATTTTTACATCCAGAACCTGAAAATTAATTTAAAGAGACTGAATTCAAAGCTTTAAGTTTTTCGAATGTTGTATGACATTTTAAGAGAGCCTAAAAGTTATACGCTGCTTTATAGAAATTTCAAGCAACCGCATTTCTGCAAAGCAATCAATATCGCTGAAAAAGAAAATAAATATGGCCATTCAATCTTAGTACCACGATGGTAGTTCTTTTATTTCTAAGGTCAAATAATTGTTTGTATTTTTACACATAGATGTATAGTTTTCGATTAAGAGAGTGAAAGGCGCCCATACTGCTAAAATTCCTTTCCATAAGGTAGGAGATGGAGAACCCTGTTACTGCTTAACTTCGGAACACTTATTTGTGTGTAAAATATTATTTTTAATGTAAAAAAATAAATTATAGTTAGTACATGTCGATTTAATTTAATCGCATTTAATATTCTGGTAGTCCCATAGACAAATGTCAAGAGAAGAGCTACAGAAATGAAAGTCTGTAAATAGAAAGACTTTTTCGTTTGTTTATTATTCATAAAGGGTCGTGTTAAAAATTTTCGAGATACACAGAAAGACTTGTTTGTACAGGTACGTGTTGTTTAGGGATGAATATCTTGTTTTTGTGTTGGGTCACAGATCATGAGTAACGTAATATGTGACTGAGAGATTTGTGAAAAAAATAACAATTCTAAGGTAATTTTTATTTTAATTTATTTTTCAATCTACATCTTCTCCTAAATGCCTTGAATGAATTTTATGGATACATATGCATGGTTTCGTAGTTTTACTTGTACCTGGTAGGTATGAACCATACGCAAGTTCATTGCGTCGTAGATTGGCATTGTTTTGACAATTCGATTTCGGATAGATGAGTTCTGAAATATTCTGTGTATTGTAATTGCGTGAATACTGAGTGTATTATTTATCGATTAGTTCGACATTTAGCAAATCAAATGTACTTATGGTAAAATTGTGTGTAAATGTGCATTGTTTGAATTACTATTTATAAACAATTTTATTCGGTGGCATTCAATATCCAAAAGAGCAAAGTCCGAGGGACTACATCTAGTGATGGACCATCAACCGCAAGTTTCATCCTCGCTGCTCACAAAATTCTCCAACTTTAACACACTTTATATAAGTTTAAAAATATATCATTTCACATGGACATATACGACTATTATATTTTACAACCTTCCGTTTATAGATTCATTTTTATAATAGACGATTAAAGATATGAAATATGGAAGAATTTCTTTCAAAATATAATGATAAATGAATTTAACAGTTGGTCTGTAACAGTTATTTTTATTTGACAGTAAAGTATACAAACTGCTATGAAAAAAATACACAAGCCTACTCGTTTCTCATTACAGTTAATCTATTTTAGGGAAAATATTCAGACGAGTTTAGAACCAGTAAAAAAAGAGCTATACTTCTTTGCTTTTAAGGAAGAATTAGTTCAGTTAAAACAGGAAAACTTATAAAGTTTGAATACAGAGAAACTCTGGCGGTCTTATTATCTAAATGTGTTAGCATTGCCGTAAGACGCCTCCAGCAAAATGTATTTAAGTAGCAATGTAGAACAAGAAGTTCAAATTTGGTTCGTGAGTCTGAGTGTATCAATTCCTTTATACTTGCTAGTAAAAGTTGAATACGACTTAATCTAAAATTAGATCAAAGCTTTCATATCACCGTAGAATCACCTAACATTAACTATTTCTCTATTAACAGACGGAGTAAGGCTAGTAGAATAATTTATTTACTACAAATATTAACGATATATTTTATATTAACATGCATTAAAATTGAATAAAGAGTTAATACATGAAATTAATTTTAACGTACTACAGATAAGGAACTGGTGTTGGCAGGATAGCTTAGTTGGTTAGAGTAGCTTCGTACCTATCAGTCGTTATGTCTTCTGTTCCTAGCTCATTTCTCGTCTCATTAATTCATTCCAAAAAATCTTTAGCTGACACTCGAATTAGATTTCCAGTTCAATATAGAACTATTATGTTTAGTTGTTAATTGTTTTTAACTTTCTTTTTCCAAAATAAACAAATTTAACGGTTGGTCTGAAACAGCTATTTTTATTTGATATTAAATTACATAAACTGCTGTGAAAAAAAATACGAAAACCTACTCGTTTCTCATTATAGTTAATATATTTTAGGGAAAGAAATATGTAGAGTCATACTTCTTTGTTTTTAAGGAAGAATTAGTTCAGTTGAAACAGAGAAAAACTTCTTAAGTACGGTGTTAAACCATACCAATTTATTAAGAATACTTTGTTGATATAAAATTTTAACAACATTTATGAAGGTTTCGATAAATGTGTTGGAACACATAGTATGGTTATCGGCGTGTCTCAGAATACCGACGATTTTACATATACTATTCATGCCAGTAAAATGCTTTACATCAAAAAAGAAAATTTCCTTCCATTAATAAAAATTATTATGGTTTAAAATAAAAATTAACAATTGAATTCTAAAGAACAACTATGATGATAATATTTTAAAGGGTACACTGCATACTGTTATTTCGTTCTGACACGATACTCAATACTATTATTATGTTGGACAAATACAGTAAATGTATAATGTGAAGAAATTATGGAAAAATAGATGTTTCCGTCAATTCATTTTTATTTTAGATCCGCTTTCCTTCATTTTGAAACCATATTCCAACTTTATGCTAAATTAACGTCTTATTATATTTAATTTTTTGGGCACAGTGGAAACCACTGCTCAATGTTTCAACTCAAATAACTAAAGAGGAAACTGAAAATATTATAATTTTACAATAAGACAGAACTGAAGTCCGTTTATCGTTACATGTTGACATTACGTATTCCAAGCATGTTAGGAACAATGCCGGTTACTTAATTTATCCAACGGATATGACCGTCACAGCACAGTGAAGGACCAATTTCATACGAAACAAAAAAGCAGACATTCTCGGGCGAAGGACTTGAATATGAAAGATTAACACAGCTTAGATTGTGTGTTTCTGAAGGACGTCGAATAGCAGGGAGCAGAAGATATCCCCGGGGCTGAGGGAGGTCGCGTTAGAGAGCTCATGATTTATGTTCCGCATCTTCCTGCATCTCAGTCCCCACGATTTATAGCAACACGTGTATATATTAACAATGCGAGGCATGGTTTATGCATGTGTTTTCACGCCCAATTGAAGGAGGGATTTCTACTCTTATATTGAAACGTTTCCAGAGATAAATTCCTCACGGATTGTATTTGAATTGTACGACTTTCAACAATGAATTATTCTCTGAAATATTACTATAGTGACCTTGAACACAAATTGTGTTCAAATTTTAAAATGACGAGATATATTCTGTAGTAACTTAATACGGAATGAAACAAATTTAAAAGTATATTTTTTACTCGAATATGAGAAACAATTCCTACGAAATTTGACACTGCGAACAAACGAATATCATTACAATCATTACGATAAAAGTTTATATATATAGAATGTGTTCAAACACACCGAGCTTTACTTTTAGAGGTTCCTATGCCATTGATCCGATTGCCGTAAAATTTTTGCCTAATATCGTGCACTACGTAGAAAAGATGTTTTTATGAGTATTCCAAACCTTTAGGGTACTTCCTTCCCCCATTTGAGGCAACTAATTTCCCATGCCAATTTCAATTATAAGACGTTGTTTGTCCCTTATAAATTCCTTCACCATTGAAAGACTATACCCTAAAAAACTCATAGAACTAACAACGGGATACATTATGCCGCAACGAAGTCTACCAAGCGAGATAATTATTCGCGGCGTTCGTGTGGTGGCTTCGTTGACAATGTTCGCGAAAAAAATTGAAAGTATCATAACTTGAATAAATTTTAATTATAGTTAAGCTTTGTTTCACGTTTGGCAGGCTACGTGAGAGTAAACGAATTATTTCAAGTTAATCAGACCGAAGAATTTATAAATGAGCGACAAAACGTAGTGTAGTTCATTATTTAACAAAATAAATACTGAAAATGAGGTTATAACTCATTTAATATTTATTTAAATGACTGATAAATTAATGACGTCTTAATTTAGTTTAAAATTATTCTTAATAATTCACATATTTTATTTATGAGCACGCAAAAATGAAATTGCGTTTTTATCGGATTAACTAATTTTTGTAATACATAATTGCTCTTTGCGAAACAAAATGTGTAGCTATAAGTAATTATATTTTAAGCATAACCGTTATCACATAATAAACTAGTATCGTATTGAGAAATGGTAAAAAAAACATTTGAAAAGCAACCGTTCTTTAGAATTAAGTTTACATAGACAACAGTTATTTTAAGGTATTATTTTTCTTCATTTATTGAGTGATAAAATTCACATTAATAATTGCACAGCTCATTTTAAATATCCATGAAATATTAATTTATTTTCGTCTCCTTCGTATGAAAAGGAAATTATTCTGTCCCACTAAGGACGTTTGCATTCGCAGAGGTTTGCACAAGGTTCCTCCTCTTCACGAAAACTGTCGCGCCCAAGAGAAATATTTCAGTTTCAAGTAAATAAAAAAAATAAGAGCCAGAAGACATTGTAGAATTTGAATAATTATATAGAATCCGTTGGCTGGTTCCCTTCGGAGTCCTATTCTTTTCGATTCCTTGCGATCAAATTTCCCTGCGGAGAGAGTGCCGCTTTCACTTCCCCTTTTCTACAACGCCATTGTGACTGTGCAGTGGTTTTTCTTTCCTTTCTATTTGGGTGAATTTTTCGTCCCGCCATTATGCTGCCGACAGACACCCGCTGACGGGGTGGCAAGAAAAGAATCGCGGAAGTCGCTGTGCCGAGACCTCGTGGAATTTACAACGAAGGATGCAAATATACTCCGTAATTTAGTTCTGTCAATGATTGATTCATACAGTTTTCGCCTCACTTTAAAGAGTGTAAAATATACAATATTTTTTTAAAATAATAGAGGAATTTCGTTACTTTCAGTTCTATATGATTACGAAGTATATCATTGTAATAATATATGCTATTATTTTTCATCTACATATTTGAATTTAAAATTTTTATAATTAATTGTTCTAAACATGAGAATTCTTTATCGCTACATAATTAATAACATTTTATAGGAACAGCCATATTTATTGTAGAGAATAGATATAATTTATAAGTGTTCTGAGTTATATTAAAGCACCGGGGTGAAAGCCGGCTTATGCTGTATGTTATGTTTCTGGGATTGTTACCATGGTTACCTTTAGCTCAAAGGCAATGCTCATGGCTCTGTGGAGGATAGGATCTTCAGTTTGAATCCCGGAAATGCCAACGGGGATTCTCCAGAATATTGTCGGCCACAATTCCGTTATCTTTGGAAATAGAATTCATAACAATGTTTCACACTTGTTTGCTGCCATAATACCCAATTTACTTTCATTCAATGAATAAAATTATGGAGAAAATAAAATATCTCATAATATTTTCATTAAAAATTTACTGTTTGCTCCTGAATGTTCAACAGCTATGTAATACTATATATCGTTCTCCCATTTTACACTTGGTACTTTTACAGGTAATTTTACTCAAAAGCATCAACAGATTCTAATAATGAAATACTCCATTACCGACAGATTTCTGTTAACGTTTTGACTAACTAATGGAGATTTTTCATATACGAAATAAAGCCTTCAAAACCCGAGTA
Source organism: Eucriotettix oculatus (assembly GCA_034510155.1). Lineage (NCBI taxonomy): Eukaryota > Metazoa > Arthropoda > Insecta > Orthoptera > Tetrigidae > Eucriotettix > Eucriotettix oculatus. Next base: position 54,309,565 of record CM067381.1, read on the forward strand.
GAATAATAAGTAATTACTATTGAAGACCAATAGCTGCTAACTTTATTTCAACTGCTTTCGTATTCTACTTGGATTAAATTGTTAATGCATTCCACTTACGCATTTTATGGGGTAACTGTTACGGCGGAAATATTTTCTGCACACAAGAGCCATTTTTGAAGAAATTACAGATATTTATTTAAAAATAAAAGAACGTCGTTTCCCAGATATTTTAATATAAATTATTACCTTACATCTCACATTAGTTCTCCTCATAATCACCGACGCTATACTTTTCAAAAAACAGTATTTAAATGCCTTTTCAAAAAAAGTATCCATTTATGGTAAAATTTATGCCTGCGCAGACTATTTCACATCACAAAAGTCGTTTAAACGTTTCTATCTAGAAAGTTCTTCATATGAAGAAACAGATGAAAATCGATTGGCGGCAAATACGGACTGCAACCTAATGATGCGATGAGATCTTGAGATTGTGTTGTGGTGTGTGACCAGGCGTTTTCACGAATCCAATTTTATCCACACGAAAACACTACACGCCTTCTGTTCTATATTTCACGACGGAGCTTTCGTTGTGTCTTAATAAAAATCTTTCTTCATTGTTACATTCCCGAGCAATAATTCAACCAACAAAACAATTGTCTGATCCAGAAAACTCGTGCACATATAGTCCGCGGCTTATCCTGTATAATTTCACAACCTTACTCACCATCAGTCATTGGTACCCATACACCACACACAATTTCCCATGAATGAAAACTGGCATAATATTCATAGCATTCAACAAACGAATCACTATTTGACTTCACGATTGGCAGGTCTTTTAATTGTTTTGAACATTTCTAAATACTCTAAAAAAGGAAAACACAAAGTGATGATTTTTCACAGCTGCGTCTAGCTTCCTATTGAATAGAGGATGCGATTGAGCGTTCTCAAAATCGCAACTCCAGCTCAGCAGCGGCAATTTATTAAAACAGTACTTACTTTAAAACATTATTTAGGAATGTATTTTTGTATTATATATAACAGCATATTTATTACGTGCCCAAAATAAATCAATTTTTTTGTAGTATTCACTATAAATCTAAAGGAAATTTAGGCACAATAAAGTTATATATTTTTTATTATAATAAATTAATTATTTTCTACATTAAAAATTTGATAATTTACTCTATGTAATAAATTTTAAGCATACTTGAAATTCAATCATTTAAATTATTTAAATATATTAAGTTCTGTATAGATTGTATTTATAGTGAATAATGTAACCATTGCATTTCTATTTAAGCACCTTCGATAGGTATGAAATCCTTTCAGAGGAATTATTTCTCTCGTGATTCGTGGTGATCAATGAATATCAATTTTTTATAGTTATTTAACGATAATGCTTCTGATATACTTTCAGAGTTCATTACTTGTAGAATAATACATTTCTCTTGTGTATTGTTTCAGGCGTCTTCTTGTTTTATAAGCCTGTAAAGGGTGGGCGTGTTTGCTTTTTAGAGTGCTTGTGCTGACGGTGCTTTAAGCTCATTGTGTACCGAACTTTCAAGCAAGTGACAATTACAGTGAACGTTTTGTGTAATCTACTCATCACAGACACTTGAAGCACTATACGAGTATTATGAGTACAAGTTAAAGTTTATCCTGCGTCAGCGCAACACACGTTTAGAACTCTAATCTAGAAAAGTTATGACAAACAGGAGAATTAACATTATATTAATTTTTTATTGGCATGTCAGATATGACATTATCGGAGTGGCTAAAAATTGTTGTTATTAATTAAATATTCTAAACGAACATGCCTATTCTAATATTGTACAATTCTTTTGTATTTATTGAACAAAAATTAAATTTTTCCTGATATATGTTCGATATATTTTATAAATATTAGTCATATTATGATGTAGAAACAAATTACTAACACATTAATTTTTCGTAAATAGAATATTAACTCAATTAATTTGAATTTCAATTATAGTTGGATGCTGCATTAAAATTGTTGCTGAGATGACCTTTTGATTGAATAATATTTCCCCACTGTAATGCGTTTGCGTTTTGAAATTTTAACAAACTACTGAAAATCGAACATTATGTGTCTTAATATTTTGCGTTATTTTCCCATCTTTTGATTCTCTTTACGTGAACGGTATATGAAAGAAAATGAGTATCTGAAGTCAAGTGTTAATCGCCCTTTATTTTCTGAAACTTAACACTGAAATTTTTTATGAATCTAAAGAGAGAAACGAAACTATCAACAACTTGGCGTCAGAAACAAATTTTATTTCAAATTCCTGGAACCTTAATAATACCCCTACGCGTTAAAATTTTTTATGAAGAATATATATACATAAATACGTTTTTATTAAAGAAATGTTGCTTCAGTTTGTTTCACTGTCGGCATAACATTACTATTTACTCAAAAGTAGCGAAGGTAAAGACAAACTTAAATGATAAAATTAAATACCGTACAACGCTCTATGTGGTGGGTCGTTCTAGAGGCTCTTGCGTTTTTCAATCAAATGAAAGTAACAATGGTGCAGAAACGTTGTGTACCATTTAATGCGTCTTAATTTTGCCTACAATTCGGCTACCTTTTAAAATAAATACTTTTAACGTAGTTTTTCAACAAAAAATTATTAATAGTAGAATGTCTTCAAAACTGTTTGTGATTTTTAGAAACAAAAAATTCACGGAGCCTTCTTGAACATAACTACGTGTACAGTTAAATATTTCCCGAATTGTATTTTATTAGAGTCAGACACTAAACAAAGTGTTTCTACGTCAGCTGTGTTTTATTGTTCAACGAGGTATAACTTAAGGCTTAATATTAAAGTCTAAACTTTGAGTAATTTTAATACCTAAATCGGTAGTGTTATTAAGTATTCATTAAGAGAAACCTGTATTATTTCTAATAGAATTTTACTTACTATTAAAAATAAGGGGTATATCAGTAGTATTTTAAAATGTCAAGATTTATTACCGATTATTCATATTTATCAGATGGAAAAGTAATAAGAAAATAAAAATTTCTGAATATCAAAAGTTGATTTTGTTTTCATTAATCAGTAAATTTAAGAAATTTTAGTTACTTCCAAAATAAATTATTTCAATAAAAACTATTGGGGTTTCACACGGTTGACTTTTTTGTGTTTGTAATTGTTATCTTGTCCCGAGCAAATTCACTGCCATTGCATCGCATTTTGTGCTTTTATCACCGTGCTTTATCATGAGTCAGTTTCAGGGGCTTAATAATGTTAATATGCATTCTAAATTGCTGTAAACACTATTACTGCGTGCGAAAATATCTTCCATCGGAATATGAGTTGGTGCAGTAACTGACACTCAACGGCGCCGGCTTTTACGACGCATTAAAGTCATCACGCAAACACCGGTGCCAAAGTGCTTCTCTGTTGATTCAAGCTCGCTGGCTTGGTTGGCCTCGTGATTGTAGACAACGAAGCCATGCAAAACACAAAGGGACCGACGCCAATGGGACTGGTACGTTTATAGGACGCGTAGTGAGGGACGTTTTGTGATCAAGCACTACGTTAATTGGGGCACTATTTCTGTTTCAGGTCCGTTTATTAATGTGTGTAGCCCTAATGGATGAGGTCTCTTCGCTACAAAATGGCATTAAAATTCCTGTTAGGACGTAAGTATTCATCCAAAACAGGCCAAGGTATTCTGACTACTGAACCAAAGCTAATTTTATGAAAAAAAACTGTTATAAATTCTTTAAAAAGAGTTAGAAATATGTACTAAATTATCAGTTGTAATGTATACATCAATAATCTTTTAATATTAATTGTGAAAGGCAAAACGATAAATGCAGATCATTCAGAAGCTGTATCATTTTCTTGGGCCAAATATTAATTTATTTTTGAAGATTGTATATTGGTTCGGACGCTGTATTAAAGTCTCAAAAGAGAAATAGTACAAAAACTAAAGTTCTAATGTAACTTTAATATAATTTTGTCCTGACGTCAATCAGAAACAGAACATTGCAATAAATCGCGAAGACCATATGTTCAAACATTTATGAAATCAACAAAATCCAGAAATTCTCCTTTTTGAAACGACTTTTCTCACGTAAAAAACAAAATTCTGTTTATGCCATTTCTTAAAAGATTCTAAGTTTCCAATTATAATGAATCTTGCAGTTACTAAAATGAAAGTTGTTCAAACAAGAATGTTGAAAACAAAAAGTTTGTTCCATAACAGATTCATTTCAACACATCGCTATAGTAAAATTGTTTGTACGTGTGTTTGTGAATGTTTGTTTGTACGTATTTTTCGGATACAAATTTAAACGAGCGAACCAATTACGACCAAACTTTGTACATGTGTACTTTTTGACCCGTAAATAAGCACTGTTGGGGAGAAACTCATCTAACAGGTCAGGTAGGTAGAGGGTGTGGAAATTTTGAAATAAGCTAAAACTGTCTTATAAATATATTCTTGAATCAATTAATTAGATATTGTGTCCTCCGTTACTGCTAGCATATAATTTCAACCCTACCCTAATTGAATGGGAGTATTCTTGGGGATAGGAATGGTAGGGAATACATAAAAATAACCATAAAACATTCAAGACTGGGATCCAAACTGATGTAATGTGAGACGCTGAATTTAATTCGGAAATAAAAGATGAAAATTAAGTTATAGTTAGTGCTCTAAGAGGGGTTGAAAGAGGGTGAAACAGACTTCCACATACTACTTTTAATGGGTGGAATAAATTCGACTAAAGTTTGAAGACGTGTTATAGGCGACTGGGAAACAAAAACTGAATGTTATACAAACATGAATAGAGCTATTTTAATTTCGGTATAAATGTCTTCAAGTTACTTAGGTCTACATTATAACTCACATTTATAAAATTCTAAAATAAAAATGAAAGTCTGAAAAAAGCTGAAAGAATGTTAACTAACACATGAACTCTGACACATTAAACATGTAACTTTAAATGAAATACTCCATAATACAAGTAAAAGTCGTACATTAGTCCAACTCAATTTTTCATTGCAATGGTTACGTAACTTTTAAATATTAATTTATGTTTGGGATCAATTTAAATAATATATCAAACAATAGCATTACTTTTATAATTAATCCTCGTAAATGATACATTAATGATTAATCTTCACGCAATACCAACTCTGAAAACATGGAGTGTTGACATTAAAATATATTATATTCGTTTTATTCACAAGAGCTGAAATGATTAATGACCAGAGGCGTTTTTATTTACGTCAGACTGGATTCCGATTTAATTCGTACCGCTGTAAAAATTGTCAATAATTTTTTTTCATAGCGTTGAAATTAATGATGAATCTTATCTATATTCTTATGAAATGACCTATTTTACACTCACCATAATAAGTTTGTATGATTTAAAATAATAATTTAGATTTATTATAATGCAAATAATAAATAAAATGAAATAGCTAAGAATTAAATAATACATTAAATAGGGTAACGTTAGAGATTTCATTTCCGAAATTCTCTAAAAAAAATATTTATCAATTTAGTACACATATTTGAAGAGTCATTGAACAAGAAACGTTATTGAAGTGAAAACGTTTATGTATATATCCGGTGAAGATCCCTAATAATTTTTAATTTCTTTCAGGTTTCGAAACGTACGCCTGGCCACATTAGTAACTCAACTTATTGGGTTAAGTAATGTTAAAGTTTCAACGGTTGGAGATGACATCTCTCTATTCATCAAGTATATCCAAAAGTCAGTTAGCATTGAGTTACTTAAAAACAGCACAATGGAGGGTGAAAGAAGTGTTGTCGTCATAGGAAAAAGTATAAATGTTTTTGGAGAAATTTCCAGGAGACGTTTCCCTTTATTCACCTTGATTGTTCTCCTTGACAGGTATGGACAATAAGTTTTAACCTGGCGTGAGACTGATTTTATTTATTTTTCTCTGCAACTCCTATTATCTTGTATTTTAATTATAGTTATTAAGGTTTTAAACCGATTTTATTCGTCGTTGTTTCAAAATTAATTGGCAGTGTTCTAGGTACAATAAATGAGGAAGAGTTTCAAAAGAGAAGAATCATGGAAAAATTTGTGGCTGTATAGTTCAAATAATAGAAAACACATTTATTAATACATTAAAATAAAATTTGAAAATAGAAATTACCAGCGTACTGAAAAAATATTTACGCTTTAGAACTTTTTAAAAGACTTCTTTAAAAAAAATTAATTATGTAACATAATATAATTGTTTTTTATGTGAATTAGCTAGTGATAAGATTTTTTGCTTGGGGAAAGGTGATTGGGAAGCTATATCGAGTGGATTCATATATTGTTCGCGCTAGTTGGCTAAGGAATCTTGTTTTTGTTTCGAATCTGTTTAGTTTTCTTTTGTGGCTTATTGGAGACCTCATTCAAGGGTTAGGAGGTTGTCATCTACGGAATTATCAGACTACTGTGAGGAGAGGGAGGAGGACGGTCATTTCTTTGTCGATTATGGGTTGGCATTTTCCTTATATGGTTGTAAATTGGTTTGGGTTAACTGAGTTGGTATGTCAGAGTATCCAGAAATACCGGCGATGTGAAGGTGGATGATGGTTTATTCTTTGTGGATTGCGAGATGCTACCTTCCTTTTGGTGTTGTATTTTGATTTGGCTGGATGGGCTGACTATTGGTTTCGGCCTCCAAGTTGACGTGACTTGATTAACAGACATTCATTTGTAACACGGCCTCGTTTTTTGGAGAGGTAGCAGTTGTAGTTTTCAGGGGACAAGGAAAATTCTGTTGTCATAGCAGATTAGCATGGATTACGGAAGATTGTGGATGGACGGTGGTTTAATGAAGAATTGTCTGCGGAAACTGAGTATATGAGCGAATCGGCGGTCTGAAGTATTTGCCCGAACGCCTGTTATTTTGGATGATGGGATTATTTTTCGTTTTTATAAGATCATTCGATATTATTGGACAGACAAGTGACATTATTATCTTGATATACTTTATTATCAACGATCTCATGTTTATTTCATGGATTTTGTTATTGAAGTTATTTGTTCGACGTCAGCTTTCGAGCTGAAGAAAGTACACATTCTTTCGTTTACAATCTTAGAAATGAACCTGATTTTTCTGGGGCAAAAATAATTAGTTATTGCTGTTAGGTACTCATCTGTATTTATTTCTGGTACTGCGTCTAGGATGGTCGCCGTGATTTGTCCGCTAGGGTTCCAGTTGACTCGGCTCCAGCGTAGGTGTTCATCTCAGAAAAGGTCCTAGTAGTGGTCTTCGTCAGATGCGGTTAACATGAAGCTGCTGTGCTATTTACTTCTGTTGCTGATTAACTCACAACTGCTACACTGGGGCCCGGACACTCGGCGGTTGCGCGAGCAAAGACAAATGTAAACACCATAGGTTCTAGCAAGCGTGTTATCTACTCGATGTCCAGGACTATACTGATCTTTGAATTATTTATACGAAAAGGGGCTTTATGTGTAGTGTTCAAAGAAAAATAATTTTATTTTTCTCCGTCTAGGTTTCGTATTATAAAATTATTTTACAAACCTTTCTGTTTATATATATCAAAAAGTAGAATACACTAGTTCAATATTTCCGACTTCTAATAAATAAATCTTCAGATGTTTTATTTATTAAATTATTGCTTAAAGAGCATTTTAATGGGATAAACATCATTAAACTATGTCTCATCCCATTACTACATCATAGAATTTTAATTTAAGAAAATGTTTCCTCGGTTGGCTACTAACTAATATGGGTAACATTTTTATACATATACAAAAAACCGACCAATAAGTCAGAGTTACATAATATAACGGTGCGTCCATTTTTTGGATAATCTTCAGGCAAAAAAGATTTTATATCCTATTTACTACAGAAACTGAATTTACAATGTGTTAAAATAATTATTTCAGAAGACATGCGAAAAGTTACATAGCTGTTGTAACCCTTGAGCAATATTTAAGATTCCTAGTTGTTTTTTGTGTCACATCATTATATTGTTAATGTCTACTTATTTTCAATGTTAGGTTCAACGTTCTACTGTGCAAACGTAAGTCTATATTCTTAAATCTCTGTCTAGGACGTAAACGTTTCTCTTTCGGACCCCTAATTTGTAATTAAATTATATGTTTTTGCATATTTTCAATAAAATTTAAGGTTCTATCTAAACAAAGTTAATTTTTATCAAAATTATTTTCAATATAAATTTCTAATACTAATTTGTTATTTTCAGAAGAAATTTGTTTATGTATTTTTGATCTGAAGAATAATATAACAAATTTGAATTATTAACCTCATTGATGTATATTAGTTAACTTTATAAATTCCACAGTAATTTTAATATTGAAAAGTAGTTTTTAACGTATACAAATGTTTAGTTATTAAAATTATGACATCAAATGTCTGATTATTTTTTTCCTATATCATTATCATTGTCCCGGAATAGGTTTTTATACGTATTTTTAACTATATTTATGGATTTATACACATTAAAACACTTTTTTATCATTTCAGTTTCATATTTTCTGTTTTCATTTCACAATCTTGTAACAGAAGTTCCTTGAAAAGGAAGAAAATTGCTTGTATTGATAGAAGTCTTTGTAGATGTTATTTATAAAATGGTTTAGGTTAAACGGCAATAACAAAACGAATCTGAAGGAGGGAGCGTCCATCGTCATCAAAGACGACAGTTCCAATATTGCGGTTTTGTACGAGAAACTGAGCGTTCCACAATTATTCTTCGTGAAGAAGTCCCGTCTGGTCGATGCATCGTCGTGTTTGGAGACTTTGGTCGACAAAGGAGTAGAAAATCTTGTTGGATCTGCTTGGTTCCACAGCCACAGGAAACGGCCACCGGTCTCCATTGCAATTGGAGTGTTCATGCCTGTTATATACTGGTACGAAGGTGAGGACTAAATTTAATAATTTACGTGTCCTAAAATCAATATTTTAGCATTGACAAGTAAATGTTAAAGACAATATTGTTCTTTCTTGTGTGACATGCTACATATTATGGACGATGTAAACGATTAGTGTATAACTTGTTACTTTTCTCTCAATATGACTAAAGGCTATTTATAGAAATTTGGGATCAATACTGTTTCCCCGCGAAGGACAAAAATGCACCGGATACATTGAGGATTTTTTTTATAAAAAGAGATATAATAAAATTACATCAGGTTAGAGAAAAGTTTATAATTACAGAAATTACTTTTAGAATATTACGGATTACTTAAAAGTGCGTCAAATGCTGAGGCAATAAAGACGTTAAAAATTAGACTCGTGCTTCATTTATAATAGTAAATTAACAGTGACTCATTTTTTTAAAAGAGTGTATGATTGAAATGGCGTTACGTACACAACTAACAGGATGAAGATTTCTGGGGATTCCAGCCGGGTGACGATGTTTGCTTGCCACAATGTTTATATGGCTGAAACCGCCATCTTTTTCAGGTGAAGTGCCGTCCAAGTCAGATGTGGACGCAATAATTGCCAATGAAACGTAGTGGCAAGAAAATGTCGTCACCCGGCTGGAATCCCGAGAAAACTTCATCCAGCTCTCTGCACAACAAACAATTTAACAAAATACATATTTTTATGCGTTAGCAAATTATATAAGGTTTTTCAATCAGGGCGAATCGACGATGAAAAGAAATAAAACAAGCTGAATATGAGGTATTAACGAAATTATTTTTTATTTTGAAGGGCATACATTGGTTTTTCAAATAAAAAAAAAGAATTTCGTTAATACCTCACACACACAGCTTATTTTATTCCATTTTAGCATATACCCGTCCTTATTGAAAACTATAAATAATATGTGTGTGTACATGCGAGGGAAAAATAACAAATGGCTACACATTTAAGCAATGCTACAACTAACAGTCAGCATTCCTAATTTGTATACACATTAATGAAAACACCGCGAGTGTGTTTAAAATTAATTAGAGCACTAAAATAAATATTACGTTTGTGATATTTAACTCACGTATTTAATCTAATAATTAATTAAAATTGAATTCAACAAAACAATGAATGACACAGCCCTGGCTTCCGGAACTGCCTCGGGTGGAAGCAGTGCTGGTTATTTTTGGATGCCACCAGAGTTTACATTTTAACTTCAATCTAACTCGTAAATTGTAACAAATTAATAAGAAGTAGAACCGAAAATATTCGGTACATTACGTTTAGACATTGAGATATGTGGTCATAGCTGAAAGTTTAAAATTATCAGTCTATGGTTTTCAATTTGAAACTCAAAAAGTAATCTACTATCTTCTAATATTTTATAATAATAATAAAAAATTTTAGCCAAATTAATTTTATTATGTTGATATTTCAATAGAGTGCGTATTTTAATTCCAGTATGAGACAAGTATACATCGAATATTGAAGAATTTAGAGGAGTACAAATACCCTTGTAAAACGTCAAGTAGCAGTTAGCTTTTGCTAATAAAAATTTTCATCACCGTAAAACTATTATAACCGGGCTTGATACTTTCGCTCTGCCTTAAGATTAAATTTGAACCTTAGCACGTCTGAAAAGTTAATGAATAATAAGCAACGGTAGATTTATTACATTTAAGTAACTTTTTTATTAATACTGTGTTCATCCATGTGACTTTCTATTATGATTAAAACTAATTTAAATAGCTTTAAGTATGGATAAAAATAAATTCCTGACTGCAATAAAAGTTGTAAATATTAATACGTCTGTATTATTTTAAAATTAACAATTAAATAAATATAAAAAGGAAAGATAAAATTAGGTGGTAATAAGAAACACTACGTAGCTTTTCTTCAAACTTCATTGCATTCTCCCGGTGTGCGATTAACGGTTTTGATAAACTAAAACTAATCTGTAACCAATCAACAAAGCAGCATTGTTTTCAAGGATGTTGATGGTATTTATGTCTATCACCTTAGTTTACTGTTTCCGACTTTATAATTGAATGATAAGAATGCAAATGTCTAGTTCAGAGATTTCTGGCGTTTATATACAACAGGTTATACTGAAATTATTTGCTGCAATTAAGGCTAAAAATTGTGGCTAAATGAGAAGCGAATGTAAAGTAATATATCAGGATAAACACATCATTTATATTGGACATACGATACTACACAAAAAAGTAGAAACCTATTATTATAAGTAAAATTGTGATGTACGCTATAACACGTCCAGAATTTCCGGAATTTGAGTAATCGGAATATGCGTTATATGCCCGGAGTTATGTTACACATTGCAATTAACCTCCATATGGTCTAATTGTAAGCATTATAACAAATTATTTCATGAAATGACATTTCGTGTGTTGTATTTTGTACGTTTGTTTGATAGAGAAATTTGGGATCAGAAAAGCAATAATCTAAATTATTACTAAGCTCAATTTTCGAATTATTAATTTCCTAATTTTTAATTTATTAATTCCACACACATTTCGAGCAGGTTCAAAACTCATTTCTTACGTTTTTTGTGCGTATTTTATAAAAATTCTTAGTTTTGTGTTCCAACGGTTTTCACTGACTCATCTATTTGAGTTTCAGATCCATACGGGGAGAGAACATTGCGAGGTGTGGAGTTGGAAATATTGGAAATCGCACTTGAATCTATAACTTCTAACATCAATAGAGTTTTCATGACTACGTCAAACATAGGATTTAAAGAAGCTAACGGAAGCTTCAACGGAGCAGCAGGAGAGGTCCAGTCCAACAGAGCCCAAATCTGCGCCAACGTGAGGTACATCCAGTTCACCGACACCTTTGACTTCTCATACCCTCTACAATCCGAGGACTATTGTGCCGTTGTCCCCAAAGCACTGCAGTGGCCACCTGCATTCGGAATCATCTTACCTTTCTCCAAGCTGGTGTGGCTGTTACTAAACCTCAGTCTACTGTCAGTGTCCGTCGTCTGGGCATACATCTCCACTAACCCAAATGAATCAGCACCTAATTCGATGATCAGATCTATCTACCAAATTTACAGAGTCTTCATAACAGGCGGGATGAGCAAATATGAAACAAATACCAAGTTACGAAAGATTTTTGTTTCTATCATCTTAATTTTTAGCTTAATCATTCTTAACACTTTTCAAGGATCACTGGTGAGTTTTTATACGAAGCCGAAATATTTTGATGACGTTGAAACTTTAGAAGAGTTGGACGAGACATTCTCTCACATTTTTATTTATGCTGCCTTTATTTCAATGTTTCAATATATGCCACATGACGACATCATGCACAAGCTATCAAATAAATTCGTTGAGACCTTTGACGAATGGGACGATGCCATGGACAGGGTGTGTTTGAGAGATGGTAGAGCAGCCTTGCTTCTTCACACTATCGCAACATTTTACAGGAGACGAACCAGATACACTGGACGAAGACCAAAGGTAAAATATTTACTACTAATGTTTGTTTCATATTTAGTTTAGAAGATTTCCAAGAGATGATCTACAATATTTATGCAATGAGAATGTGAACTGAACAGGCTATTAAAAATAAAAAAGTTTCTAAATATTTCTTTAACAATATTTTGGCGGTGGTAACTTACTTACAAATCATTTGAATTTAAGTACATAAGAAATTATATATATATCACTCCTTTAATGTTATATACAACGAAACAAATAACGTATTGATATTACTAACTACACGAATATTTATAAGTATTTATACAGATATTCCATAGTGTAAAGACTCGTCCGCATTACTTTCTCATTCCAATTTTGAACGTAGTGGCTGCATGAAGCAGAAAAGCGAAGAACCAGAGAGGCAGAAAGAGAAAGCCAGCGAGAGGATTAAATTTTTTTGGGGAAGGGCGTATTTGGTTTGGTTACCGCGGGCAACGGGCTTACACACGTGGTCTATAAAGAAAAGTATAAAGTATCAATTATTAATGATCTTATGGATGAATATTGTCTATTAATGAAGTAAATAAATGTTATGTAACCAGGTAAACTAAATTCTTGAGTACCCTACCACGACTGGTATGAAGTTAAACAAGTTCATCGGTCATGTAAAGAATATAATTTCGAGAGTTTTCATAACAGGTTAAATCTGCTGCATAAAACCATCTATTTCGAACGTGATAGGACTGAAGCCAATCTCTACTTTTACAGCTGCACGTGCCTCAGCAGTGTCCTCTATCTCCTGCTTACACCGCGTATCTAATGCAACGTGGCTGGCCCCTTGGTCCGCGACTTTCAGAGGTCCTGCTTCGCTTAAACGCGGCTGGATTTTGGGGAAAGCTTTCACGCTCTTCTGACCACACATTGGCGCTGATGGGAATTCTGGCAGATCCAAGCTTCTCTACTACCGAACATGTACCTTTAAGCCTTGACCATCTGGCCGCTGCCTTTGAGATCTTGGCGGCTGGCTGCCTGATTGCATTCATCACATTTGCATACGAGAATAGTTGGTTTTATTACGAATCTCGAAAGAAAATATACGTCGAAACCAAGGAAAATTCTGCGGTTCCATGAGTTAAATTTGTGTTGGCAAGTGATCGTGGCCCAGTTAGTCAATATTAGACTACCCTTAGACACTCACTATAAATTGTAGTTCAAACAACTTTCAAAAATATGTCCTAAGAATTGATGATGTATTATTTAATTTGAAAGTTTATACGCCGTAGCATACAGGACCATAAATTTTCTTAATAGAACAGTTGCATTCGATATTAACAAAATTAATTATGAATTAATGCAGCATATGCGTACCGTCTCAGTTTTATACTGGTTACACTGTCAAAAATAAAGGTTATTTGGACTGAAAATTTTCATACTCTCTTAAAAGAATCGTATCTAATTTATCTGCATTGAAATACTTAAAGTATAGTTATTCTTTTTACTAGGGTCTTAAGTCTTAATACCTGCAGTTTGAATTAAATTCGAATATTCAGTAGGACAAAATAATTTTTCGTTTAACACTTCTAAATAGATACGTTGAATCCATTACCTATAAAACGGAAGTAATATATCTAATGAATATTATTAAGTTTAATTTGAAAGCTATCTAAATTGACAGCATATGGTATTACAAAATCTACGTGAAATAAAAATCTACTAATTAATGAGTTTTATTGCATCTCTATTTACCATTCCAAATTTTTATTTTTATTTGTAAAAATTCCGACAGTAAAGATTAGTGTTTCATTATTTGTATTGCTATTCATTAAATATCTCATTTATAGAAAAATGTGTAGTTTGATAGTAATAAAACCGTATCTGAGTTTTGTCTGAGTATTTATGAATTTATTGTCCGCATTTATCTAAAATGAAACGCTGGGAGGAAATAATCATAAAATTTTATTTCGTGAAGAATTCTTTTTTAACATTTTCTTTCAAAATGGAAAATAAAGAGGCAATTTTCATAAATACTGAAACTCAATTTCGCAACGCATTGCGTGTCTCGTAGTATACTGGTATCCTATAAACGAAATGACACAGTGTTTCTTTAGATGTCGAAGAATACTTAGGGCAAGTTACTCAATACTTCCCTCCTCCTGAAAATATAAAAACGAACCATTTCAGTTAAATTAATGCTGTTAACAAAAGAATATAGACAATTAACATAAATAATACTAAATTACGACATTGGATCACGTAGAGTTAATAGCCAATTAAGGTTTAATGAGACTTTTAAAATAAAAGTATATGAATGAAACTCGTTTTGGTTTTAGAAGGTTATAAAATGCCATATCTGTGTTTAATATTTTATTCTTTCAGAATTTAATTAAGATAAACTACTTTGTATCGTTTTTCGATTAAATAAAGGTTTTTACATGCAAGTACTTAATGACTTAATGTACTTGTAGTCGAATATTCAGCAAAGATGCAAAAGCTGTGTCGAAACATCAAGTTATATATATTTTTAATATTCCTTGCAATTGTTTCTCATATTAATATTTGTCTGTAAACGAATTTCGTATTATTAAATATTTATCTAACAGACGTAAAATTTTATTGTAGTTTTCATTTAAAATATTGTTTTAGTATTTAGGCATAACAAAAGGCATTCAAGTATTTAATTTATTATTGTATTCAGGTATATTAATATATTCAATATCGCATTTACCCTGACAACGAAATCAATAAATACTCTATTATGCTTTAACGAAACAACCCGACCACCAAAACTCTATGAAACAGAATCATTACCATGCCTTCCGCCTTTGTTTTAGTAACTCTGCCCGCTGTATCTGCTATATCTGATGTCCAAGGTTCAGTTTCAGTTCACTGCCGGATTTTCCGAAGAGTAATGGTCCGGTATAATGTGACATGCACGGTTAAATGTAAGCACACAGGCACTGTTCAAGCTAAACATGTAGCCATAAAATTTCATTAATGGCGTGTAATACTAAGTAGATGATTGACATTAATAATTTGAGAAGCGGTTCTTGAAACTTAATTTACAGTTTGTAATTGTATTCATTTAAAGTCAATTACCAGAATTCACGCGTTAGTACATAAATTCATCTATGACGGTTACTGAAATGCTTCGTGCATCGTTTTTTAACATTAACTTCAAATGACGAGAACGTTAATGGTCTTGATCATAACAATGATTTACACATTCTATTATAAAAACACATAAATTATAAATATGAAAACTAAATTACTTAAGACTGACGATTAAGAACGATCTTAAATTAATTACAAACTTTTACTTCTCAACCAAGTTAAGTACTAATATGGTTATGCTACAAACCATTTTTAAAAGTTGATATGAATGACTTTATTTACATATTACAATGTAACTTACACTTATTCTCAGTTATAATCAAAAATATAAAGTATTATAACCAATAAAAAATATGGTACGGCAACAATAAATTCTTATTAAAACTTAAAAGTTTCAGTCACTAACCAATATCACAGTTTATTTTAATTTTAACCTAATTCATTTCATTGTTATAATTAAATTCGCTTTGAAATTAATGTGAAACATTGTAATTACCATTCACTGTGGAGAACTAAAAACCATGAATGTTTCTTCTGTGAAACACCGGGTAGGATCTTTAAATAATAGTCCCAAGTCAACACTTGACTACCTTGCTTTCTCTTCCACATCCCCACTTTTCAATTTCCTTCCTATGCTATTAAAGGGGAGTTGCCTGTTTCAGGATCACCCTCTTGAAGCCATTTACCCAAAAAGAAATTATACGTGTAACTCCTATCCAAAACTAATTAGTGAGACAATTATTTACAGTAAACGGTATTATTTGTGACAATTACGAGTGATAGGAGCTCCTAAATTTCCAACATTACTTTTTGAAAAATACAAATAATGTGTGCAGTCACAGTACATTTCTAAAAATCAGTTTTGATTATTTATTTGAAAAGTGACAAACGTAATAAATCACGACAACGATGAATACAATATTTATTTATTAGACTTATTAAAAATCAACGATTTTCATAATTGTTTTAAATAGCGTAATTCAAATAATTTATTTTCAATGAAAGTTTCAATATGATACTCCTACATGCATATAACCTCCCTTAATAGTGCACAGTCGCTAATGACCTTGCAGTTGATGCGACTATAAACAAAAATTTTAAAAAAGCTTCAATCGTGATAAAGCCTATTTAGATACTTCTTTTTGCCACTTTATTAGTTACATCTCTGTAAATTTATATTGCTACCGTATAACGGCACGAATGTGTATAAATATATTTTATGTTTAGTTATAAGATAATAGTTTGTAAACAGCTAAACGAAAATCGTTTTACTGCGTCAAGGTTTTTTTAAAATGTTTACTCATTTTATAATAGTCCAATATTTAAAAAACTGTAGCTTTAGACATTTATACGCGAAGAATCTTTAACATGTGCAATAATAAATAAATAAATCTGACAATTATGTATAAATAAAGTTTTATTTATTTGTACTTAACTGTCAGATTTTTTATTTATTGAAATATTATTAATGAAATGAAATATTAAAAATAGTTTAATTGTGCCTGTATAAAATTGTTTTCTACTACACTAATCTCATAACAGCAATATAATGAATTTATGAAATTAACAATAACATATTTTGAAATGCCGTATTTTAAATATAAAAATATTTAAAAATTCTTTGACACTAAAGTTTATGTATTTTTTAGAATTAAGTGCTAAGTGAGGTTGAATGTTGCCACTAAAACAATAGAAACATGGTTCATTGTCCAATTACAACAACACGCTGAATTACCGTTGCAATTTAGCATGGAACTGTGCAATAGAGGGCTTGCGGGAGAGATATGGGATTGATCGGGGACCTCTGAGACAACAATCGCCGGATCTATGGACACAACCGGCACCAATAGTATCTAGACGCTGTTCAACGTAAGCATAACTAACTTCGAAACGACTACTGATGTGTTCATTCCTTTAAGTGCAACGGTTACACGTTCATTGACTGATTTTCAAAAAACACTATTAAAAGAAAGATAACATTTAAATAAAACTTGTTATAGTGCGTTGATTGTCAAACAATAGAGTTGGTACACGAAATGATTTGGTGTTAATTTAAAGTCTTAATCAAAAGTAAACCATTGCCTGAATACTGGATAGAAAAGTAAACAAAACAAACAGACTAAATTCATATCGCAAAATAAGATTATAATCAGGTTTTCAATATCAAACGTAAATTTTGTGATCAGTGATATGTTTTTCAAATATAGTTCTTAAACAATTTTATCTAGTCTGCATTTCTCACCAATAATATTTACTACAATTTTTTACCTATATTTGTATTTAGTATACACCCAGTGTCTATGACAGCAAAATTTTGGCACTAGGTGTTGACGTCATACCCATGGCCTTTGAAATATGAACAACGATTTTTTTCAAAAACGAATTATTGTTCAACCTAAGAATATTTTAGCGGATCCAGAAATCCTTTTTGGTTCAAATGTATATTCTTTCCTTCATCACATATCTAGATTTCACCAGTTTTGGAATATTTGAATCTGAAATATCTGTTCTTAGAGACTACATTATAGCAATAAGAACCAATACTTATTTAATGCTTCATTATTTTATGTTCTCAGTTGACAAGTTCTTCAATCCCTCCTTACATCAAACATTTACAAAGATCACCCCTTAGCTCTTTATATTCAACTTGATGGTAGTACCTTGTATTCGGAAAAAATCTTACTTTGGAAAATAGCGTAATATTTAATTCAAAATAAAAAGCCAATCATTACATTTGATTATTTAGAAATCCTTTCCATAATTACATTCTCTCATTGAAAATATAAAAATAATATATGTAATAGAAAACATTTAACAAAAAAATAATTAATCAGCCAATAAACAGCTAATTAAATGATATATAATCCTTGTTGCTTTCATAAGAAAATCGTAATAGGAGAACCGAGAACAACGAGATGACGATCTAAGAAGCAAAAGTATTAAAGAATTTTTTTCTTATACAAGTAACTTTATTATATTTCTGTTAAATTTTATAATAAATTATGACGAACGATATGTTGAGGATACAATAACGTCGGTTAGAAGAAACATTGTTAAGATGTCGCCCACCCGTCACCCCACCATTGTCTGCATTTGGTTGTAAGAAGTTCACATTTCGTATTCCCTGAGAAAGCCGCCAAGGCAAGAACCCGATCATCGATCACAGGCCTCTGAGGACTACAAAGTCTTTGTAATTGTATCCTGCCCCCCTTGCCGCTCTAATCACGCGACAGTCTTTCATTCTTAATGGCAGCGGCCCGCATTTAAATTTCATTTGTTCTGTCAATTCGTCCCGATTGCTTTGCGCGCAGACTTACAACTCAAGGTCTCATTGTAGCAATTTGCGTGCGTCGCCTGCTTCGACGGAGGAAGGAGTTAATTAGTTTGTAAGCAATTACTGGAGCTCAGAAAACAAAGTCCTCTACATGCTATAGCAATAAGTTTCACTCCGTCAATTACGTCGGCGGCTGTTGTGAATATTGTTCACAAGCACAGTCTTACGTAAATTGTGTTATGAGGAATAATTTGAAATTCGAGTGTTTTTATATACAGGGTAAGCGAGAAGTATGTTCATATCATAGCACAAGAATCAATAACAGCATAAAAATAATTTTAATAAATTATCACAATAATAAACGTTTGTGTGTACAATGTTATTTACACGTAAAGTGACTTTTCGCACATTCTACAATTATTAACTTACGCAGATGGTATTAAATAAAGTATGTGGCACTGAACCAATAATAATTTGCAATGGTTAATTATTATTTTAAGGTGGATCTTAAAAGACTTTGGTGCAAATCGAAGTATTGACACGTGTTTTGACTGTGCGCTCAGACGAGCGGAGATATTACATTCCATTATTTTACATGATCTATTGGCGTGTAGAAGTTTGGTTCTGGCAGAAAGATGTAGGCAATTTAAATGCTTTAGTGGAGCAGAAAAAGCAGAAGTCGAAACAATAGAAGAAGAAGCATTAGCAGAAAAAGCAGCAAAACATCAGAAACAAGAAATCTTCGGAAGTAGCAAAGCAGCAGAAGCAGAAAAAGATGCAGAAGGAGGAATCAGCATAAGCAGAAAAGCAACAGAAGCTGCAATACAGGAGAGTCTGCATAACAACAGAAGCAGAAAAGCAGTAGAAGTAGTTGGAAAGCGGTAGATGTAGAAACTAAAAAGCAATGAATGAAGAAGCAGCAGAAGTAGCAAATAAACAGAAGTATAAAAGGAGCAAGGCTGCATCAGAAGCAGAAACACACGCAGAAGCGGCAAAGTAGCGTGGATAACTGCGCATTGGATAAGACTTTCTGTTCGTAAAATTCAGAAAGATTTTGAAATACATTCCACGATATGACTCATTATGCGGAAACCATTTGGTTTTGTAAATATAAATTGCAAATAAATAAAATGACAGTATCAAATATCGATCACATAATAATCTGTTAATTTCTTACATAATATACTTAAAGAGAAGATTACTCCTCAAGTTTACCTTTAATTTATTATTTATTAAATTAGTAAGCATAAGACTGGCAAGTCTTGTACAGAGAATGCCAGAAACTTGGAGTCTTAAGAGTGTGTTTTAGGAAAATCTCGATAGATAAAGGAGAAGATGAAAACCAAGGAAAAGATGGCACATGGATCTGGGAAGTTACTGAAAACAATGGAGTTAAGGGATTGGAAAAGGTAGGCTATGGGCAGAAATGAATGGAGGCAAGTTTTAAGACCTGCAAGGACTGTAGCGCCGATGGAGAAAAAGGAAGAATTTATTACATAAACCATTTATTTCACTTACAAGTAAATTAAATTTAGAATCAAAGATACCTTACTGAGTGCTTAGTAGTAATATGACGTTAACATTGTCAGCCTATAAGTAATGGTTGGAGAGAAATTTAATATTTTATTGTCAACGTCCACCGTTTGTAAAAAATAGCGATATAAAATTCTGTTAGGTTTTGATAATGTATAAAATGTAATTTAATTTAATCGTTAGCAGGTATCAGGTGTTCCATGTCTAATCTTTGGACACGGGTTGGAAGGCACCGGCTGAAAACTCAGTCTTAATCAATAATATTTTTGACCAATAGGTGAATTTCTGTTCCAGAGATCAGCTAACATTAAAAGAAGAAACTTTATATTATAAAAATATTTATTCATACATGAAACCCAAATGAGATCCGATCGTTTTACGGAGCTAACGAAAATTAATTGCTTCATTTAAATAATCAATTATAAGTAATTAGCCTAAACTGGTTTAGATGTTTTCTTTAAATAATTTCAAAACTGACTATTTGTTAAATAGTTATACTTAAAATTTATTCCTTATTTTATTACCTAATAAATATTTAGACTTCACATGGCATTTAAATGTGTCTGCTTTCGTATATAAAAAACAATTCGATACATAATTTTGTTCTTATTGAACTGATTGAAAACATTAGAGGAAAATTCAAATCATTAAAAAGTTTTCAATTTGTTTACAAAAGTTACTTAAATGGCGTTAAATGGGAACGAAAATTCGTTGCCTACGAGCTTCTTTGCCAACAAATTCCCCGCGGCGAGGAAGTAAAAGTAATTTGCCTACTAACCAACACTAATGAGCTACGGATTATGTGAAATAATGCCACGCAAGTGCGTAATTATGGCTCTACACCGGGGAAAACTGCGTTAGTCTGCATTAGTGATCTCCAAACTTTTTTCTCTGTGATGTAATGCACGCAACGAAATGGAACCTCAGTAATCGGTGCAAAACAGTTTCTAAAGTTCTTTCCTTTTTTATATTATAAAAAATTGATAAATTTTATGTGTCACAGGTCAAGTAATAATTTAATAAAATAAAGAAATTTATTACTTATTTTTTGTATCTCAACTTATTTATTCATTTCTTACTGATTTCAATATATTTAGCGACATAAATTTTCATTAAATATATATTAAATAATATTTTACATCGAGGGTAAGAAGAAAGGTTAATCGGATATGATATAAAATTTTGTGTACAATACATAAATTCTCATAAGGTTAAAAATTTGTGAAAATTTCATACTGTAGTACTTATTTTTTCGCATTATTTTATGTAATTACACACTTGGACTTTATAACTATTGGAAAATGTATCTCAAATTTAATTACTGACTTCTAAAATGAAATAATAAACCCCTATATTCTAGTTCTTAAGAAATCAATAAATGTTTACAGAAATATAATTCAATCAAATTTGGAATGTTTACACTGTTCTAAAGTAAATGTATCCACATAAAATAATTTATTTTTACAAAATTAATTGGGAATGGCATGAAATACTATGAAACCACCATAAGGGATAAATCTGACGTTTCTCTACAAATTATTTATTTTATGAATTAATTATTTACGATAAATCAGAACTACGTAAATTTTGTACCCAGCTTGTGTTATATGCCAGATAATTAGTAGAATTACGTACATATTAATGTAGTGTATTTCAAGAATAGTTGTATTCATTTTAGTATCTGCCTGGTGGCAAGGAAAGATGCGACTTTTGTTCCATTGGAGGGCAAGAAAGTAGGATCGTTGGGGAAAAGGTTTGACCTGAGTCAAGATTTGGGAATAGCTGCTTATAATGTTATAAGTGTTAAATCTGCGACCTCGAAGAGGTGTAAAGATACTGGTAGCAGAGCAAGTACGAGCTCCCACATATATTATTTCTCTCCGCCAAGGGACAAAATAGCGAAAAGTGATTAATTTCGTGGGAAATTTGGGACGTGTTTCTTTCCAAAGGACAAACAGTGATTGGTGCCCCAGATGGAGCCAAGAAATTGTATGGTGAGGAAAAGAGAGGAGAGGACAGAGTCTCCAAACAGTCGCCTGGGCATTTTGCCTGTCCGGAGATTGTGTGTGGAATCCTAAACTTCACATCTGCTATAGTTCTTGGAGTTTGACCACGGGCAATTATTCGCCGACTCAGCAGTCTGGAACAACTGGGAAAACATCGTCATAGTAGAGCCATCAGAGGACATGTACTGGGATACAGGTTTTATCCCCTTTCACCAACAGCGTCCGAGCACTAGGACAATATGCCTAATGTTCTCACGTGACGCAGTTATGTAATGGGTTTTGAAATACTTCTTAATTTTTTTTTAAGTTTTTGGTGAAATTATCCAAACTACCACGGTCAACTTGAGTCAGTTTAAGCGGCTATCCGAATCACGTTTAATGTGTAAATATTGTAAATTATTATTATTTTTGTAAGTAAATTCTTAAACAGAATTGTTGTAAACAGTTTTCTTTAAAAATGTACTCATTATCAAAAGGAATCACATTTTATATTTTCAATAAGTTGACCTCTACCCCTCAAGTAATATGGTGAATAGATTTAAAAAGGCGAAATAAATTGTAAAATTAAAAGATTTATTTCCACTGTAATTTAATAATTCACATAAAATTTGTAATGAGTTTATTTACTTCCGTACGGAGGAAGGATTTTCTTCAAATATTTCTTCTGAGGTCAAGTGAAGTGTTTCAATATACATTCACAAAAAATTCTATTGCACAAATATATGTATTTTTAAATATCTCATTCTTTTACAAAAAATTTAGCCACATACTATGTATGTAAAGGTACATATTTTGCTATTATATAGTACCTATTGATTAATCAGAATGTAAACTGAGGTGAATGTCATGTCTTTCTATGCTATTATTTTAGAGCGGAACGTCCTTGTGAACGTAAGAGAATCATATGAATCGTTCTAGAGCATTTGAAAATGAGTTTCCCATAACGAAAATGTGTGTCATATTCGAATGTGTCCTGACATAAATTCAATTGTTACTCATTTATATGCAAAGCACGTAAATAATTTTCCAAAGTAGCGCACTACCGCTTCAGAGCAACACATGAAAACACGCCTTTCTCCTTGCAGTTGTCTATAAGTGTTTCGCTATGAATACAAATAAGTTAGTGCGTTTATTGCAGGCTTCCGTCGCAGCATATTCCCTCCCCGGAGGAGGCACGTTCTTCCACTCACGCGGGCGAATATATCAGTTTCTGTTGGCCCATTACGACAGGGTGGTCGGTCATTCGAAATTGTTTTCTTCCTCCCTCGGTGCTGAAATATCTCCTGAAAGTGGCGCCAACCGTTCCAGACAGCAGTAACGGTGAAAGCGCGGCGCTTGTCTGAAAGTATATTCCAGTTTTCGTGTGTGTCGAGCGAAGTGGGTTTCTATGGCGAAACGTCCACTCGGTCCGCGCGTATATATCAAGTCTCGCATTTCTTCTGCGGCAACCGCAACACGCTCGCTTCTTCAAGATTATAAAAGCCTCTTCTAGTAAACAGATCCAACGCGATTTAGTGGATTACGTAGCGTTTCCGTTGCATTTCCTACACTCACGTAACCAAGTACCTTGCGCTAATAAATCGAAGGAAAAATCTGTCATATTACAGAACGAAATTGTAAGAACCTTGAGTATAAAGTTAGGATTATCGGAATTAACTACTTTTAAACTTTACATAAATGATACGAACGTTATCCACACGTATTTTGGTTGATGGTCTTACTTTAAGAACAATAATACTGAGCCGGTTAGCTAACAATGAGACTCCCATTATTATTGCCTGCAACATAACAAAAATTTATGGGTTCCTAATGAATATACGAAATTTTTAAAAAAATCTTATGACGCTCCAGATTGGATAGTTATAACTGTATCATCTTAAGGTTTTTATCTGAATGGTCCGTTGGCTATCATAAACGGTAACTTAATTGTGCCGATGATAAGCTCTTATTCTTAATGCTTCTTTATAAACAGTAAGAAGTACGTCGAGATAAATATCTGAGATTCTCGGAGACTGTCTCCTTCCGATCTTGACAAACTGAACAAAACTTTATATTTGGCTCCTCTATGCAGACATTTCTTTTAACACGAACACACACATTACCCTCTTTGCCAATCAGTCAAAATTCCAAGTCTTAAAAATTTTGAGCGCTGTTTCATCATGCTAACTTCGCTAAAACAGTCTGATGAAAATTCAGATATGAGGAAAACGTGTCTCCAAAAAAATATTTGCCTTTGTTAAATACATCCAACCCATGCGTTTGGAAAATATCATAACGGGCCCTTGACCTGATCTTGGTCCGCCATTCAGGCTTCTCCATGAATCAAACCAATAGCAATAAAAAGCGGTTTCCTTTAGTTACTTTGAGTAACATCTACATACTATCTCCATTTTTACCTGTGTCATCCAAAGTTGGCATGTTAAAGAATTTTTTTGGTTAACAGGCTACATGAGGGTGATCCTGATACAGGCAACTTCCCTTTAATAGCATACGAAGGGAATTGAAAAGGGGAGATGTGGAAAGTAGCCAAGGGTTGACTAGTGCCCCCGAGATATTTTTAAGGATCCTACCCGAATTTTAATGATAACATAAAATAAGAAACAGTGCGAGCGTCAGTATTCAAATATTTCAACTAGTTCTCGTTTTCATTGCGATAACCACTTCGTCACTACGTTTTTATTTTTACGAACATGTAAAATATTTTTATACCCCAGTCTCTTAATAGCGGGCATCGAAAAATAATTACAAAAGAAAAAATCGCTGGAATTAGGATAAGAGGATCGGAAATAATTGTGATTATAAAAATTAATTAAGTGATATTTCAGAACATAATTTGGAGAGATTTGTTTTCCATTATTTGATCCTACAGATACAATAAGAAATAACATCCAGTTATTATGACGAAAAGACAAAGCAAAGAAGAAATATGAGTAAAAAGTTAAAAAATGTAATAATTAACGGGGTAGTAAATGCAACAGAAACTTATAATCTGCACATATTTCCACTTTCGTGGACAAATGGATAGTAGGGGAATTTTTTTCGAAAACTTTTGCTTTCAGACAGTCCTCCCTTCGTTTCCGCAGTATTGAATCTCCCGTAATAAAACTGCAGTTTCCTTCCTTATAGCAGAGTTTGTGAAATAACATAAAATAAACTACTCCAAAATTGTTCTTCCCCTGCCATAACACTAAATATGTCCATTCCGAAAGTCCCTGCAGGAAGTTCACCGTCATTTGCTTGTAACGCACTACTACATAAACTTTATTTATATTGCAGCAATAAGTATGCTTGTAGAGGGCACTAATGACAGTGCTGTGTTGATACAACCTTGTAAACCAATAAGAAAGTTTAATTATTTACTGTTAAGAAATATTACAAAATATTTACAAAAAAATTGGTTTTCAAAAAGACTTTGGAAATTATTTAATGAACAAATTTTCTTTCTGAAAAAAAACCCTGAAAAGGTACTTGCCAGAAAGTAATTAACTATATTTCCCATCTTCCTAACCCACGATAAAATATATGATGACATAAATCTTTGTTTCAGTAATTTGAAGATTATATTAGGACTGAATGCAACTATTAATTACGACTTCTGGTAACAAACATTGCTGAAAATAAACCTAAACTTTTATTTGGAAAAAATATCATTGGTTTACTATATTGAAATTTCGATTGTTCTTTTAATAACGTTTCAGGTATTTAATTATGAATTTATTCTTCAGTTGCGGTATAATTAAAATACATTGAAATGAGGATTTTACAGGCGTTTGAAGTTATTAGAGTGCTTTGAGCCATCAATGAGAATTGAGTCCGTTAGCACAAAGCCAGTTCGCTTCCAACAAAAATTGAAAAAACTAATATGAATAAATAAAAAGAATTTAATTTCGATTTAATGGCAATAGTACGCTGAAATTATATTTTTTGTGAAATGATGGAAAGGTTTTTTCCACATTTTGTTGCATGTAAGCATCTTTAGTTATAGTAAATATTCTTTTCTAAACCCCATTGTTAAGGTAATTTTAAAGTATAATATTTACAAACAAATATAATACATTTTCATTCCCTTAAAGATAATCTAATGTCAAAACTATATATTTCTTTTCACATTACTGTCACTGAAATAAATTCCGAAATCAAGTTGTAATTACAGAACGGTCAATTTATCTTAAAACATTTGTGCGAAAGTAATTGAAAGAAAAATAAATTATTTTTTGTAATGGGCAGATGATAAAGTATACCAATAAACTAAATGCATATTAAGTGGTCGATAATGTGTTGTAGCATTCTTTAGTGAATGGCATTGTCTAATTCTACCTTTCGCTTACGTTTTAGGTTTTACAGAACAATTGAAAGAATATTATATATAACTTTGAATTTCGTAGGATACCTAAATACGGAGAAAATATGACCGACAATTGTAAACTAAAATGCACGATATAATAATTTTGCAATTATTTATTAATTGAAACATATTATAAAACTCAGAAAATTTGGAAAGAAAAAGCTCCATCATGAATATGGATAAAAAGTTAATAACTATTATATATATGGATAGTACATAGTAATTTGTCTTGTAATTAATACTTTTGGATAATTAATGCAATTGTCCCTCAGTTATAGATCGATTATGGTGACGATTTAAATATTTTTATTCTACAGTTGATTAAAATTTTTATGATAAAGGCAATATTATGAGACACAAATCTTTAATTTCACGATACTACAGATGAGTTATATCAGTGTATAAGAATCTAATTACAGACGCATTTGCGATTGGCTGATTCGCACAGGAAAAGTATTTCAGTTGACGATGTAATTGCTATACTTTTCTTTATAACAAAAGTCAATAATGAAAATTTTCACTTTATTACGAATTTACAAATTCCAAGAACAATAAAATATTCAAAAGCGTTATGTAATTCTGAGGTTTGGCTGAAAATGCCTAACAAATTTACCTAATCCGTATGTTGTGAAAACTTCTTTAAATTTTCTACTCACGTGAATGAATAAAACTGCAATTTTCGTCCTATATTTACCCTTAGAAGTAAAAATGATATTCACTATCTTCAGGTTTGTTGGCCAGTTTTACTTTTGACAAAATCAAGATCGGAAGCAAAATTAAATTCGCTTCGTAGATTTAAGAACTGAAGAAACATTGCTTAGAATGGCAAAAGAAATTGTTCAAGACAGCTTACGATTCCGGCCTCAGTCCGCAGTCTTTCCATACACTGAATACTCACGGTGATTGATGCATCCACTGGTCCTCGTCCCTCTGTGTAGTAATGCGTCTATGGGAAAGCTCCTTAGTCGTAAGTTGCAGTCTCAGTTCCATGTGTTGCATAATATCAGCGAGGTTAAAATTACGCTGTGTGATTGCGGAAAGAAACCTTAAAGATCAGAATATCTAACACAGTCAGTACCTAAACTAATTTTGAATACTTTTCAACGTGAATCAAACTCGCCCAGTTCTTCCCATTAACTGTGCTGCTCGATCAGGCAGTTTCAACGTTACCATTTCACTCAGTCATCCTTCTCCAGAATCCGGATAAATTCGACCAATAATACTGTCCATTCAATGCTGCGGGAGTGAAAACTACCCCCAGAGCGCTTCAACTATGAAGAACAGATCCAGATAACATCATTTGATTTTAAATGTCCAGACAGCATTATTGGTCTGTGTGCTTGAATATAAAATTATTGTACTGCTCACATCTAAAACTGACAATTAAGAACATTTTATAACACAGTTAAAATGCAATTATTTAATAACTATGAATCCAAATTAAACCAATTATCAATACCTTTTCATCCAACGATACATAATTTTCTTTTAAAGTTCAGTATGATTTCCACTGGTTGATGCAATCTACGATTAAAATTAGTCTTTGATGGGCAATTGTAGACTGTAGAAAACATGGATGGACGATCAGTACAGTGTAGTCACAAATATAGTACTGATACAGCTTTTCACCATTATTATTCGTAAAGTGAGTGTAACGTGTATAAAAAATTTGAAAACGGTGTAAAAAATATGAATAATGTATAAATTAGGAAAAATCCAAATTGATTTTAAGAACTCGACGTTCATGTTGCACGCTTATAAGAACATATTTCTTCAGAATAACCTAATCATTAATTTAAATACAAAATCGCATAATTCAATACTATTGTGTCTGATTAATGTTTTAGTAACGTAATTCATTAGCCACGAAACTAAGAAACGTGATAACAAGGAAATATCTACAGTAACCTTAGTCTCAGATGGGGGTTCCACGTGCCAAGCATAACATATCCAGATATGTGGGGTTTTACAGAGCCGTAAATCGCAGAATACGCAAGGCATTTGAGCTGTCACTGTGCTAGGAGCGGGTTTGTACCGAGTTTGCACATGTGTCAACGGATTCCGTTTTAAACATCCTGATGTTTATAGCACTGAGTTTATTGTAGCCTATTCTGCGAACCAAATAGAGATATTTCCAAATAAAATAATGTGTTGTGTTATATAATATTATATTTAATTTACCAGAAGGAAAGGTTTTATTGGTTAATTGCTTAGCAACATAGTGCTTAAATGCAATATATTAATGCACGAAGCGTTTGACATAAGGCTTAAATATGTATTATTCGAACCGTAGGTTCATTTATTTTCATTTAAGTAATAGGCGTAACATCAAACTGATCATAGTCTTAATTCCGCTTTCCTTTCAGTCATTTTCACTTAAAAAAACTGTAATACGTGAATAATAATTCCTTCTTCAAATATTTAGCATATAAAATATCAATTCATCGAAACAATAAGAAGATATGTTCGGGAAAACTCACAAAGAAGAAGCTTCGTAGTGTAGGGTAAATTGCTTCAAGTCTATAATAGTTCAGTGCGCATAATAGAGATTATCTGAAAGCAATGCCCTTAATGAGCTCTTGGATGAGTTAACTCTGCTGGAGATTCTCATTTGAAAAGGATAAGTTTATAATTAGAATAGATAGTATCTGGTCTTAATAGCTCAATCCATTTAATGCTAGATATCAAATTTATTTACACCCTGCTTGACTTCACCACGTAAATTTAGTTAAAACCAAAGGAATTAATGGTAATAACTTATTATGTAATAGTAACAAAAAAAGATATCATATTCATTAAACAAGGATAGGCAGCACTGCAGTACAAGCATTTTGTTTCTTTTGTAAATATTATTCCGCACTTAGAAAGAGTAACATCAAATGATGTTACCAAGAAGTTAGTCTGCAAAATAAAATATTAATAGATTTGACTGGAAGTTTGTTTGGGGGTATTTCAAGCCTGTCAATCTATCATTTATAAAATACCGAATCAGATTTTTCTAGTTCGAATATAATCTGACAATATAGCTTTAATTGTAAGGTCGACAGAAAACCAATGATTGTTTTGTAACAGTAGGACAAAACAACATGCAATGGGCTGATGTGACAGTCGAGTTATGGAAAAAGGGGATAGAGCAATTTTGCTGATTTTGGAACAAGGCACATCATTACACCAACACTATGAGCACTATACCAATGAATTCAGAAATTCATACTTTGAGGAATGGATTCCATCGTATTTACACGTCTATAGTAGAATCACTGCATTGTTTCCTAAGAAGCAGACAAAATGTAACTAAGAGTTGTCTCTGATGCATGGCCCAAGATCCCTTGAGAAAAACAATCTTTCATAGATCATTCATAGAAATAATATTCAATATTCAAAACACTTTGAAAAATTTAATAAACAATGCAGCCACCTTTTCAGTAATCATTATTTATATTTATTTAATATATTTACAACGTTTCGTCCATATTTGTGGACTTCATCAGGTAATGACACAAAAATTTACAATAATAATTTCAATTTTGAATACAGCATATTTTGTTTCAGTATAAAAATATACTTTTCAATTAATGAAATAAAACAGACTTACATTTGAAATGGAGAACATATGTGTAAAAAATAAAAATTACCTGGTGAAGTCCATATATATAGACGAAACGTAAAGATACTAAATAACTATAAATTCTGTTTAAACTTCATTTTTCTGATTTGAAGTTTAATAAATAAAAGTACGGTCAAAAAAGTCAATAAATAAATTTAATTAGTCTAAATTCTAAGAGAGAAGACTTTCTTCATTTGAAGCTCAGCCAAAGGATAAGAATGGAAAAATATCGACCAGACCCGGGAATAGAACCTCCCGCTTACCGTGGGTTTGCTTTTACATATGAGTGGAGGAATGCTCAGATAGTTATCGAGTAAATTGAATTAGTATTAAATTAATATAAATACAACGTTTCATCCAACTTTTTGGACTTCTTCAAGTAGCTGAAAACAAAAAAATATAAAATAAATATTAATTTTGAATACAATTAATTTTTTGTTTAAATATGAAGTGTATTTTCAATAAGTAAAATAAATAACAGACTTACATTTGCAACAAGTAAAGCAAATAGCAGACTTACATTTTCAACAAGTAAAACAAAGTACAGACGTACATTTTTATACATTAATTATAAATATTGTTTGCTGAAATTTTTTTCTATATTGTTTATTTATTTAATCCTTGGTTGTTTTACTATAAAGGGGAGTTGATAGCTACTGGATCACTCTCATGTAACCTGTCACCCTAAAATATACAAAAATTAATTCTAATCGACTATGGCTTTGATACTAGGCACAAGAGTTGGACTAACTGCACGATTAAACAATCGAAATCTTTGTTGATAAATTTCACGGTCGTGAATAACACTAAAATATTTTAAAAGTGCAAATATTTATTTTGGGATGTAGTTGTTGGTATAATGCTAGGAATCTTCAGTGTTGGCAACAGAAAATAACAAAATTAATATTTGAAGCAGAACAAAACCTTGAAAAAATGGCAATATAGGATTAAAATAATCTGTCAGTACCTCAAAAATATGGCTCAGCGTTAGTTATGGGAATCGTCACATTCATTTGTTATCACTGCATTATATTAAAAATTATTTGATTCCTTAATTCAAATATAATCACAGATTTATATTAAAAAGTTTAATGTTGCTCGCTTAGGTACACAAATTAAGATTAATTTTAGAAACTATATTAGGTCTGACTTCGCGAACAAATAATCTTTACATAAAATATTATATGGCACAACAACGAAAATTTGACATTAGATCAGCGAACGGAATTGATTTGTTTGATAATACGAGACACCTGGATAACTGTCACTGATCTCCTTATTTGAAAACCAGAAATTAAATGTTTTGCTTTTAATCACATGGTATGTAACATTAACAGCAAATTTTATTAGTTACACTTTGAGTTCTGAATTCTAGATGTAATCATTTGACCTTTATGCTCCCTGATTCCTTGTAATTAACAGTACCATTGTAATATGTGTGTTCTGCTTTATGAAACTAATATCTCTCGTTTTTGTGCCCGCTTTCACCGTACGAAGGATACAAATTATTGCGTTCATTAAGTTTTACCCGCAGAAAGTAAAACAAGGTGTTAAAGTATGGTTATTAAATTTGGTGAAATCATAAAAGATGTAGGCGGGTAATGTTATACGAATATATATTTCCTGCAGTTTCGCGGCAAGAATGAAAATATTATTTCTCATTCTCCCTCGCGTGACTAGGTGACGCTAATTAGGAAGGTAAATTGCAGCCATTTGGCTCGCACGGCTCGGCTTAATTGCCGAAAGAGTCGGCGGAGTTATTGCTTGCAGGTAATGGTGAGGAACGCTTCCGCTGGGATCTTCTGTCCGCAATTATTACCAGCAATACAGCGAAAAGTTAAGCAAGCGTCGGTGTAAATGGCACAAGCGAAGGTCAGGGTAACGACAATTATAAAATAAACTAAATATTCAACTTATTATAAATAATAGTTCATTTTGTAAATGTTAATACGTTAAAAACTAATAATATTCTGGGAACGTCTTGTAATTTTCGTAGTATCCATCCGTAAAATTTTTTGTGCACAATGTTGAAAATTAGATCTATAGTGAAGTGACATTGTATAATGGAAATGAGCTTTTAAATTTAGATTATAACAGAATTTATTACGTAAAGGTGATACAAATAATTTTATTAAAACAAATTACGAGAAATACAAAATTTAAGATTTATTAAAATTACGTGGATAGCTCAGATTTAATTTAGAAAGACTTAATCTATTTGAAGGGCCATTGATGTGGGAATTATTGTGCAGCAGTAAAGCAGTCATATCCAATTTTTTTCCGTTTCCACCTTATTTTCCGTGCTAGTGAGCGGCTGCTTCCTTTGTCGGGACCGGTACATGGGGTCTTTCTTTCCAACAATTCGAGTCTGGTGTTATCACCAAACTTCCTTCAATTGTGTCGGGTGATTACGTAGTCATGCAATGACACTTGAAGTCTGTTTCGCTGTCTTCAGTTCCTTCCTTATCTCTGATGCTTTTTAGCCAGTGAAAATTTGTCTCAAGAGATTTAAAGACAAATTTGTTTCACTGCAGATTCAATGGAGATCAGACTTGTCACGTCTCGTGCTCTAACTCCCACACTATCTCCTTACATTCTCTCTCCACAAAGATACGCGCCAGACTCTATCCTCTCTACCTAATGAATGTCAGAACACATGAATCCAATCAAATTCCCAGCTCGTCCCGCGGTGGTTATTTCATTTCGTGGAAAGAGAAACGACCTTCGAAATGCCCAGGCACCTAACGTCTCCTAATCCCCTTCACTTAGGATTTCATACGTTTTGGGTCGTTCATCCTCGCCTCATCGGAGTTTGACTGACGTGTTATCGTCGTCTGACTGGCGCCATTAAGGAATTTCTCTACCAGAGAAATTCTGCTGAGTATCACCACTTATTGAATAAACGCTTTACTTCATTACAATTGTTTGATATATAATTGACAATTCTTCGATGTAAGTAAGAAAGTTAACTTATGAAAATCTTCGCTAAACTCTACAGTCAGGTGTCCGTAAACGTTAAAAGAACAAGTGAAATTAACAACACGGAAAACACATTTAGTCTCGTGTTCTTTCAGTTATTATTTGGTGTGAAATAACTCATCGAAATACATGGCGTCGAACAAGTACACTACAAAGTTAACATATTGAATATTTACTTACCTCGATTGTATAAATATTTATATGTAAATATCTTTCAATTTACGAACTACTAACAATTTAACTTTTAACAAACCGAATGATACGAAAGACGTATAGTTTATGGCAGCTCGATAAGCGACACAGAATATTTAAGTCTAACTCAGAATTAATTTTCTTACAGAGAGGCCAACTTCAAAAGGTATGTATTGCAACAGTAAAAATTACCGAACGAAAGGAAAACATTTTTTTCAGACTACTACTATTTTTAAAAGGTGAAAGGTTTATATTGTATCTAAAACAAGCAAGGTTTAGTCATCAGATTCATGTAATACGAAACGAAAAATTATTGAAGGTATTAAGTGAAATATCGTAGTAACACTTTCATCGATAACATACATATATATTATTTTAATTAAGTTATTTGTAAAAAGTAAATTTTATTTTATTCTAAATCTTCAGTCGGTTTCCTGTTCAGTTTATAATTGTTTTAATCTTGCTTCAACGAGCTAAAATTTGATTTAAATGTATTATTCAGTCAGAAAAGTAATTGCTTTGAGTTATGGGTTTGAATTATTAACGGCAAATCAGTGCACGGAATGCACAGAAAAATTATTTTATTCGACTTCACCAAAATAGTGAACGATGCACAGTGATTTTGTAACTTATTATACCAAATAAAATTTACATTCATGAAACTGATCGCCCTTGTAAAACATCGAGTATATTGCCATGTTTGCTTTAATCGTGATATTTTAAAGACCCATGACTAATACACTTGGTGGGTGGGACTTTAGGGGTGGGGTCGCTCTTATCAAGAACAACTTCCTCTTCTCTGAGCGAGCAGTGGTAATCAATACTTGTCACACCGGTCTGGCTACATGGATCACACTCCGAAGTATCATTCCATATTTGACGTTCTCTTTTTAAAAAATATCAAAACCTAAAAAAATTATTTTCGCTATTATTCTCAGATCCATCAACCTAATTGAATATTATAGTAATTTGTTAAATTCTTTCTAAAGTTGCGTAATTAAGGAAGAATTTAAGTGTGGTGCGTAAAGGAAAGTAAGATGTCAGGGTCAAAATTACTGACAGCTACGTGATAGGACGATTGTACAAATAAAATGTTAAACAAATTTAATTGAAACTATTTTATTTTATGTGTATCAATTAAAAAATATGCTTCGAGTTGTGAAGATTGCAAGTGCTCTGTGCAATATGACCTAATTTCACATTCGGCATAATAAGAAATGTGAAATGTAAGCTAATATTCAATTTCAGATAATTTATTTTTGAAATGTTTTATACGGTAACAAATAATTAACAGGATTAAATAATCTATGAAAGAAAATAGTATGATATGAAATACTTGCGTGTAGCTTGTGATTCAATTATATCTGGTTTGTAATAATGAAAAAATCTAACTCTTAATATTGTCATAATATAAACCAATAAGCAGCCTTCACCCTGAAAAATATTTATTAAAAATATATCCAATTCACAATGGCGTTCCGTCATTTCTGGAACCTTACAGGTGTAACAATTTTAATATTTGTACGACAAAATTATATGGGTGCCATATTTCAGGGAAAGCATCAAATTACAATAATGAAAAAACGTCTGACATTTATAATAATGATATTGTTTAATCTGGTTTGTGCGTTTAGGATTTTAAGAATTTTCAGTAACTTTTTATTCAAAAATTGTTATTTCCCTTAATCAACCATGACGTATTTGACAATTTTAATCACTAGACATCATCAGGGCAGGTCCTAAGCGGTAGGCAAGATAGGCGACTGCCTATAGCGGCAAAATTTATGAGTGGCCAAAATACTCAAAAACGTCTTGACAGATGGTGATATCTCAGATCTTATTCCTTTACAACTTTCAGAGAAAGTAAGCCCATTTTATTTACTTTCATCAGAGAAATAAAATCGTTTTTACGTTTAATACCATTAAAACTGTGCTAAATTTTAACATTGTTTTAACAATTTTGCTAATGATCCCATAATTGTCACTACCGATGAAAGTACGCTTCCGAATTTTAAAAATAGGAAACGATTATTCAAATACCCAATAAAAATCATCTTAATGTGCAACCTATATTAGCTATGATCATGAATCGAGTAATAAATTAGACCTGAAAGACGTAATTTCTCAGAAAATGAACATGAAAAGAGGTGTTTTATTTTGGTTTAAACTTTTTAGCTAGTTTTGTTTAGTGTTTTAATTGTATTCTTAAATTAACTGTGAAAATACTAGTCAATTGTTCATTCTCGTTGGTATGTTCAAAAGTCATAAATTTTCTAATTCTTAATAAATAATAGTGCAGTTTACAAGCTCATTGTCCCCTTTATAATTTTTAACCATTAAATGTGTATGAACTAATGGTTAAACTTTACCATAATATCGGTTGCGTAAACCATTCGATCCCTATTCTTCGACCAGGAAAATATGATATACAAATATTTGTTACTGTATCAGAACCACGCACTAAATTTTAATAAGACCTACCTAATTTACCTTTGTGAGTGAAAGCAAAAAAGGATCTCTCTCCAATATGATTCATCCACCAAGCGAATGTTTTAATAATAAAAGGGAATTATTATGCTGTAACATAAAATGTATTCAGTATATACGCTGGAATTGTAAAGCTGATGTTTCTCTTTTATTAGGGGTTTTGTGCCACTCACCAGACTGTAAGATAAAATATTTTATGTCAAAAGGTTCCCTCGTCTGTTTTTAAGGATGGTTTTTATGCCAGGAATATATTTTTTCCTAGAGCTTCTGCCAGAATTTGGACTAATTGAAATTATATGCAGCGGTGTTCTTCTGAGTTTTTCTCGAATATCCATAGCTGGAAAGAATGTAAAACTGCGGGAGAGACCGGAGTTATTGTTCGGTTAATTGACGTTTAGTTGGGCCGTGGTATTAATTTCCTCATTATCTCCCCTATAAGATGTTACAGGATACTTATACCGTCTAAAACTGCTATGTGATATTAATAGAGACGGGGTCTCCTTGGGAGGTAATCAAAATAATTAACAACCATTAGCGGACTCCTTGGAAGACCGACTTGCCCGCCTTCTGCCCCAATTAAATAAAAGCCCTAACTCCGTTCGTAGCTCGCTCACAAGCCTCCTTAATTACACGCAGCCATCCAACCTTCAGGCAACTATCTACTCTAAAACGGAAATCTCCAGCTCTTCCACGTAATACATCGAGTTTTCATTGCCACAGCTGCGGAATATTGTATTTCCAGGCCTCCGTTAAGGAACTTAGCTTTCTGAGTTAAGCAATTCATAGCGTTCTTTAGATACGTACATTTCCGACTACAAGGCAGAATTATGTCATAAATAACTTTTTCTGAATTCTAATCATTACTAAAAGGAAAGGAACAATTAAATAAAGCTACCGATAGTCATTAAAGATTTTGAAGCATTTTTTATGAACGATAGTAGGGGTGTTAACTCGGACTTTAGGATGATACAAATCAATAAACCCTGTTCTCACGCCAGTCGATCATCGTTGACCGTTGGAAAACGTCAAAATCTAACGAAGTTCAGTCTCTGATACACGCAAACCACAGTATGGATCGGAGTTTGAGTAGACGCAGACCTGATGGCATCGGAAGAGCAATGTCTGGCCGGTGTACATAGCCAACTCAGGAGAGTTAAAGGTAGGGAAAAGCCAGACAACCGTAAAATTGCTTCTTTTCCTCACCTAAGCCAAGTTCCATCAGTGAGCAATCTAGATTGAAGGGGAGCACGATTCTGTCAACAGCAGTAGCAGTCCCTTAGAGACTACTCTATAGGTAAATTAGAAAGTAATCGATCCTTTGCTGTTTCTGATCCAAACTGATTTCACAACAGGATTATTTCGTACCTAACAAACATTTAGTCTGAGGAAAGCATTTAAAACCAATTTCAAGTCTCTAAAATAATTTGTAATTATTCATTACGTTAAACTTATAACTTGCATATTTATCATAATATATATTTCAGATATTATTGCGAAAAAACCGTATTTATAAGTTAAGAAAATAATTAGACCCCTGTGCTTATTACGCTTTGATTTTATTTGAATGGTACGTCATTATTTGTTGAATTAGATGTTTAGTGGCAATAAAGTATTTACATCAGATTTAGTTTATGTTTGTCTATTAAAGATAATAGGGACCAAAAACTGGCAGCAAAATCGATGTGACATTAATATAATTTCTGATGGAAAGTTCCGAAGGAAATTAAGTAAATTTAAAACTCAGTTTTAATAGTAACTTTACTGTTTCAAAGGTTGGTAGTCATTTTCCACTTACCTTCTACCATTAGTAAGATAACTGCTGAGCCAAAAGTTTTTTTAATACTGTATATTATTTTAAAATTCAAAAAAGTAAGCAAAACACCTATGGTAGCTCTAGAAGGTGTTTTTACTCCCCAGGGTGGGAATGGACCTTACCTTCGGGAATCCCAGGTTCCCTCTCCCGTTTTTCAAAGTTTTCAAGTGCCGAAGCACGTCAATCTCATTTATGAGGCGTATGTTCCGGGGTTCACAAACCTTGGTAATACGATAAGAGTTGTGCGTTGAACCTATTGGATCATTCGGCCAGCTGCCACCTAAACTGGTCCAAAACCTGCGAAGCGAATAGTGCGACCACAAACTTCTCTACCGTCATCCGGAAGGACGTGAGACAAGCACCCAGTAGCCTGACCTACCTCATGCAGGTTTTCTAGAGTTTATCCTGCAATTCTTTCA
This sequence comes from Eucriotettix oculatus, assembly GCA_034510155.1. Lineage (NCBI taxonomy): Eukaryota > Metazoa > Arthropoda > Insecta > Orthoptera > Tetrigidae > Eucriotettix > Eucriotettix oculatus. The sequence continues at coordinate 54,347,677 of CM067381.1, forward strand.
GGCGAATGCCGAGTAAGATCCTCAAACTATAACCCGAGCGACCCTAGTCAACCCTCTTCCTCCTCCTTGCTCATCCCCCCTTTTCAATTCCTTTTGTGCACTACTGAGTGTCTATATCATCCTTATGTAAACTGTTACCCAAAAAAAGTAGTAAGATGCGTACGTTCGACGTTAGTTGTATGTTTTAGCAATAAGTATACAAGTGACACTCAAGACTTTTGATATTGGACGATATATGGAAACTTAGAAATGTTTTAGAAAATTATCAATTCTATAATCAAAAACGTTTCTCCCAAAATTGTTTACACCATTACTCATCGCGGCAGAATTACTATTTCATTAATAAATGATTCTATTTAATTAGTTATTCATATTTAATAACGTGAACAAATACGTTCCTTATAACAATAAAATTATGTTTAGGGGAGTTGTAATTAGATCATATCCCTTTGTATGCTGTAATATTCTCAGAATTTTCTCTGCTATAAAGTGATAGAAACTACTTCATTTGTGTAAACCATGGAGATTAATTTTCTAAAACTATAAGTCTCATTAATAAAACATTTTGCTACTATTAAAAAGACAAAACAATTAATTACTCATTACAAGTGCACTGTGTATAATAATTTACCTGATTCATTCTTTGGAGATAGAAGACAGCTCGAGGAATCGTGAAAAGTGTCACGCAATGCTTAAACTGAAAGATAAACGGCACCCAATTTCAACGATGTCTCTGTAAAGTATGCTTAGGATTGGCTGGATAAACAGGACTCAGTCCCGTTTCATGACTGTATTGTTGGAAATGTAGCATATATGGGTAATGAAGTGTAAATGAATAAAGGAGTCAAGACAGTCACAAATATATTTGAATAAAACCAAAAATTAGAATATGTCAGTGAAATAAAAATTGACACAACGTAACGTTCCTTTATACACCTTATACACGTTCAGATATAATTTAGTAAAACGATTAATTTAATTTACTTATTCAAGCTTCAATAAATAATAAATTTTGGTAGAAAGACATTTATAAACATTTCAGACGACCTTTACTGTTTTGTGAAAAAGAAAGTGAAACTCTGTGCAGAAAAACTAATTACCTCATGTGGTCTAGTGGCTAGCGTCACTGCCTCACAACACTCAGTTCCCGGGTTTTAATCCTGGCATTGTCTTGGGTGTTTGTGTCGTCATGGTCACGCAAACGTGAATTAAGATTGCTCGAAAAGTGACACGCTGACCAGGTACCACTCCAAATTCGTAATGTGTCATGTGAGATGGCAATCCGCAGTCGACTTGGTATGCAAATTCCCTCGATGGGCTGCAGAGCCAAGAAAGAAAAAGAAATTAAATTCATACTTAATTTTTTTTACATAAAGAGGGTTCGAAGAAGTCGTATCAATTTTCATTTTAATAATATATTATGTTCATTTCCTTTTATTAAAGGTATTTGAGACAAATTTACTCGGTTTATTCAATTGTAACTAACTCAGTGAAGTCAGATAAAATACATTTTTAACTAGAAAGGAAATGTAATCATATCTTCATAGGCGTACAGAAAATTGGCGCTGTTGCAAGTACAATCAAATCTAAATTGACCCAAAAACAGGACGGGATGTTTGTGGAACATTTTCTGTGCAAACGTTACCAAAATTGTGAAACTGATAAAGCTGTAATCCACTGTATAAAATGCTACCAATTGTCAGGTTTTTGTCCATATTTATCTATATACATTATTTACTCCTTGACTAGCAAACAATTACCAAAAATTGATTAATATGCTCTGTATCTTTATTTTTATGGTCTAATATTGCCGACCTCCTGTGGACTGGTAGGTAACGTTTCTGCCTCACACAAAAAGGTCCTGGGTTCGATTACTGGCATGGTCTTAGGTGTATGTGCCATCAAGATCATGGAGACTGGGATTAAGATTGCCGGAGAATCAATACGCTGACCACGTATCATACCAAATTCGAAACATGTCAGTACGCAGTCGACCCGGTAGGCCATGGCCCTGAATGGACTGCAGACCCAAGGAAGAAGAAGATCTAATAATAGTATTTCATCATTCTGATCCTTTAATTTTATAGTAATATAAATTATATTGTTGTTTCCTATAACGAAAACGGTCACAAATATATTATATTAGAAATATTACTGAATTTTTTTATATTGCTTCATAAATGAGAATGAACATGTTATATGAATTACCATGAATAAACTTTGTGTTTGAAACCGGATGGTGCCATGATCAAAGTATTTGACACACACCAAACAAAGTTTCCTGCCTAATATGTGTAATTGATTTTCGGAGTAGTAAGTACTGGAACACAAGGAACGGATAAGTTCTGCTGCCATTGAAAAGTTATATTACAAAATAGGTTTGTAAACGAATTATTATCACAACTGTATTATTTGAATCAATCACTGTAAAGGTGAATGATTTTGTTGAATTGTCACGGAAAGTTTGGACAACATTTAGGTCATGTAAGGAAATTTGGAACTAGCGAAATTTGTTCTCGTAAAAGTAAAAGCATGCTGAATATTTTAAATGGCGAAGTTAGGAATTAAAAATACAATTTTACAATGGTTCAGAATCACCTGTATTAAAAGGGATCGTTGATAATGATGGGTCTAATAAGCAGCTACATTCTAGGAAGCTGTAGTCGCAGACAATGGCGCTCGTCCCTAATCCAAGCTTGACGCGGAATCAGGCCAGATTGAAGCCAGATAGAGGCTGAAAGAGAGCTGAAAGGCACAAAGCTAATTGGTACACTCTGAATCGGCGCCGATGTGCCCTTAATGGCCCTACTGTGTGCCGGGCCTCGAATCTCACTGTGCTGGTTACAACAATTCAAGTAACCTTCCCTGTATACGTCCAATATCTCTTCACTAACAATAGGAACGAATCTCTCAACAGACGTTCCTTCAATCATTTTTTATCAATATTTGTAATTGTCGTTCTCACAATGCATGGTCTCCATATTAAAATACTGAAGTATCTGTTGCGTATTTCCCCTTACACATTTCGTATTTCAAACAGCCTTCAGTAAGCACATGATCTCTGTGTAATATTTCATTTGCGCAATATGGCGGCTTTGTTTACTTTTTTATACGCTTTACTCGACTAATCCTATTGTATCTCTATAAAGAGTCAATAAACAATCATAGGAAAAAAATTCTAATTATTATAATTTAATAGACTTGTTAATTGCTTAAGTGAGAATTTTCGATAAATTTGATTATTTGTATATTTGAATTTTGTAAAATTTTCAATTGCTATACCTGGCAACTAATTATCAAGTGAGAATTTCAAAGAGTTATCAACACAATTTATTTTCTGTTCTAAGAAGGTTTCAGTGACAAGCCACTATTATTACAACATAGTTTTAGGAAGTCAGAATGGCTATATTATCAAAACAAATTTTTAAATTTAGAGGTTATCTTTTAATACGTAAGTTTATATGCTGTTAACAATGCAATGATATGTTTGAATGCGTATATTATAAACGTTTTGCGGTATAATACATGGAGCAATTGTAGCGACTCAGTGAATTTTGAGATGAAGTACAAAGTTATCTGTGATTTATAATCAATCAACTCATTTGGATTCCAATACATCTTTACAAATGTAAATATAAAGAAAATATTTTAAATTTTTTAAGAAAATGCATACATTCAACAAACCTTGTTGATGCTAGTATTCAAAAGGGGAAATTAACATTCAATAATGAATAACGCACCAATAGACAATTGACTGTCTTTTTTTGTTTGCAAAGGAAGTCTATTAAAAGTTGAGCGCGCGGTATTCTCTGACGCCAGGTGGCAGTTATTCCAGACGAGCTGCCAGCCGCCCCCGCAATCTTGCGTGGATGGGATCCTCAAAGGACTTCAAACGCGAGGGACGCCAGGGGCACCGACTGCGGTGATTAATTGCGATTCTCTTACGCCCGGTCACTAGCGATACACGGCGCACAATATTTGCTCTGCATCTAGTTTTCACAATTTAATAATTCTCCCTGTGATACAGTTCTTCTTCGTCAACATAGATTTAATGACAGTGTATCACTAGTTACTCGACTAAAGCGGCTATGAGAACACACAAAGATGAATCTGAGATGCATAATATACCTTTCGTATATGAGATTTTACTCACTTGAGAATGTCAATCACTCTAAACAGAAGAAGATAAAAAGTATTGCTACAAGTTGGGGTGATTATTATATTCAATAGTATAATTAGTCTGTATAAACTAGAGTATTAATTATAGAAATTCAACATCTTTCATAAATATGAATTTACAGCCTGCAGTGAAGACGCACCTATTTAAATGAACAGCTTTTATAAAATAAATAAATGTATTTAAACAGCATCGAATAAAATTAATTCCTCCAAAGGACTTAAAAATATACAACAGGAACGAGCAAAAGTGAGACCAAACAGTGCCGCATTTTATATAGTAGATCGACAAATTGATTTTTTTTATTTAATATAATAGTATATTTCCACCAGTGACACATACGAACAAATATAGAAAATAAAATAACTAATTCAAAATTATCGTATAAAATTCATACGTATTATGTAGGATGGCCACAAACACTAACACACGACTCTTTCGCTATTTAGTCTAAAACGTCTTTTATACATTCATGTCGCCGTTACTCAACCCCGAACTTACTATTTTTTTCTCTCATTTCGTCCTTTCACACACCAACATCATTGTCGTCCTCTGACGCGTTGCAACCCTAACAAAACCAAATAATTATGAACTTCATAAATTATCTACAATTTAAAATATCATAAAATATGTTTCCTAGGATAAAGTTTAATACATATAAAGACACTATTTAGTCACATTTTTAAATTTATTGTAAAATTATTTAAAGCTGTCCGCAGAAATTCAGTGAGATATTAAATGGTTAAATTTGAACGAAGTTTTGACTCCATCAGTGACGGTTACGGTCGAAAAATATATTCACGAACTTCAATCTAGAGTACTAAGATTCACGGCAATACGCAGTGCCAAAAATTTAAAATAGGCAACACGTAGTTTTCTTTAATTTGAAGATTTGGTTTAGGGACGGTTGACGGGACAATTATAAATATACATTTTAAACAGAGCCACGCTTGTTTCTTGGTAAGGGCAATACATGTAATTTCTTCAAATCAAGTTGGCTCTTTTTAAAGCTACGTCATTGAACATACGAACAAAATATTAAATATATAAAAATAAATTGGTCAAATAGTTTTAGATAACCTCATGTGTTGCAGTGTACGTCATAATTAATTTTGGTCAAATTGGGCTGTTGGTTAATTTATTACTTCTTAAAAAGAAAACTATTTCAAAAGGGGATGTTTCGCCAGTGTAGACATCAACCGTTCCTCCGATATGTAGAGCGGTTTTAGTAATTACATTAATGATATCACTCATCGATAAAAGTGGAAATTTAAATTTTAAACAATTACTTGCTTAAGGAAATCTTGAAGAGATATAATACCTGAGATTGATGTCTAATACTTTACGACACGAAACCTCTATCTTACTGATACTCGCTAGGGACTTTAAAAGTGGATTTTAACCCGTTAAAATATTCCATACATAGAAACGAAAGTCGTCAACATTTTTTATTTACATCTGGAAAAAGATGTGTGGCATTTTTTCAGTTTAAAGGAAGACTAATTTCATATTCGGTCAGATCTCCCTTGACAAGTAATCGTCTCACACTTGGTAACGGATTTCGCTGAACTATTATTCTGGTTTAATTCGAAACGGAGCAGATGACACGTTGGAATCCAAGTCCAGGGTAACATTAGCTGGAGTTTGGTGTTATGGTATCAGGTGTGCCAAATGCTGGATGACGCTGCGATTACAAACACGTACTGCGTTGAGTATAACCTAGCACGTAACGTTGTATTGCTTTAATCCAACTAATCAATGCGTTATTAAATATGCACATACTTAAAGGGGGTACAAAGGCGGTCAATACAAAGATTTGTCAGAGACGCATGGATACTTCGTAATTTGAAGAAATAGAATTTGAAAGTTATTTTGTTTGTTGGTCTGTTTATATGTAACGGAGCTAACAGTAACATTGTCTTCACAATCAGTGCCGTCATCCAGATATGTTTATGACAAAAAAAATTTACCTATATTTTACTTCAGTACTCTCATTACAATTCAAACATTTTTTTTTTCACTTTTACATCCAAGCATGTCTTATTTTACGTTGTTCATGTAGAATCCAATATTCTCAGAAAGTGATTCACAGTAATTTCAGTTCAATTCCGCCTCGTTCCCTGCTCATTTATATCCCTTACGACCAGGGGTCTTCATACTTATTAAAGCCCGGAAACTTGATTGAAAGACCGTTAATAGCCCATTTGATACAAGGGACTACGTTCGTTGATATAGAATATTCTGATTCCCGAGTTTTAGATTCGTCTAGTATAACGCATGACAATATACATTACAGAACAAATAAATTGGGTAAGACATAATAAAATGTTATTAGCGTCATTGAGGTTAAAGACTCATTTGTTCCCTAAAATAATTATTTACAGAATTTAGAAAGTGATCGATCAAACAGATATGAGCAAGACTAGAATATCATCATTTCACCGCGGTAAAGAATCAAGCGTACAAATTGATTACCAAATAAGAAATATAATTAAAAACATACAGCCAAATTATCAGCAAAGAATTTTAATTAAGATTTATTTAATATATTTACTACGATTCATCAGAAAATTTTAATGTAAAACGTGTAAAAGCTGATAATTTTACGTTTCTGGACGCTAGCTGATGAAGTCCACAAACATGGGCGAAACATCGTAAATCTTAATTAAAATTATTTGCTAATAAATTGACTGAATTTTTATTTATTTATTCTTTATTGTCAGATTCTTGACTTTTAAAATAAACGTTCAATATTGTGTATTAACGTAACGCCTGTTTATTATGAATGAAATTTATAAAGAAAAATTAATGCAACAAAATTACAGAAAAATATAAATTTTATTCAGCCAGCATTATGTATATCGTTACATTTGGGACGTCATAGGATAGAAATAAATTTATTTTAGTTTTTGATTAAGTACAAAAAATTAAATTAATTATATTTTGTTGAAAAAGTAGTTAAATTTTCAGTTTCTATATTATTTTGTTAAAAAATAATATTACTTACAAATTTGAAGTATATAATTAAAAATATAGAAATAAAGATCGAAATATAAAATTTTTCGTCTTTGACTATACATTGACGATAGCAATACATCATTGCTTTGTGGACTGTATTTGTTGAAAATGTGAAATTTTTCGGAAATTATACTAAATAAGGCTACACAAAATTAATCATTATATAGTTAAAGTGAAACGTAACAAAAATTGTTACATTTTTATCATTTAGAATAGTCTTCTTTTAGGGGGAGAGGGTAACACTCTTCCTGAAACAGATAACTCTTCTTTAATAGCATTGGAAGGGGATTGAAAAGCGCTGATGTGGTAGGTAGAGCAAGGTAGACAAGGATTGACTAGGGCCCCCGAGTAATAATTCAATGATTATACCCAGTGATTAATCTATAAGAGATGCAGGGAAAACTCTAAATAACTTGCCCAGGTAGGTCGGGCTATTAGGTAATATTCTCACGCCCTTTCGAAGGACAGGGGATGAGTTTGCTGTGGGGTCGCAACATTCCCTTCGTGTTTCCACCAGTTTCAGAAGGCAGCTGCCCGACAGATCCAATGGGAGCAGCGGACAACTCTAACCGTATGCACAAGGTCTTCGACCCAGTATATGCACCAGGTAAAGATGTGAAAACCTTAAAATTAGATATAGAACGAGGCATCCCCGAAGGTAAGTCCCGTCTACACTCTGTGGAGAAATACCAGGAGAGAAATCCCACACAGTTATTCCTTTTAATGCCCGAGCTGTAGTCTTTTTTTATAGAGTCAAAAACTTGAAAAAATACGTTAATACCTGATGAAGTCCCAAATGAATGAAACTGTAAATTGGTCGTTTTAATTTACCTTTCAATAATAAAGGTCACTGCTACTCATAAATATAAAGATTCCTAAGTTTAGTAAAATGTTTGGTCACGATCATCATTTGTTTTCCAAGAAAGCTACACTTAAAATTCAATTATTATGACATTTATAAAATTAAGAAATAAAAATGCCTTCCATGTCACCAATTAAAACCGCAATTGATTAAGACAGCTCATCGTAGACGTAAACATTGCATTCGCCTGAATTGATCGACAAAGGAGAACATTTCCGGGGTAAATTGCAATATCGAATTCGATTTTGCGGCATTTCCCCTCTTCGCTGCCAGCAATGTTCAAGGGAGCAATTTTCCTGCATCAGTAGGCGACCTTCTCGGGAAAGAGATGCATGAGCGGTCAAAGTAAGATCAATAATCAACGGCGCGCAAGAAATGACAGGCCCTCGTGTCCTTTCCACAGTCGGCTGCCGATGTGTCTGGCGTTATTAGGCTCCAGCATGTCTAAAAATCACATTAAACAATGTGACAGAGGGAATTTCATTGATGCGAAATTACGCCCATTGTGGACGTTTGTACTAAGGTCGGTGTCATACTTAACTAGGTGACGTAGAAAATTTACCGTTCGAATAATGCAGTCCCTGTGTTTGTTTGTATTAGTCCAGAAAATTAATTAACGTGGTAAACATGTAATTCAACTGGAATAAAAATCGTCACCTTTTTGGAGCATTAACACCAATATGAACACACACTGACCTATTAGCTTCAAAGTAATCAATCAGTCAAAAATAACTCCCAGTGCGTTAACAGACTAAAAAATTTCTCAGTGCTTCAATAAAGATAAAAATTGAAAAGTAAGAGCTCCAAATCTTTAAAATTAACTGAAAATCTGTTAATAATTTCACAATGTTATTGTTGGTATTTTTTATGGTTAACATTACTGATGATATTGTGTTATTAGGGGAATCAGAAAAAGACTCGGAAACCATAATAAATGGCATGAATGTGATGACCAGGTTTTCTTTGGGTTAACAGGCTACATGAGGGTGATCCTGAAACAGGTAACTCCCCTTTAATAGCATAGGAAGGGAATTGAAAAGAGGGGATGCGGTAGGTAGAGCAGTTCTCTTGCAGGCATTCTTCCCTAGATTGATTGCGGGGTTTACCTTTGGGGATGCCTCGTACTCTTCTGTTTTTTTTCGAGTTTCTCACATGCCAAGGTACCTTAATCTATTTTAGGAGATGTATGTAATGGGGTTTAAGACCTTTCGCACAACGTCAGTATTTTCCGCAGCTCACATTGGATTAAGAGTATCAGTTTTACTCCAATTATTATAAAATAAACTTCAAATACATTTACTTCAAACGATATTGAATTAGCTTGAATAACACATTTTGTTGAATTGTGACAGACTTTCGTACGTTATAACAGTATCTGAGAAATAAATATGATCATAAAATTTTTCATATTTAAAAAAATATTTAGAATTGTTTTCCTAGCTTTACATTTTTTCCTTCACCTGTAAAAGAGAAAAAAAGGTCCCCGTTACATGCGCGAATCTACTTACATAGATAACCTAAAAAAATTCAAAAAGCCTTTGCAAACTTATACTGATGTGGTAAAACTGTATGTTGTAAAGATATTGACCTGTCACGAAATGTTTCTATTACAGCCACTTACTACGACGAAAAATCGTCACTATTATCAATTATCATGTTTCAGAACAAAGATTCTATAATCATGCTCAAAGTATGAATTATGGTTCACCGTATGAAAGAATTGTAAAAGGAATCCGTAAATATCTTAAGTTAAAAAACGGTTTTTAATAAAGGGGACAATACAAACTTACGTGTTTAAGAATTTTTTTGTATCGATAATCAACTGTTTGTATATGTTTGCATCTGATAGTAACGTAAACATTGACGCCATGTTGTAAAACTAAGTAGGTCTCACTTCCCTGCGTTGTTTGTCTTAATTCAGGGTGACGTCACAGATTTTAGCGTGCTTAGTCAAATCATAAATATTTAATTCCATCCACGTTTGTGCACCCACAGGTTTTTAAGAATGAGTGACCAAGTTCTGTTGAAACCTGTGCACCCGTTAAAATTTGTACAAAAAAGTGATACTCAACGAATTTAACCCAAAAAATTGCTAATGCTTACAATAAATTAACATTTTATAAAAATAGAAGTGTATTTATTCAAAGAATTAAATAATTTATGCTCCTGAAAAAACATGGTTCAATTTACAAAAAAGTAACATTGACATCAGCGTATTTGTGCCCACGGAAAATAAATCGCTTCTCTGGTCCTCAATAAATTCACTAACTTTATTATACTGACGGTCTATTAACTACATAAACATGAAAAAGTGCCACTGTTTTTTTTAAGACAATGCAGATGTCGGTAACGAAAGAGTCATATGAGTTACGATTTATTGAAAGTGTACCATTTTTTACGCGATACACTTTTTTTAGTGAGTAAATATTCCATTGGAAACAATGAACAGAGTAAATGGTAGAAATTAAACATTCAATAACCGCGCTCTTCAGAAGCTATTCAAATTACTTGTCAGTTTGCCAACAGAATATAAAAATCAGCTTATCGTTATTGACAGTAAATTATTCGATTCCTTCAATTAAGATTTCTGTCATTTTAAATTGTGTTATTAATTTAATTCACAAGCCTAGTACTATAATATTGTTTATCATTGGAAGAAGCTAATATTTCGAGAACGTAATACCTTTTTAGACAACCATACTAACTCATTTTTAAGAACTGTCTGTTATCTGACGATCAACGGAATTAATAGCTGCCTAAAAACTCAGTCGTCAGAACAGAATTGACTTGGTAAATTCACGACTTTGACAATGAAGTATTCTTTATACATTTTAGAATATAAAAAGAACAATAATTTCATTAATTTTCAAGAATATAGGCAGGAATTAATGCTCTTGCAAAATTGTTGATTGTGCTGCCTTGTAAAACTACCTATTACATAAATTTAATATGCTGTGTGTATAGTTTTTCTGGTGTTGTTTGTTTGGAGCTACTACGAAAGGTCAGATTCCTCGACTTGCAGCTCTAAGAAGTGAAAACTCCATTGTTTTTGCGTGTTTGTGCTCTTTAGTGCACGTGTAGTGTTTCTAATGATTTTAACTATATACAGTTTATTTAAGATATTTATTTGAAGACTATTTGTAATTAATTATGTTACTTTATTTTTGTTCATACAATTATTTGATGTAATGAATGACTTATCCTATTTTCTCAACACAGAATTGAAGGAAAGAACAATAAATTTAATATTGTCCATATTTAAGTGTTTAAAAAAATATCACAAAAAATCGTGTATTATATATAATAAAAATTATTCATTTTAATTTTAAGCGATATTAATATGATAATTTATTCCGCTTGATTTTGTCATGTTTCAGCTTGCAGTGATACCCGTCGTAATATGTATATATTAGAAGGCTCATACAGATGAGAAATAATGAGGAATTGGCTTATTTAAAGAGCTATATTATTACTTCCGATCGAAGGCTTAACAAAGGTTTATATATCCGTAATTGATGCAAGGCTTGCAATTATTTTGTAATTGGACCTTTGTGTGCCTTGACTTTTCGCCCCAGTGGTAGAAAAGAATGTAACTTCATTTTTACGTGAATTCTAGTATATTAGATCATAAGAATTTGAAATTGTCAAAAAATGATTCTATTGGCTTTGAATGGCTGCTGTCCGACATTGCGGATGAAACATCCCGACGGAACCCATCTGCGATAGAAATTCTCAAGTTCCGACGCTTCTTGTCGTTTCGTCGACGCTCAATGCGATCTCACATACTTCGGGCCTCCGTATCTGGTGCAGCTGAGGGAGACTATACATTGTCTGCAACACAGACGCGTTTTATCTGCATCCTGCAGGCTCAGGAAGCGTCGGCGCCTGTCAAAACAGCCACCATAATCCTGGCGGCGCCTGCCAGGTGCTCACAGCGTCGCTTCTAATCCACACGACTGTCATTACCTCACACACAGCACAGTCATCGTGTCGTCATTAATCCAAGTCGCGGGATTCAGATGAGATTTCAAATCAGACGACCGGAACTGTTAATTATCATTCAGTTGCTTAATTAATAGTAAAAATTGACAGATTTTTAATTTCTCTTATATATAAAAAAATATCCATTACTTACTATGCAATTGAAATAAACTTAATTGTTGTAAATCGCTATAAGTGAACCATTTGACTCCACACTATAATCTTAGGTGGAATTTTTAATATACTAGCTGGGTGTCCGGCATTGTCGAAGTATTTCAGCACGGCTTCCAAACTGACATACTTTGAACCTTTTTATAAATAAAAACTATTTATTCAACGCAATTATAGCCAATTTGGCAAAATTTCTAATTATTACAGGAAAATTAATTAATTTCATACTACTTTCTTAGTCAACGTGTGATTGGTATACGAAAATTATTTTACATTCATGTATTTAGTCTTTCTTAGAATTATTAAACAGCCTAGGACATAGAATGTGACTCCTCATTAACTAATTGGAAGTATTTGACGTATATGTATTCGTAGAGTAGCAAATTTGTATATTTTTTTACTAAATATTTAACATTATTCCATGTCTCGTCTTACGAACATACATCAAACTGTTTCATTCCACCTGTATCACTTTGTTGTTGTTGTTGTGGTATTCAGTCCTAAGATTGGTCTGATGCAACCCTCCATGCTAACCTATCTTGCGAAAACCTTTTCATTCCCTCAAAACAAGCCCATCCCACATCCTCCCTAATCTGCTTAGCGGATTCCAACCCTTGCTTCCATCTTCTCATCTTCTGTTATTGCCCCACACACTTCCCACTAATGCTAATTTTACGTCCCTTCTCTTAGTCAACGTCGTCCTTATTGTTCGCTCTTCCCCTATTCTGGTTAGAACTTCCTCGTTAGTGATTCTATCTACTCATCTGATTTTCAGCTTTCGCCTATAGCACCACATTTCAAAGGCTTCTATTCTTTTCTTTTCCGCAACTCCTGTCGTCCACGTTTCGCACCCATATAACGCCACACTCCACACGAACATTTTTAGCAACGATTTCCTCATATTACCCGTAAATAAATTCCTCTTTTTCGCAAAAGCCTTCCTTGCCTGTGCTATCCTACTCTTTATGTCTACTATATTTCTACCATCCCTAGTTATTACGCTTCCAAAGTAGCAGAATTCCTTAGCTTCCATCAAAATATTCCTTCCCAATCTATCAACATTTTTTATTCCAGTGTTTCCTATATTACACTCCATTACCTTGATTTCCCCTCTATTATGTTCATATTTAACTTTCTCCAGGACCCCGTTCATGCCATTTATTATGGTTTCCAAGTCTTCTTCTGAACTCGCCTAATACTACAATATCATCGGCAAAGCGTAGGGTTTATATTTCTTCTCTTTGTAGTATGATTCATTTTCCATATTCAGTTTTAATTTTCTCTATCACCTGTTCTATATATAAGTTAAACAGCATGGGTGACACACAGCACCTTTCTTGATTTCTTATTTCTTTTTCTGCCCTTCAATTCCAATTTCTACTGACTGCCTTCTGTATGGTTATGTACAAGCCTCCTTTCTCAATATTGTATTCCAGTCCTCTTCAAAACATTAATAGTGTTCCAGTTCATATTATCAAACGCTTTTTCCAAATCTACAAATGCCATGAACGTAGGCCGGTTTTTTCTTATCCTGTCTTCCAAAATAAGTCGCAAAGTCAACATGTTTTCTCTTGTCCCTACATTCTTCCTAAAACCAAATTGATCTTTTCCTTACTCGCATTCTAATTGACGTTCCGTACTCCTATAGGCCTATACTATTTTCGTTAATGTTTTGCATGCATGGGATACTAAGTTAATAGTCCTGTGCTGTTCGCTTCTATCAGCTCCTGTCTACTTCGGTATGGGTATAATTATGGTTTTACTAAAATCTTATGGTATTCTCCCTGTTTCGTAGATTATTCAAACTTTGCTGTACAGCCATGATATTGCGTCTTCGCCAGATAATCTTATCAACTCCGCTGGAATGTTATCTATTCCTGGCGCTTTACAATTAATTGTAATTGTAATAGCTGTCTAACATCATCATAATAGAATTGACTTGGAAAAATACTATGTAATGGAAGCTATAATAAATAGTTTCATTAACTATGACGTTAAGTAAATTAATAAACGAATTCATTTAAACACGTTCATTTAAATTCATAGATTAATAATAGGTTAGGGAAGCAGAGTGTAAAATTAGTTTTGTTCATAAATTTGTAAAATAAATTTTTAAATGCAAAGTTCTTTCCTGCATGCAAATATAAACCAGATTTAGTTTCATTCATTGTATGTATCTCAATAAATGTCTTTGAAACAATTTTCAAATTAACAAATATGGTAACAGCCATCCATAATCTAAAACTAGTATACTTAAGTGAAATACGGTTAGTGCGAAATAATATAATGAATATTTCCATATGCAGTATAATGTTGTTGTGTATTTGACTAATCCATAGAGCTTGGAGCTTGGATTCATAGCAAGAAGACATTGAAGTTCTAGCGACATGAACACACAAGATATACTGACACTGATTGCTGAAGGTAATTTCACAAATCTAAGTTGACAATAAATTCAGCGAAAGTTTATTGACCACGGAGACTTAAGATTTCCTGGTATTACGAACCGTCCTGGGAAATTCCCTGATGGATCTCTAATACAACGCCCCAGGGTCCAATTACTGCCAAAACCACCCCTACTATGTAGCCTTGTATAACATCGTAAAATCTCATTAAATAAATGCGCCAATTACATGCCTTGCAGGAAGACATCTTCGTGTTCGGAGTGTATAACTTAATGACAAAATTATAGAATTTTTAAAATTTAGTGACTGCTCTCTACTGTAATAGTTTAAGCTATAACTACGATTTAGGAATAACATTTTAGAATCTGTACTTTCTTGCAATTTACGTTTATTTGGTAACAAAAATGATGTTTTATTACTTTCTACTATTCATAGAGCTCATTATTGTAGAAATCTGTAGAAGTAACACGTCTTTATAGTTAATAATTACAACTTTTATTAATGTTCTTGGTAAGCGGACAAAAATACACCGAAATTTGCGTTTAAGAAATAAAATATTTTTGAACAAAAATGAAATAAATTATTCTTCGTGGACGACAAACAAGTAGTGAAACTCTTCATTAAGTAGTAGACAAATCATCTGTTCAGTTTTTTTTATATTCTCTGAGGTGAAACATTCATCAACTTCTATTAGGTTATTTTGTTTCCCAATCAAAATGTTTCTAATTATTTTGGAGTGAAATTACCTAAAATTGATATAACTTTTTACAGTATTGTTTTAAGTTAACTGAATTAATTATTTCTTCTATAATCGTCATTTTACTCCAATTTTATGTTTAGAAGCCATTGCAAAACCTTGAACAAATTAAATTGTAGTAAAATATGAATGTGAGAGAAGGTCGTCTGAATATTATATTTAAATATTATTTATGTGAGCATTAAATCTATCTTCCAAAAATTATCTTAACTAACTTTATTATTCAATAATTCGTACAAAATTATTGTGCATAAACTATATATATAGAAAAAAATATTAAATATATATATATATAATATTAAATATATATAAAAAAATTATATATATATATATATATGGTCACGCCATAACTTGAGAACGACTTTACCGATTTCTTTAATCTATTTTTATAATACTTTGTACAACGTTCTTACGGAAAGAAAAATAAATAAAATTGCGCAGAAAATAGTAAAATTTCAAATTCCACGCGTTTGAATTTTCAGAGTGAATGTGGGTTGCCTATCTTCCCCGCCTGGACAACTTTCCACTTCCCTTTCCATATTGCCCGTGCTATTTTGGTTTTTTGTCAGTTTTGATAGACTAACACGTGGAATACATCATTTGGGGTAAGACTCGGCTACTACGGGGACGGAGGGGGTATAAAATTTTAAATAAGTAAAAACGGCCAATATTTTTATAATATAAATATATTCTTGTTCAATAACAGTATAATTTCAATATCATACCTAATCAAAGGGGAGTTTTCTTAGGGGTGGAAGTGGAGGGTTATAACATAAAAACAACCAGAAAACAATCGAGATTGAGCTTTAAACAGCTGTAATGTGAGCCACTGAGTTTAATTCTGACATAAAAAAATGAAATTTAAGTTACAAATCATCCCCTAAGAGGGGTTGGAAGGGGATTAACAGATTTTCGCAATTTATCTTTAACAGATAGAGCAATTTCAACCAAATTTTGAACAGTTTGTTCTTGGCGAACCGAACTCAATACAATTAGGGTAATACACAAACACAACCACTTAGAGCGAGGCGGAGGGGAGGTAATTTTTAAAAATCCATAAACTTCCGTTGTTTCCTTAATTAATGGCCTTAATTGATAGTGTTTTCAGTTAATTTTTTGCATATAATTTCAACCCTATTCATCGTGAATAAAAATGTGAAGTTTGGTATCGAAATATTTATATTTAACACTTTGTGGTAGTCGTTTATCTTTTCTTCCCCTCATTTGTGAAAGTGTTGAAGTTTTCATTATAAGTTCCCTTTTAAATCTTCTAACTCAGTGTTTGATAATGGCGTATGAATAAAAAGTTATAAATTGTAAAGTAAACCAGTATTAGATCTTACAGATGAGTTTGTACGGATTATGGTAAACGTTGCGTTTTGGTAAATATAAATTATAACTTTAAGGCGTTTTAGTCCCACTCAGCTGCAGGGTTTTCCGAAGCATAAATTACCGGCGCAATGTCATAGCCATTCCTTTCTGTATTTTCATACATCTTACTCGACTGCCTGGTGGAATATATCGCTGCTAACGCTATATCACTTTTATAGCCGCACTGATTGGGCCGTTCCCCACCAATAGCCGATTATTATGCGTGCCGGTGGCGGGACTCAATTTAATACTTCCCCCACCAGAGCCGAATCCACTCCTTCAAACTTTAAGGGGATTCGGAAGGCTTCCAAAAGAAATAGAAGATTACTGGGAACTGCTGAATACATTTTGAGAGGGTGAATTTTCGCCACAGGACATTGTAGTACGCAAACGTTAAAGACGAAGTACCTCACTCTGCGAAAACACGATAGAGATGCATTTGCCTTTCCTTTGCTAAGAAAACATGTGGCGGAGATAGATAGAGCAGGGGGAGAGGAATATTGAAATTAACGATATCATCTTCTTTGTGTTTCTTGCCCTGTGGTGGGTACCAGTAAAAGATGAGCACGCTTACATGGGTCACCCTCTCATAAATTATATTTTTATAAAAATAAATCGGTTTAAATTATTTATATTAATTTGACTAAGCAGTTTACTGTATTTTCTCCACATAAAGGCACAATTTATTTTGTAATATCACACTTATGACGAAACTTTGATGGGGTTTCGTTAAAAAATGAAATTTTATTTATTTTACATGGTTTCTTAATTACATTCCCCCCAAGGAAAAAACTCATTGTCGTGGATAAATGTAGCTTCTGTGCCAAAAAAAATTATACACAAACACCACCACTCGTTGTTGCTCGAAATAGGTCAAGACGACGGTCCTTTGCGTAATCTAAAATTGTGCCACTGGTCACAAATCCCTTCTAAACTGTAGGAGTGTAACAAAAATCGAAAAAACTTCCACTAGTTTAGTCACATTATAACTGAAGTCTGCCTTTTATATTTCCAACACGTAATGGATGCAGCTGAGCTTTGTGTAAATTGAAAAGCTGATCGAAGAACTATGCTCCGGTCTTGGTGAAAAAGAAACTGTTCTAAGAGAACGTTGGTCGAAACTTCCCTCAATTTTTAATCTTTAAGCACCCGAGAAACAGGATCTTGAAATTTTATAGTCGCCTATTCTTTTTCTTGTAAACCTGACCCGAGAAAAATCAGTGGATATGCAACTAATATTTGTGACACATAAATTTCATTATATCAAGTAATGCCCAAATGCTCCACAAAACCTTTCTTTTTGACCTATTGCAGGCTGAAAACGGTCCAGTTCCATCGGTTATATACTTACTGAACCAATATTTATTTTGGACTATTAACGAATAATACTTTTTGTTTTCCACAAACTTGTCTAACATCGTAAGAGCCAGCATGCATTTTAGACCTGACCAGTACTCACTCTTTCGTACTCACAATTTTTCTATCATAAATGATAGTATCATACTTGACATAGTAAATACTATATATTATACTTGTGCCGTTCCTACGATTATATATATATATATATATACATATGTTCGTTTGTCTCTTATGCGTTCCCACACCATTCATCAAAGTGTGATGAAATTTTGGTGAGTGGTACTGCTCACTTGTGAGAAGGTTTCTGTTGAATTTCAGACCAAAAACAGATGTGAAAACTCCTCAACAGGTATCGCGAGATTCGTACGAAATGTAAAGTAGTTCAATCACTTGTTGGACAGCCCGTTGATTCAACAAGTACAAGGCCTATAAATCATATATATCTCGAATGAGTGAAACCACAAAAATTTGGTTGATCTACACCTCTCACACGAAGGAAAAGGATCGTAAACAGAAGAGCAACGGAAAGCAATACTGTAAATCATCCTAGAACTCCTTTAAGGTACTGGGGTATATTTTTCATTCTCATAATGCACCGGGAATTTTTAGGCGTGCTTATTTAATGTACGAGGAAAATGATTGACTCGGTTATGGTAGTACTAATCATTATCCCGATTAATTTGAAGCCAACCTCAAATCGACATAGATCAGTGTGTGTCGATCGAGTTGTTAATGGTCCAAAAACACCAAGAGAGAAAAATGTTCCACCCTGTATATTTAAAACAAAATTTTTAAGACATTTATAATGATTATATTCTGTAGATTATTTCAATCTGTTAACAATAGTTGAAATATTGTTTTTATTATTACTAACAAAATTAGAATGGAATCGGTACATTAGGTTAAGTCCATTGTTTGCAGCAATTCCAAGTACTGTAAAAGAGTTTCCACCTTTTAAAAGGTGTATTGAGGGTTGTATTCTGTAAGAGCGTACTGATAGGGCACAGTATTCAACCATTGTTGGCCCTGGCTCTCGTCTCAAATGAGAACCATTAGCGACTATTGTTGAAGGTATTCCTGTCTGGGAAATCATTAGTCGGCTCTCCAACGAGCTGTAGCGGAACAAGTAACGAGGGTCACACAATACGGAAAAGAAGTGTTCGCCCTGAAATACATGAGATCTTGAGAGGCAGGGATCAACTGTCTGAAATAATAACAGGCTGATTAGAGATAATTCTAACAAATTTAGAAAGCAGTTAAATAACACAAATTTTTAAAAAATCGCTTATATAAAATATTTGTTGAAAGACAGTAAATATCTGGTGATGCCTGACGGTTAAAATATTTTGCAATTCTCTAACGGTATTTTCCACCCATACGCATTTGTTGATCGACATTAACGATATTGCTCTAAGTTAGTTCCACAATATAAACATATATGTTTATTAAAATTTATAAAAATCCTGTTACACTAAGGCCTTGTACAATATTTACAACAATAAGATACCAGTAATATATAAATTACCTTGACTGACTGATTATGTGGTTATTCCACACGCGAGGATACAGAATGAAGAAAGGTTCTGGTAGAAGAACCCTAAAAATTGAGTTTGGAAATTTTGTAGACAAAGAGGAGAATACAAGGGAAGATAGACAGACAGATTGTATAAAGTAACCTAACGCATAATAAAAAACCGGAGCAAATATTAAATTATCAATAGTTAATAGCGTCTAAGCCTCTTGGAACTATAAATATTATTTAATAGTTTAATATTTTGAATTTTAGTAAGTGTAGTAATTAATAATCAATAATTGTTACAAAAGTTGAGTTTCAGAAACAGCAATGAAAGTTGTCGTATTAATTTTGTTACCATCATTGTTAAATAAATGCACTTCATTTTAATTGTGTTAATATTTTAAATTGAAAATAAGTCCATTTGACATAGTTTCATCAATTGTTACTATTATTTTCAAATATTAGAGCTTTATAGTATGCAACGGTGGCTCGTGACTTTTTTTTAAAGTTTTTTGCTTCTACACCTACACAGTTTTTACGAAAATAACCATGTTAAATACGAATAATACTGCAACAGCAATAGTATTACCAATACTCTGCGGCATATAACCTGACCCGTAATGTGCAACATGTCTTCACAGTTTCCAACAGGACTAATTTTTAAAAGAAATATAATTTAGCACCCAGATGGCTCGTATTTATAACACTTAAAAAAGTACGAAGGAAAAATACTTTTTAGGGTTCATGATGGCAGTATTTTGTGTAGGATCATATAGGTTCTTTCATTATGTTGTAAGGCTTAAAATATAGCGACTCTTAAATGTTTCTTTCTTTAAAATAATCTTTGATTCTGATATTAAGTGAAATACAACGCAAAATTTACAAGTATCATTTAAAAATGTATAACGTCTTTTAAATACTGTATTTAATTACTGAATAGTTCAAATTTAATTTTATTTCATTTCTTTTTTCGTCCCCTTGCAGTGTCCCCTGATGCGGCCCCCGGAGATAAGCTTTTCTGGCGGGGGCACGTAGTAAGGCATGTTGTTGTTTAAAGTCTTGGGAATCGAAGCAGAAGTTTACTTGTAAAACACAATTACTATTAAAGCTCTTAAAGTTAAGAATAAATAATTCTTCCCAAATTTATATATGTGCGGAAGAGGATAAAGACATATACACCAGCCGCCATTGTCTGTGAGTCATTTGCATTCCCTGAAAGTGTAACAGGTGTCGCGTGATAGCTATCGACATAGGTATTTCTTAAATTTTAGAATAAAAATAGCAAAGATTGAGAGTTAGACAAGGTGCCAGTTTGTCGAGGCCTGACGCCGTCTCCAATCCCCACGGCCGGTAATTTGGCATGTACGAGACAGATCTAGGTTTCTCCGCATTACATTAGCGTGTGAAACTAGTAACTAAGAAACGTCTGAAAACAACGTGGTTACCCCTTCTCTCTTCTGAATCTGGAGTGATACGTAGTCAACGGATCAGTTCTCCGGCAGCCTTAAACCCAGCCTCTGTGACAATGACAGCACAATCATCCAAGCCAATGCCAGGATTCTACCACGGGACCCCTGTGTTGTGAGGCAGTGACGATGACCACTAGACCACAGTAGGTTAGCAAAGTTGATAGTGGTATATAGAATACTTCACATTGCATGTTGTATTATGACTTAGCCAAGACAGTGTGAGCGGAAGTATAAAACAAATAGTGAAATCTATTTAACATGAATGTCCATTACTTGTGTAATTGATGTGAATTAATAAATAGTTTGTGTAGGGTATTTTTCTTATCCTTGTTTACTTGCCTTGGAGTAGGACATATGTTCCCTTCATCGTGCGAAATTTAATGGATCTCACAGCTGGAGCAGGGGAGAAGCAGTGTTGCATGACAAGTAAACAAGAAGATTGCTAATTGCTAATTGTAGTGGCGTCACGTCAAAGAGAGCCCCTTGCTGCTAGGAAACTCCGTTGTGGTCTCTCGAGAAGGCGACCCGCAGCTATTTAACAAGCCCCGAATCCATTTGTATTAGCATCTAGGAAAGTGAGACACCATGGCGTGAGAAACTACGAGTGAAGTGTTATCACGAGGGATGAGCTGCGAATATGTCCGTCACGACTCTTGCCACAAAATGAATACTATAAATAATTAGGATGAATGTGGTATACTGAATTATTAGTCCATGCGTACTCTGGGATGATATTTTCTCTTTAAAAAGTAATTTTTAATTTTTACAAAATTTTTAAACATGGTTTTATTGACACATTATAAATTACTGCGATGATAACTATACTTAAACGCTTTCGGAGAAGGTTTATGGTGTAACTCCATAAATTTGGAATATTTACTTCTACCGCAACAATGCCAGGTAAGACAATAATTGTTTCAGCCACCACTTCCTGTAGGAAGTGAATGAAAGTTTTAGAACTAGTAGCCCTTGTATTGGAGTATAGAAGGAGGAAAACTGGGTTTTCCTCAATCGCCGGTCTTCTTCCATCAACAAAGGGCAGATTACAAGTGTACGGAGTGGAAGAAGGAAAACTATGCAAAACTTTAGGAATAGCTGAGAAGATGAAACAGGTTCGTCACGAAAGTGAAATCTCTGCTGCACGTTTTTACCCAATAATTAACCCTGAGAAATCCCGTTTAATTTAATTTAATTACAATTGTAATAATGCGCATGATACACTAAAGAAATTTTTACTATTTTTTAAAAGCACAAATAATTGGTTAAATAATTTTCAACAATAACCCCCTATTATCATTTACAAATATAATTATTATGAGAGCCCTATAAAAAAACATTGAATTTTAATCGTAAACTGTAAAATATGCTATCATAGATTTTCTATCAGAATAATAACACATGCGCTATAAAGTGTATCATTGTGTGTATTTTGAAATGAAACGTAATTGCTTGATTTTAATAAATGAAGATGCATTTACTTATAGATTTCCAGCTCTAGTATTCGGCAATACCAAGACAACTTATTTAACATATTTCTTTCCATGTTCCTGATTACCTTATTCTGCTTATCATATGTGTGCTATTGTGGTTGCTAAATGTGTCTTGGATATCATTGTCTCAATTTGCAACATTTTTCGTCCATTCTTCGTTCAATATTCTTATTAATCGCCAAGTGTCTTTATTTATTATTTTCGCATATACTATTATTCATTGTTATTCGGTGTCCATTCATATTAATTTTCAAATTATTACGCGAAAACGCCCTTAAGGTATTTATTTATTTTTATTTCAGGAAATAAACTGTTAGCACATCGGTCATACGAAAAGTTTATTTATTTTTAAAATATTGGTACCCACTTGATATAAATGCTTAAGAACCCATTCAATGTCTGTTTTATATTACGTAAACGTGCGTTTTATCAGAGGTTTGTATGTTTAATACATCTATTGAATCAATTTACGGATATTTTTCTATTTCCCATGTGAAATTTGAGGTTCCTTCATTATAGTGTCGCGGATTTTCGTTATGTTGAAAATAAAACTCCGGAAACCAAAAGCACCAGCACTACATTACGTGTTCTATAGATTTTATCCACACTTCCCTCCGCCTATGAAATGTATTTTTATCAGTCCCGCGTGTTGTTGAAACAATGGGAGTCCACGCCCAGTGATTTCAACAGGAAGTTTCTCCACAGGAAATAAGAATTTTATTATTTAACAACAAATTCCGCGTAATAAAATCAGTTTTTTTTAGAACTAGTGTAGAGGTGTGTTGCTGAAGTGTAATTACATTATAGACAAATTTTTGAAAAGCATTATTTTTCATCTTTGTGGAAATCTGAATCTAATTGTTGCTCGAAATGAAGCAAATAATACTTGCTTGGATAGTTTTGGTTGACTTCTCATCCGGTAATCTAGTAAGTTACTACTTTCAAACCATTTCTTAAATATAATTTCATGAACATCAAAAAGTACATTATGGTATATGAATGTCAGCACTTTTAAAATAGCTTTAAGTCACAGCACATACAAGTAAGTCAACCACTATATTCAACGGCTTAATGACTCTCAGCTACAAGGCTTCAAATTTCAATAATATATTATTTTAAAGACGCAAAGAAAAATTAAATGTAAAAATTAAAGTAGAATACCTCCTCAATTCTTTAATTAATATAATTACTTTATTTATAATATGTTATTATTATTATTATTTGACCCCGAATGTGATAGATTGAATTAATTCATTATTATTTATACTGTAGGCATACATAATTTATTAATACTAAAATAAAAAAGTTAATATTTTGAGAAACATTTAACAGAAACTGCCATTTCTGACACATACAAGCTCTTGTAGACTTTTTTGAGTGACAAGCCACATGAGGGTAATTCTGAAATAGGCAACTCCCCTTTAATAACATACGAAGGAAATTGTTTAAAATAGGGGGGCGGGGCGGATGTGGAAGGTAGAGCAAGGTAGACAAGGTCCCCATGCTGTGTCTTAAGGATCATAACCATTGTTCCACCTAAATATTGCCATTTAGCATGTGCTCAAAAATTATAAAATTTAATGAAAATTATTTTCATCACTCATAATTGATTTACTTTGAAGTTGCTTGAATGTGGACAATTCAATTGGTATCATTATTAAAACAAGAAGCAATCATGCAACCATAATAGTTAACTAAAATACTGGAACGTTATACATATCACATTTGAAAATAAAGTTGTCTTGAATTTTGATGGAGAGCACATCACTTTCACTGATTTTGTTATTATTATTTGACATCCATTTTAATATAGTTTATCGCACAGTTTTAAAAAAGAAAAAAAATTGATATTCTGAGAACAGAGCTGTTTGTTTGTAGTGATGTTGATTTCCTTCAACATTCACTCTGCAATTGCTCATACACTATATTTTGTATGGGGTTCTTACCTCATTTTTCCCAGACCATGCATGGTATTCCCTTTTTCTTCAACCAAAAATTTTGTTATGGACTTCACTGGTTGGCTCAAAGCTCCATAATGCATCAAAACAAAGTTTCTTTCAGCTGGGGCAGAAGTCTTACAAGTTGTAATAAATAGTTCACTAAGTAAAGACTTTCAATATTTTTAGGATACAAGGAAAACTATGAAAATATTAATAATTTTATCACATCTGTAAATTGCTTTATTCATTCTGGCCACAATACACACTCTTAATAAAATTCAGATTTAGAAATAATAAAACAATTGAAATTTTCTCTTCATGACTAGAGAGTACTGCTGTTACGAGAGCATAAAACTGGAAATAACTGTGTGTACTATCAAAACTAACTTAAGTGACCATGGTAAGATTAAAAAAAAACTATAATAACAATCTTAAAATAATACACCAGAACGTGCAAAGTTAAACAAGAAATTTCAGCAAGTCAATGTGTTAGTTGAAGAATTGGCCCTTGGCATTTTAGTTATTAGTGATCACTGGTTAAAAAACTATTCCATACAACTTCTCAGCCAGCTTGACTATTGCATCTTCATATTGTAGACATAGTAATAATTGTGGTGGTGTGCCCTTGATTGATTTGGTATGTGAGTCTGTAAATGTTGACAAACATATAATGAAAGACATCATAGAATTATGTGAAGCAAGAATCAAATTTGAGGGCTTTCAACTGTATGTCATAGGTTTTAATTGTCCACCTAAATACAACATATTCAGAAATTATAGACAAATACTTGCAAATAACTCGAATTACAGTACAGAACAGTACTCTGTATTTAATAACATCTGTCCTTTAATGAAAAGATTAACTAAATCAAATTTAAAATACAAAGTAAAATGGACAATCAGTACTGTACTAGTGGTTAAGAAAACACTCAGATTCTTTGAATGACTAAATCTGGAGATATATATATATATATATAAGTATATGTATATATATTTGACACAATGAATTCAAATAAAGAATTTGGTAGAAACAACATGTACTTTTTTTTATTTTCTTTTGACTTTACAATAACAATATAATTTTGCTTACTCTTCCTAATCAATGTCTATTATTATGTGGTTAAAATTATACTATTTTTATTCTCAGGCAGAAGTCAACGTGGATTTGAAAAAGTTTGAAATGTGTGATGAAGATCAGAAAATGCCTTTCAGGATTCAAAATGTTGCATTGACAGTTGTTGGCAAGAATAAAATTGAAATTGATGGTGACGTCATTATAGATGAAATGGAAGGATCAGCTATGTCTGTAAGTTTGTTAAAGAATTAAAATTCAATATTTTGAATACTTTATTTAATTATACTTTGTGTCAAATTAATTTCATTTCTTATACAAATATAAATCAATATGTAAGCATTATTCAAAATTAATAAGGCTAAAGAGAAGTATTCAAATGATTCATATAAACTAATCAGACAGTCAGCATTCAATCTTTCTGTCCTGAGGAAGGGGCTTGGGCCCTTGATAATTAAGCATGTTATTGCTTACCATAATTGTGATGCAAACAGTCAATTAGAGTTAAGCCAGCTGCTCTATATCCACCTTTCGTTTCCAATTGACTTCACCTATACTGTACATATCATTTTATGTTTAATCACCGTAAACATATGATATTTAATGTAGCTGATGACTTTATTAGAAATGTTTTAAAACTTATGGATAGGATATTTTTAAGTAATGTGATGAAATAAGGCTTTAATTTCTTCTGCAGACAGTTTCTACCCTATATTCAGTTAAAAACTAAGTCAAAATCAGATATAAAACAGGAGGACCAATCTAAATAATAGAAATAATATAACTGAACAGTATATGAATGAAAACAGTCCACCAGGACTACATTCTCTTTTACAATTAATTAAACGTATTTGGATGTTGGATAAAGAATTTGTAATATGGATGAAATAAAAGCAGTAGATAGTTTAAAACTAATTTTATATAGTAAAAACAAGAGGAGAAAAAATGAACATCCTGATATTTTAAAACAAACTTAATTATAGTGTATATAATAACAAACTTAATTATAGTGTATTATTGAAGTTCAAATATTGGTTTCTATTATCAAGATAATTAAACATTTTCTGTGTATGTATTTAGGAGCATTAAACCGTATGGATACTCTTTTACTTTGGAGCAGGCACAATCAAAGAAAGAACTGTGATTTTGTGGTCAAAAAATGATTATCAGTCTAATTACATGGCATGGTTTCTAGTAATACATTTAAAATATAAAATATTGTCCAATTTATGTTATTAAAAACTAAATCAGCCAAACATCTGTTTATATTATGCAATTAAATTCAGAGTAAATGGACAGTATATGAAACTGTAATTTTAAAATATTAATGTCACTCACTAATTTTACTGCTGTATAGCCATAATTAATGAAATATAAGTAAATTTATTTCCATAGGTGAATGTTGATTTGAGCCGATGTTCTGACCAAGACACCCTAAGTTCTTGTGAGCATGTTCTTCAGAAGACTATTGATGATGTTTGTCCCCATTTAAGTGCAAAAAACAAACCTTGGTCAGATGTGGTTTCCAATATAAAAAATTTTGAGCCCTCATGTCCTTTGAAACAGGTTTGTATAAATGTTTCCTCTATTCCCTACCCCTCACAATTCAGTCATTTCTTTCACATTTAACAATATTAACATAAATAAATTTTCCTACTTTCTCAATATTTAGTTATTACATAATCTACTGCAATGTAACTTTCATTATGGTCATAACATCATGTAATATTTTTTCCAAAATTACTATTCCTTGAGTAATTTATTTTCCAGTTATTTGACCTTTTACACAGCTGTGTTTGTAAAAGTATTGGAATAGTAATCTAAAATTGCAATGAAGTTAGTTATTTAAATGAAGAACTGATAAAAAATTCTCTTTGTCTGACCCCTCCCCGAACAGATTGCCAACCACCACAGCACAGTAAAACTCCTCAAAACCCAATTCCCCATAGTCATAACACCAACAACTTCAACCAGTGCTTCACACTGACCCCCCTCAAAGCCCTCCCTCCCTACTCATCAGAAGCTGAACTCCATCTGTGGGAACTTTCATTCCAGCATGTCCTACAGTCCAGACAAAGCCCTGGATTCAACATCCTATAACTCTTTATCTCCACCTCCCCCCCCCCCCAAAACACGAGTCCATTGGAATGGTACATACAATAAAACCTTCTGTGTGTGTGTGTGTATACCTTGCCTTTTGTTTGAATGGTGGTTGTATGTATGTATGAGAGTGTGTATCAATATTTAAATATTGACACCTCTAAGGGTGGATGTGTTTGAATGAATGTGTGTCAAGATGGGGGTGTTAGTATGCATCTCCCCAACCCCCATCAAGTCCTTGCCTCTTCCCACACCCTTATTGAGAGAGAAAGTTGGTGACCTGGTGGGGTCAATTGTTTACGACCTAAGTTAGCAGAGCAGCAAATTTTGGCTGCTCAGTCGTCGGCTAGCTGATCACTGGAAATGTCTTCCTAACTTTCTGATGAAGGGGACGGTACCTCCGAAAATTCAAGTACTCTAAACCTCACAAGGTGTCTACCATCTATGAACCTCAGGTAAGTCATCTTCTTTCTATCTCTCTGTCCTTTCCCCAGGGACAGAAAACTGGTGGCTTATCTGAAGAGTACAGATGGTAGGCACTATGTAGTGTTTTGAATTCTTGAATTTTCAGAGGTACCGTCCTCTCCATTAGAAAATAAGGGAAATATTCTGAGTGACGGCCACCTGTCGACTTAGCAGTCAAAGTTGCTACGCGGTTAACTTTTGCTAGTAAACAATAGACCCCACCAGGCCACCAACTTTCTCTCTCAATAAAGGTCAGGTGAGAGGCAAAGATGGGGACTAGGAAGGTGCACACATACACCCCCATATTACCACACACATGCAAACACATCCACATATTAATACATACTCACTCATGTACATGCTAACACACACATACACACACATGCAACCACTTATCAATGCATATACACACACTTCAAGGATTTAATACATATATAGTCCAATAGTAGCCCATGTGCTTGTGCTTTTGTGTGTGATCATTGGTTGGTGGGGGAGGTGAAGGTTACGGTCAATAGGTTGTTGAGTCCAGGGCTTTCCCTGGGCTTCAAGATGTGCTGAAAGGAAAGTTCCCATAGAATAAGGGGGTAGGGCTTGGAGGGGTTGAAATTATTGGTGTTGTCAATCTGGTATGGGCAGCTATAGAGTCAGGTTTGATAGGGGGTTGGGGAGATGCTCACATACAACCATATATTAACTCTCATATAAATACATCCACACATGCAACAACACATTAGCACATACACACATAAAAACAGGTGTCAACTGGCAGTCAATCACTTTTTTATACTTTCCTGTCAGCCGATGCCTACTATCATTTTAAGTTCAGTCAATTACTTTTTTCTGTCTCTTTTCCTATCCAATTTATCATTATTTTGACTGTTTAATTATATTTTTCCTTTTATGTATATAATTTTGTTTTAGGGTGAATATGAACTTGTAAAAGCTCCATTCGATATTGGGCCCTTTTCTGGTATACCAACACTGCAAGGTTATTGGATAGCAAAAGTTACACTTCATATTGATGGGAAAGAAGTAGGGTGTCAAACAATTGAAGCTATGCTTAAACCTAAAGGGATTCTTGGCTAGAATAAAAATTCATTATTATTTCTAAAAACATTGCATTGTTTTTTAGTTTTAAAGTTATAATAAGCATAACAAATAATGTAGATGTTAAAAGGACTGGTATAAGCAATGACAAAAAATTGGTCTTTTCAAATAAAACATTTTAATTACTTGAAATATCAAAATAACATTTAACACATTACTTAAGAAATTAATGTCTGACCACAGATTATTTTTATTCCCTTAATGTTGACTAATAAGCTGTTAGCTAACCTTACTCTCAGTTATTTTACTGAGAGCATTAAAGTAAATTCCTATCATTTTTGGTATTTAATGAATTTCAGAGTATGTAATAAATTTGTTGTAAATGTAGATATTAAATTATATAAAAATATGGAAATACAGGAGAGTAAGCATGCCTTAGTTTTTAAGAATCCTTGAAATGATGCCTATGAATAAACCTTGATTAATATTACAATTATAAATTGTTGTAGTAAGACTGCAGTTTCAGATTTCAAATACTATGGAAAAATGTTCTGGGACAATAAATTTTCAGAGGTAATCATACAATTGTATATTTCATGAAAATGTAAATAGGTTACTTGTTGTGAATAAAAATCAAGTAAAAGTTAATAATGATTAAGTTAACATAAAGTTCAAAATTCTTTGGATGCATAAAATCATAGGTTTTGTACATTTTTTACCCACTCCACATCCTTGAAGTATCATCTCTACATGGAATAAATTATGATTAAATAATAATATTATTACTAGATTCCTTTGTTTCAGTTATATACTTTGCTGGGGGTACTGACAGATCTAAATTTCTTATTTGTATTTGATTTATTTCTGTTCCTTATGAAAGTGCTTTTTCATATTTCTTTATGGACTCATTGGGAAATATTTTTTTATGCTTTATGGGAAAAGTAGTATCTAGTTATTTAATGTTACAAATTGAGAATCATGATCTGATAACCATTTAACTATTGGAACAAAAGGTTTGGAATTGGTTTTTATATAGTGTCCCAGGCAATGCACTCTTTGATCAAATGAATGTTATATTATATCAGACTTTCCTGATAGTTATGAAACCATAACAAATACTGCAAAATTTCTTGATAAGATGAATTCATATGTCAACCTATATGCAATTTTTCAACTTGTCTACCGATTGACCTAGAAACAAGTATGATTCCAATTGTGCTGTGTTTTTCTTCTAAATTCAGTTTACTAGTAAATTTGTTGGATGAAATGAAATTTAAATAGTTTGTACACACTTCATTATATGAATGGACCCAGACATTACACATACACCTGTTGGCCATAGATAGAAATTTTTGTTGAAGTAATTTGTGGTTTCCCATGACAAATGCTTGTTAAACTCACTAAATTAGTATAACATTAATGGTCATGGAAAATGGGATTAAGACTGCTGGAGAATTGAGATTCTGACCATTTGTCACCCAAAATTTACAATGTGTCACGCAAGATGACAGTCTGCAGTCAACCTGGAAGAGCCAAAAAAGAATATATTAATCAGTGATGGAAATTTTCTGCCAAACTGATGCTCTGTTAGAGTTAATTTATTTCCAGGATATTATAACTTGTTTGTAAACTACGCTATCTAATACCTTGAATATGCAGCACAGAATCGAGATTGGCCTGTAATTGTTGTCTTTCAAATTTGTGCCTTTTTATACTGGAATTAATTTTGGTTCTTTAGAAGCTTAAGGGAATTATACATAGAAGTTGATGATGTTACAAAATAGCTATTTTCAGTGCTATTTGTTTTATTACAAGTCTGGCATGTTGTTTATATCTACTGTTTTTTGTTTGTATTAAAGCTAATGATGCTCAGAATTCCACTAGACAGGACAAGCGTGAATAACAGTAATCTAAGATCAAAAGAATGTTTTCAAACATGCCTAACAATAAAGTGAATAACAGATGAAGGTAGCAAATCCCCAACATTACCTGGAATTGAACTAAACGTTTACTACACAGTCACAGTAATCACCAAGTAATCCTTGCCAACTCCTGATCTTATATGTGATCTTTCTCTATGCATTGCATAGACCTGAACATATACTTACCTACAATTTGTGGACAATTACCACTATTATCACTTATTGAAAACATCACCATCAAGATATTTGTATTCCATTATGATCTGATATACTTGTATCAGATTGGTAATATATAAAACAGCCTAAGTTTATAGCAATTAGTAATATAAAAAGAGCATGGTTTTGTGTTGAGTAATCTGCCTGCAGGTTTTCTAAAAAAGGGTAAATATTTTTAGTTTAGTAAATTAATTAACATCAGTTTTCCACAATAATAAAATCAAATAAATTTATAATCAATTACAAAGTTTTTATTTAATTAAACACAGCATTTTGTCATGATATTTTGTGACACTCTACAACTGCATGCTCAAAATGATTCTTGATACTGAGATGTTTAGATGTACTGAGGCTATGGGATTCAGCACCATATGTACATCCTCTATTGATAGTTTTTCTGTAAAAGCAATTTACTACAGTTAACTTGGAGAGCAGATGTAAGTTATTTAATCAGTCAGTGTTCTTTAAGACAAATTATTAATAGTGCGTAATAAGTATATTTAATTACACATTCACAGCATTAAAAATCTTATTATATTAGTATATAATTTAAAATATTAAACAAATAAGCAGTCACTCCTTTCTGTTAAATAAATGAATGAAGGGACAGCCTTTGGCAATGTAGCCATCATAACAATTAATAATTCACCACATTTGCTTTCAGCTAATTCCATATAAATTAATTGTGGATAAAAAATGTTATGATTTCTGTAGTATTAGGTTTAAATATTTTAAAATTTATAGTTTTCTAGGTTCTACATTCATTTCTCAACCAGCAGATAAAAAATTAGTATACAAAATTCACACTAATACATTTACATATAAATTAAGCTCAGGTACCAATGATGTCAGAACACTGAATCAGTTCAATTACTAGAGTATTAAAAAAATTATTTCCTTGTTCATACTTATATTTCCTTATAAATACATTGTGTTCTTTTGGGAGGCTAATACTTAAGGGAAATGATAAACTTTAATCTTCCAAAAACTGATAATTTCCAAAGTTACTCTGGGAACAACACACAAGTGGCATTTATAAAAATTAAATATTGTTACTCCTGTATGTCAGAATATTGATACAGTCTCTACCTAAATTTCTAAAAAATTCACATGTAATCATGTTTTTATTTTCGATGAAACAAGAGTTTTTAGTTAGTAGGCCTAAAGAGGATAAAAAAATTCTGGTAATGGGTGGCTCTATTATTAAGCACTTAAAAGTTGAAAATAGTGTGGTTAATATGTATCCAGGAATAAGGAGAGATCAACTAGTTAAAGTAGTGAAGAATCTCAAAGTCCAAAATTGCCCTGCTGTTCTACTACATGTTGGGACAAATTCAATTGGAATGAAGGAAGGAGAAATCATAAATAACATTAGAAACTTAATAGAGGCTACTTGATCTAACTTTCTTAAAATAAGATTTTTGTAAGTAGCATAGCATTTAGGTGTACAGTTGGCAATAGTTATATATCTAGAATAAATGGTATTATACATGAAGAATGTACAAAACACAATATAATCAAATTATTAATAATTCAAAAAAGATAATTAGATGTGTAGTAAATTTGAAAAAAAAATCATGCAGAAAATATATTTCAGAACTAGAAATATTAACTGTAATAAACTAATATGTGTATAAAACTATAATATTAACCTTAACTAATGGAAAACATTCATGAACATGACATAAGAAATAAAAGTAAACTGCATTTGGTAGCATTTAGAACAAATATGTCTGGCAAAGGACCTCATAATTCTGGGATAAAACTAGTAAGCACTTAACATGTGAGCTCCCTTCTGCTACCCCTAAGCCAGCTAAAATACAAATTAAAAAAACTAGCTGACTCAAAACCCATTCTATTCAATCGATGAATACTACAAGCATACAGGTAGAAATTAGCTATGAAATAATTGTACATATTTACTTGTATTTTTTGACATTTTAGTTTATGTAAATATGGCATAAGTTAGGTAATTGCATTGTTCAACTCTTCAGGTATAAGACCAGTATGTAGACTGACGTTTTCCAGCAGATTGTAATGTAATCATTCTAATTTAATGTTTCAGACATTTGATGAAAATGATTAAATAGGGTTTTTTGATGAGAATTGCTGGATATGCATGTATTATAAATAGATAGCCCAGACAATAATAAAATCACATGCAACACTGTCAGCTTTTATTACTTTTAGTTGAGAGCATTGAGTACTTATACCATAGTAGTGAGCTAGTTGACACCAGCACCAATAGTGTTAGTTAATTATTACATTTTGTAGGGTTACATTGTATTCTAACGTGAATTTTTATGTTTTCTTTTGCAATTACATTATGAATTATAAGTAAATAATTAAAAATAAATTAAATTTTAATTAAAAATAATAATATTATGATCCAAAAATAAAGTGAATATTTACAGACAAATTTAAAAAAAAAGTTTATGGACATATTAACAAAGTAAATTGTGAACAGTGCTCATCAGAATTTTTGGTGGCTCATGGCGGTCATTCATACATAAAAAAGCATTTGAAATGTGCAACGCATAAGGCTAGTTTAATCCTAAATATCATCATATTTCAACAATGCTAATCGAAGACATAACGAATTTTTAGTAGCTGCTAAAGAGGCAATGTCTGCCTTTCATGTTGCTATGCATAACTTAAGCTTTAAGTCTGCCAATTGTTCAATTAAATTTATATCAAAGCTTTTTGAAGCAAACTTTAGACTGGCCCGAATGAAATGTGAAGCAGTCATTGTTAATGTAATAGAACATATGATGCTCTTTAAACAATTTTGTGAAAATTTAAGCAATGTAAATTTAGTGACAATATCTACTGATTCTTCAAACAGGAAAGAAATTGAAGCTATGTCATGTGTTGCATGGTATTCACATGTATACCATTTACATGTAATATGGTGGTCATGGGTAATGATAATATGATGCTTCACAAAATGTTAACAATATTAGAAAGGGGTGAATGATTATGATATGAAAATAAAGATTATAGAAATAAATAAGAATGAGACAAAGACAATAAGGACAGAGGAAGGAAGAATTAGTAAACTAAAGCAGTATAGGTACTTAGTTACACAGCTGACTGAATATTCATATAGCACACAATAGACAAATGAAAGCAATTGTAAAAAACACTGTTGAAAATAAATATAAATTATTTTGTAATAGTGCTCTGGAAATATTATTCAGAAAAAGATTTATTCAGTGCTATGTTTTGAGTGCTGTTATATATTGATGTGAAACATGACCAACAGCAAAGAGATAAAGATAAAGGGTTAGAGATGTGGATTGGGAGAAAAAATTAAATAAGATGGGTAGATAGAGTGAAGAGTATAGAGTGTAGAGACAAGAATATGAGAGGACAGGACTCTGTAAAAAAATTACAAAAAAGAAAACAGATTGGGACATGTGATGGGAGGAACTGGAATTGTTGCTACAGATTTGGAAGGATCAGTGAAGAGGAGAGGGAGTAGAAAATTAAAGCTAACTGGCATGATTAAGGTAAGAAACTTTGAAAATAAAAGGATGAAAGCAAGTGACAGAAGCTATGGGAGGCACTTGTGCCATTAGGAGCCCTCCTATTTGGTAACACCAAATGTTGATCATAATATGAATAGTAGAGGTCCTAAAATGGACCCTTGTAGTATTTAATTCTATGACATACAAATTGACATTAAAATAATTTTGGTGTATTGTTGAAAATTAGAGAGATGATGTAAAAAGATTGACAAAATCCCATAGATTCCATAGCCTTTTCTGTTTGTTTTAGAAAATATAATTATTTTGAAATCATTATACATTTAAAAAATAACTAATAGCAACAAGTCAAACACTGTAAGTTTACAGAAATGAGTTAATTTTAAATTTATTACTACCAGATAATGTTAAATAATAATTATTATTTATTGCCAAAAGCCAGTTAATGATAAGCAAGCAGTAGGTTTTAATAGAGTATGTACATGACTGTCTTAATGACTGTAAACAATATTTAATTACATAATTAATTTAAAAATCCATCTCGATTCAATTCCAAGAATCTTTCAACACTATATACTGGTTTATTGTATAATAATGTTTTACAGTCCACAGTATTGTTGAGGCATGGAGCTTTCTGATATACAGATGCAGTCAGTTTTACAGTTTCACTCCAGCCTATCAGGTCCACAGTTGACCATAGTTGTTCTCAGTCTAAGAATGGATAAATTTTACTACTGCTGAGACTTCTAATGATGAAAATTGAATTGCTGGCTTCTTGAACTCAGACTTTGAAAGATCCGCTCTGACAGGCTATAAAGTTAAGAACAGGAACTGTCAGGATCTTCATTTGGAGAAAGAGTGATCTGCAGGACTCACAGAGGCTCACTCCTACCATTTGTTGGAAGATTAACAAATTAAATTAACACAAGTTTATTGACTCATTCTTCAATTTATAATGGTTTAAAATACAATATATTTACTTTAAATAATATTATGCATATACAAAGTATTATTTGCTTTATAATGTATAATAAATACAGGGTTAAGTTATTATTACATTTACTGAACAAATTATCACCCATTTCACACCCTTGAAGTCTAGCTTATCAATGGAGTCTATGGAATGTGACCCAATTATACTAAACGTGTCATATTACTTACTAATCAATTAAATTTTGTTAAATTACATTAAAATTTATTGAAGAGAAATGGAATAAGTTTTATGTAACAATAAATTTACTTAACAATGTGTGTTCAGGAATAACAACATTTGACACATTTCCTTCTAAACATTATTATTAAAACAATTGAAATTGGATTTTTTAAGGTACTAATTGCATTTTTGTATATGGGAACTTTGGGTATCATGGAACAGTTGGAAATATGGAATACTAAAATTTCTCTTCACTAACATGCTGATTGAAAGCAAATATTAGAGAACACTTTCAGAGTATCCCACTGAATGTACCGGCATCAGGGGTGTTGAATAAATATAGTATTTTTTCTGCTTTAGGGAAATTTCAGGAGGTATAAGTTTAATACTGTTTATTTATTAATAGAAGTGATAATTTTACATTAAAAAGCATAACATACTCCCAATTACAAAAAATTTTCCTTGTGATGGTCATTTTTATTTCCTTATTAATCCCAACAAAAAGGAATGTTATATGGAATACCGGTATTTCATAAGATCCCAGTCCCCCAAATTCCAATAATCACTTGTCAATGTGTACTTCTTTCACACCATTACCTCAATCTACAAAGTAGTTTGTTTATACCGCAATATATTTCTCTACCTAAACCAAAGTAGAAGACTTCTATAAGAGTAGAAAACCAGGGACACAATCTGTTCTAACCTGTTGACCCTATCAAAAAGCAGATGGAGGCTGAGCTCACTAAGCAACAGCCAAAAGGAACAAATAATTTCAAAGGCAAGAAACTGGAGCCCTCCCAACACTAAAAGACAGTTCCTAAATAATTCAACAAGAATTATATGAACAATTGTGAGGATGAATCGTTCCATTCTGAATTGGATTTCATGCCCTCTACTATTCCAGGTGATTTAGAATATTTGTTCTGTAAT